>JAPMOQ010017292.1:2358549-2469110 GCA_026543055.1 Argiope trifasciata | reverse complement strand
ATATATATATATATATATATATATATATATATATATATATATATATAATTGCTGAAGCACAATAATTTTTAATCATCTTATACTTACAATTATCTGCCTTTGGTGATGTGTGTCGAAAATGTCAATTATTTTTACTATTAAATTATTGATATAGAATGAATTCTCTTAAAATTTTATGTAGTTACTTTGGTAAGACTCAAAAGTATGAATTTAATGGAATCAATATTTAAAAAATTACTTCATTAAATTAAAAAAACACATTTTGAACGGAAAAGCGAAAATGTAAATTCCTATTTCGAAGTTAATGTTCAAAATAAGTTTTACTGAAAATAGAGATGAACGTATTTCAAATTGTATTTCACAAATATCAATCTCTTCAGATAACGAATTATTTGACTCGAGCATTGGATCAAATATTTGAATCAACTCAACTCATCGTGTAAAATCGGCTAAAACTTCTTCGGTTTCAGAATTTCAATATTCATAAAAAAATTCTAAAAATGGTGTTTTTCAATCCAAGATGGTCTAAAATTTAGAAATTCAGATATGAAAATAAAAATTAGGGATGGAAATTTCTGATTATTTACGTTTATTTTTATGTAATGGGTGGTGTTAGAAATTTTTTGATAAAAATCTGTCGAATAAAAAATAGCCAGGTTTTCTTCTCGTCATGGAGTTTCATTATTCACAAAAGAGAGAAAAAGTGTTCTAATTTAAGAATCCTAATTGTTTTCACTTCCAAGCATAGTATGATTCTGAACTAGTATAAGATAAATTCAATTATTTAAAAAAAAAATAGTAAAAATCCCAATTTATATGAAAATATTTTTTGGTATTATTATTGCATTCGACAAGTTTAAGCTGCTTTCACACTGAAAATGGAGCAAAACAACGTTGAACTGTTGCTTTCAGTAGAAATCAGTAAAAATGACTTAACCTTTCTTGAACAGAAATGGATAATTTCATTTCGTGGAATATCGAAAAACCATACATTTTTAGAATGATTTCTATAGGAAGACTTGTAATGGCTCTCGTGATAAGACTTAAATATTTATTAAAGTCTTATTTATAAAATTTATCAGTTTAAAAATCTTATTTAATTGAAAAGAAAAAAAATTATCTAATTTATAAATCTAAAACTCAAAACCACCCGGCATACAAAAAATTGGTGAACGTTTCACTCATTTTCTGAATTATTTAAAGTAGAGACTGAATTATTCAGTTTTTTAGTTTGTATCATTTGGAAATGTATACTTGCAAAAATTATGTCAAACAACAAATCTTCAAAATTAAGATAACAGTTTAAGAACAATTTTTGTTGATACACATATGTGAAAGAATCTACCTTTGCCTTCCTGCTTGCGGTAGGAATTTTTCTCTCTACTCAATTTCAGTAAAAATTAAAATTTCATTCAATCCTATATTTATATATTAGTTCCACCATTTGTTCAATGATACGAAAAAAATCTAAGAAAAGAGGCATGCAATGACAAACGTTTCATATTATTATAATCAACGGATATTTCGTAATCAGATCTTGTAATTAAGATTTGGTGCCGTCACTATATTTAGCCACATAATTTTTTTTAACATTCGTACAGCCACCAATTTCTTGTCACCATGAACTTTGAATAAAGCAAAAGGGCGGGAACAGCTGATGTTTCGCCAGGAAAGGAAACTTCGCTGATATACTATTTAGCGTCACTTCGAACCTAAAGTTAATTTTAAACTAATTAGAGAGACACTGGAGAATCGCCTAGAGATTTGCTCCGTAATGGACTTCGATTAATTAAACATCTTGCTTAAAATAAAGTTTAACAAGATAAACTGGTTCCCATTCAAAAAATTTTTTAGTAAGAAATTTTTGTTCAAAATCGGTTTTTAATAATTTGTTATGAGGCTAAGTCTTGTTTGTATTTTATTCAATTCCTATTATTAGTTCACACTCTCCTTATTATTTATATATCTTGTTCAAATATGCAATCGTTAATAAAATGCTTTCTATTTAGAGTTGATTTTAAACTATTTAATGTAGTTCAGATACATTTTTAAAAACTTGTAGTGGATGACACTTGATGCTAATAATTTTTTATACTAATTCATTTATTAAATATAATTAACTTTCCATACTTTAAATAGAGCTTTAGCAGTTTGTAATGGAAATCGAAATCGACTGGTAGTAGCTCAATCGGCAAGATGTAAAGGTTTCATTATTTTTCAGGTGAAGATGAAGAATGCGAGTTCAGCTCTTACGAAAATCAATCCTTTTTTGATACTTAATATTTTTTGATAATTATTTAATAAAAAGTAACTACAATTTTAAAAAATTCTTTGCTGACATAAGAAGGAATTGAATTTTTTTTTAAATGTATATTGCTTATTTATTTGATCGTGTGTTCTTTCAGTCTTTATTGTGCAAGAAAAGATACTGCTTTCTGTTTTCTCGCATACGAAGAGGAAATATATAGGATAATATTTAAAAAAAAAAAATTCGAATGCATTTTTTGGCGAATCTCCAAGTTTCAGATCTATTTGGATGTTTAAGATCCTTTATCCAGATATAGATATTTAATAGTATCTAAATTACGAAATTTTTCTACCCAGTGTTGGATTTTAAAATTTATGGTCTTATGCAGTGCACATTATAAAATCGATTTTTCTTTTCCCATATATAAAATATGAAAATATTGCAATCATCAAAAAATTTTGAAATTGAGAGTTTGATGATTCTTTATATTTTTAAACCTTCCTGAGCCCAAAAAGCACGTTATTAGAAGTATTTCTATACAGGATCAGAAAACCCAGAAAATGCTTTGAACAGGGGGGGGGGAACAAGCCTTAATGGATCCACGTACCATTATTCCCAAAGAAATGTCTAATGTGGTATAGATTTGCTGCTAAATAATTTTGGCTTGTGGATTATTGGGAAGATAATAAAACTAAATACTAATAAATCAAAACTCTTTATTTACAACAAAAAATTACATTTTGCATTGTATAGTAGTAAATGTTTTAGTTATGCGTGTAATTCAAATTAAAGTAACATTAGTGTGACTTCTGTTGTTTCAGATTCAATGACAAACAACTTATATTAGCATATTAAAGGCGGGGGATCTTGGCGAAAGTATGCTAGGTAACGCGGATCAAATCGTAGTACTACGATTACCGCCTTTAATGTTTTAAGATTGTAAGATGCTCAGAATGCATGCTGAATTGGAGTCATCTGCCAACGGTTTCTAAGCAAGTCCTTAAAGTCTTTCTTCTTTGGCAATGGCTCGTAGGCATAAACGAAAATATGCTTAAAATAGCATGAGCCAGCTTCTTCAAACAATTAAATGTTTTAATCGAATTCCGTGTTTTCCAAAATTGCGTTACTGACATTTTTATTTATGTTGCTTGTTGCTTATAGTTTCTGTTACAATCAAATTCCAAATTTTTCTTTCATTCAATTACATTTTTTGAATCCATATTGAACTTGACTATAAATCAATCCATTGCATTTCAAATTCTTCGATTTCCAACCAGACGAATTAGTGACAAATTAGGTTTATTAAATGAAGTCACATGAAAGAGGTTTTGTGAATCGTAAAATGCATACCGTTTTGATTGTCGGAGGTACCAAAATATTGTACTGCGTGCCACTGGTTCCCCATCCCTTATCTAGAATATGTTTTTGATATTAGGCATGAATTTTATTACTTTTTACACTAAATTCATACCTTTCTAGCAAACTTGTCATAAGAATCCATTCACATGAAATTTATCTGGTCATATGAGTATCAGTAAATATGGTAACTATAAAACGTAAAGAATTATATTTAATAGTATCTAATGTATTAGCCAGTATCAAATTTTTTATCAAATCCTCAATGAATTATCCATTCTATTCTATGTGCGTAAATCAGAAATGCAACGTTTTAGATAATTGAAATTTGATTCGTCTTTTTTAAAAAATTGAAATTTTACATGAAATTTTTTCTGTTTCAATCGCTAAATAAACAAAAAAGGGGCCCAAAACGTATATTTGATTTTCTTTACTATGCCACGAAGAGCAAAACGCTTATGCTTTGGACTCTAAATATAAATATCTAAGCACTCAGCCTTCATACCCTTCCCAGGATCCACACATTCTTGAAGGAGGAAGGATACATAAACATTAGCTATAAAATAAGCGACAAAAGTTTTAGGAAGAACAAGCAAAATCCAGAAAGCTAAAGCAGAATCAGTTTTGAATAATATTTGAGTATACAGTGCAAAATTATAAATATAGCAGCCCTCAAAAAAATGTTATTTTAGCATGCAAATCTCCTGTTCTTCTTGTCTGCCTCGATAGTGACAACAAACTATAATTAGAAAAATTCAAAACAAAAAAAATGTTTAAATGGATACAAGACAAGGTTAGTTTTAAATCTTTTTACATATGTGTGCAATAAAATTTCTTTTCAAGAACTTTGACTCATGCATTATTAAGAACGGAAAAGAAACTTCTATTTTTCTAGGAAAAAAATTGAGCACACGGAATATGTTACAAAGTACTTGTGTTAGTTACAATCAATGAAGTGTTAGTTGTAATAGTACTTGTTTATTTTTTAAGTCCCTTCAATAGATCATCAAAAGCTACAAACCATTTTCATTTTATGTGTGACGGAGATTGGCTATCTTCACCTAAACTAAAAATTGGCAAGTAAACCCTAGAATGCAATCTTAACATTTTATGAAAAACGGCGATATTGTCATAGTCTGAAAATCACAATTATCTTGGCGTACCAAGCGTAATCTCAAGATCGCTAAGTGAACATGGGAATACAAAAACCTTCGCGAAATCTCGCCATCTTATATACAATGGAACTTGACTATCTTAGTATAATCACCTTGTACTACCTTGGTGAAAATCGCCAATAAGCACATTATCTTGGAGCTCTTGCCATGATCCGAAAGCCGCCATTTTAGACTTACCATAGGAATAGGAATAGGACAATGGATTTACTTACCTATGGAAAGTAAATCCATTGTCTTGGCAATTTTAGAATAATCTCAAAATCGCTAATTAAACTCAGGCACCGCAGAAATAAATAGTGTTGGATAATTTACCAAAAGCATTCTTTTTGTTTGTGTTATCCCTCCATATCAATAGAAAAAGTTTTTTCTCCATTCCCAAATGTTGATACATGTTAAAAAGAATGGGAATATTGTCTTTGATTTTCCTTCGTGGAGCTTCAATATGGTGCATTCCTTATATAGTTTTATCGTCAGGTATAGAAAATCCAACACTCATTTTGAAATATTTTTATAAGTATCTGAGTCGAAAATTGGAGAAAGATGTAGCGTTTTAATGTCAAAACCGAATATTAATTTGATTTGTCTAACTCGTCGTTAATCTTATCAAATTTTTAATTTAATCAAAGTGTGAATAATCGTTTTTGACTGACTTTTTTAACTTTATAGACAAGTTTATGAAGAAAAGAGAAAGTAAGTAATCTTCCAAAAAATTGAGATTTTGACAAATTTCCATATTTTAGACTTACTTAAGTTCAAAAAATGCATCTTTGGAAATTGTCTGAGACAATGATAATTCGAAAACACCTTTAGCATGACTGTTAAAATTTGGTTTATGATTTTTACACATGTTGCTTATAGTTAGAGCTAGGCCTGAACTCGCTGCCTTATGTTTCGTAGCTAGATAACATAACCACAAGACTAAAAGTGATCACTCAGTCTTCAGGAGGTTATCTGGGTTATAAAGCTTCCACTACACACCAAATTTGTTGACTTCTATCAAATTTTCAGTAAAATATGTTAAGAGGAAGTATGTGTATCCAATTGTTAGAACTTAATTTAACAGGATAATTCTAAAACGGAGAGAAATATATGGATAAAATTTGGTAAAGAGGTTTAGCATCTATATTGTAGACACCTGTCAAATTTTGGCCAAATTCGACTGATGTCAAATATATTTTGTCTGTATTTTTAGAAACATGTAAGCGCTATTATCCAACATATATTAAATAGATATACATAGATTATAATTATCCGATTGTTAGACATAATAAAATTAACATACATAGACCCCCTAAATATATCAAATTTAGTATGGAATTTGGCGATTTTAAATTCAGCTTTTTGTCCAATTTTTGTTTCAATCAATTGAGAAAAATGTCTGACACAGAGTTTCGAATTTAGATACTATAATGCATACCAGAGATAAATCGCCAAATCTCGTCAAGGATAACACGATAAATTTAGTAAAAATGTTAAATTCATGCCAAAAGTTATTTCATAACTATTGGACGCCAGTGCCAGACGGGTGTTTTCTGGCATTACAAATTTGTTAGAAGGTATACAAGAAAGTTTGAGGGGGGAGGGGCACTGCCACTGATTTCTAACATGAAAGTATTTTCAATTTCTAATCTTATTATGAACTCCATGATGTAAAAATCGTTATCCGCAGATTCAAAACTATTGGAAAAATTTAAAACAAATAAATTAATTCTAAATCATTAACGAGGAAAGGGGCTTTGAGCTAGAAGTCCGAATTTACTTTTTCATAAACGAAGAAAGAACATTAACAAAGAGAAGGCATTATAATCAGCAAATGAAATTTGGTATATACCTTTACATCAAATTTGTAGTTTTCTATCAATTTTTTAACGAAATCTATTCAAATGAATGCCATCGGACAATCTGTGACATAACTTGAATAGCTATAAAACATAACTTGAAATTGCATACTCTTTAGAATAAAGTATGCACTAAAGATTGACAAATTTTGGTACAGAAACTTATTATCAAACATTCAGATCCCGTCAAATTTTAAAACTACATCCAGTGGTTAAAAGTCAAACTATCTGTACTTTCTTATGCACGTAAATGATATAGTTAAAAAATTTGGCATGACATCTCGTGATTATAATTGTAATTTCAGTTTTAGTTGATATATAAAAAGGTGCCCAAACTATATATTGGATTTTCTCTTTCTTGTATATTACCTGCATGCTTGTAATTAATCACCAATGATTAATATTTCGTTACTATTGACAACTAATGGCACGCAAATAACCCTTTAATAATCTTAAAAGTAATTAAATGCAAAATTATTGACTTAATATAAAGACTTGTTTATTGTTCCTAAATGTGTGTGTAAGTTGAATTCTCGCACTATTCTGCAGGTATTTTTAACAATAAAAATTAAACAAATAAATCATTATACTAATGTAATATATTGAATGGTGAGAAAGATCGCCATCTGAATGCAAAAGATTGATGCACATGTATCGATTTTCATTATTATTCTATAAAATACATAAAGTTCATGCATGAAAATAAAAATTTGAGAATTTGTGACATTCATAGTCTTGCCTATTTATTACAATTTTACGCGAGCGAGGATAACAACTTTGGTAGAAACAATTTCGGGAAGACTACTCTAGCTGGTTCGTTATTGCTTACTAAATAGTCAGCCGAGCCATATTATTACAAATTCTCAATAAATAACGGACGCATCTAAAGTCACAATTGTATGATAATTCGTCTCCAACACGTTTTGATATTGTGGACACGTACAAGAACGGGTTTAAAATGGAGGACAAATTAAAAAAAACTGTTCACAGCTCATCCATTATGAAAGAATAATGTGATGTCGATTGAAGGCCAAGTATCCAGCAGTTAATACATTAACAGCCGATTTGTTTGGGACATCCCAATGTCATTGTACAAGAGGTCTTTTTTTTATATATCGTTGTTCGATTTGATTACATAAGCATATCCCAAAGTGTGACGCCCTACGTTAAACTGAATATGTTATGAAACAAGATTTGTCCGTCTAGATGAACTATTATTCTGTTAACAAATTTCAGATTTAATTGTCTGATTGACTAACAAAAGTTGTAGAATATTTCTTACACATTGACAGAAAATTTAAGAAATAAAAGAGTTGGCGCAGTCTCCAAAGAACCTTTCTCCCATATTCTAACATAAAATTATCTTACAATAGTTACAAAATATTTATCTTTGACTTGGAATGCAGTATTTTTATTCAATGTATCCTTTGCTAGTTTTAGGCAGATTAATTCCTGGTGAAAATCCAATTTGTGTTTTTGTTGATGATAATGTCGTGTCCGTGTTTTCACGGAAAGGGGGTGCAGTAGTCTTTGAGGGTAAAAACACCTGAGCACCCAGAGGACAGAAATCTGACTTCTGGCTCAAATGAAGGTGATACACACATTCCCTTTTTACAGGGAGGTTCATTCATACATCTCACAGATAGAACACAGAACAACCATACCCGAACCGGGACTCGAAGCTGGGACGCCCAGATCACGGGGAAGATACGCTATCCCTGTGCCAAAACACCAGCAATATGTGTTTCAGACAACACCTTATTCCCAAAAGATCGAAAAGAGTTAGACATAAAATTGTAATTACCAAATTTCATTTCATTTTTAATGTATTTAAGTCACTGCGTTTTTTTTAATTATCGTGTTTACTTGTTTCTGAAAGTACATCAAAGAGATGGTTAACCCCTCATTGAATTTAGCTCAAAATTTGATAGATATTTATAACTTATATATTAAATATGTGTACTGAACTTTATTCCTCTCACTCTCTTCGTTTTGTAGTAATCATATTAACATGTACTCGAATAGCCAGATAGATAGACTTCCTCTAATTGGATTGTGCTGAAAACTGCATAGAAATCTGGATATTTGATGTAAAGACAGTATACCAAATTTCATCTGTCTAGCTCAAAACGTGCTTGAGTTATTTTTATCACAGACAGACGGACTTTTTCTTAAAATGAGTTTTTTGAGCTGGGAGTCTAAAAAGTGGAGTTTCGTCAAAATCTCAAGTTTGAATTTTTTGATGATTATAATTTTTTCTCTATATTGTATATACCGGAAAGTAAAATAATTATAATAATTTGAACGAATTTTAAGAATAACTATATAGTTATATTAAGGTATCCGACTACGTTAAAAACACTGGTTTCCGACCACATTGGAGATTTTTTTATTGTTATTTCTTGTAGTTCAGGTTTTTCTCCTTTCAAAACAGTTTTCTGAGAAAAGGAAGACCTCATCTATCATTCAGGGGAATTTTAAGCAAATCATATTTTGCAGCTAAAATTTGTCTTCAACTTTCTCGAAACTTTAATTTTTATAAAAATTCCCCACCATTAACATTATATCAGAAAAAATAATAGAGGTATTTACATAAAATTTTCAGAGTGTGCTTTAACTAATATGGGCAATGAAATGGGCCTAAGGTTTTATTATTGGTGAAATACTTTTTCATTTATAGTTGTTTTTAGAAAAATAAAGTTGCAAATTACTGGAAAAAAATGCATATATACGTATAGTTTTATCCATAACTTCTTTGAATCTCAATATTTTTCTTAGATTTTGGTTCATTTCATTCATCATTGTATTCCATGGTTTGTATACAAAGAAAAATGGGATTGCTGCATTACGATTTTGTGTAGAGTGTTGACCGTTTTGGTTAAATTTCTTTAAAATTTACTTCTAATTTTCCTATTTCTCAAAATAATATTTTCAGATAATTTTGTTGTATTTATATTGTTTTGTATTATAATTGACAGTACATCTAAAAACCGTAGTTTAAACAGTAATTAAAAAATTCCATTTTTCAAAAATATTTCTTCGAACGTAGTCGGATACCCTAAAAGTAAACAATAAATCTCTGGAATTCTATTAACTAAAAAACATCATTAATTACTCAAATTCAAAACTGAATTCTAAAAACAGATTGAAACAAATAGTAATCAACTAACTGAAAAGAATTGGAATGTAGATGTTAAAAAATTATAAAAAGAAATTCTGGTTTAACACCATTTTCTACCACGCTACACTAGTTTTCACCACTTTCATCACATTCACTAGTTTAACTCCAACCTAGATAACACCATTTTCGACAGCAAAAGCAGTGTAGGCAAACCTCAGCTCATATATATTGGTTATCATCCGCAATAAAATAATCACAATAAAGTTGAAGTTTACAATCCTATAGATAATTTTTATTAATGCTTAGCTTTATTTTCATAATGATAAATCAATGACTTTAAATATAGTAAAATTCCTTCTGAGTTGCTTGGCACTAGGGTTTGTGCATTAAATAGTGATAAAAGGAAAAACAAAGAATATGTTTAAAACTCCCTGTAATATGAAAGATTATACTAATTCTATTGCAGACATCACCTTTGGCAACCCGTTGGTTCTTTGGAAATAGTGAATAAATTTTAGTTAAATCGTTTAAGATACAGCTTCATTCCATGATTCTATCATGTTCAGACATTAAAGCCGTGTTATTTTAATTGTTTTGCATATGTTCTGTTCATTATGTACATGAGTCTTTCTAATGGTGGCGTCATAGCTATTTTAAATACATAAATGCCCGGTTCAAAGCTTGGAGTTTGTTTTTCACTTCTAGTTTTCACATTCTACGATCGAATCTTTTGATGATTACTGCTCTACATTTCGTTAGAATTAAAATACATAAATTGATTACAATGAAATAAAGCTTAAAAAATGAAACAAATAGGGTACCTGTAGGTAATATAACCACTTGGAGATTTAACCATTAGCTTAAGAGCTATCTCAAAAAATGACTTTAAAAATATATATCTAAAATGGTACTATAACAGTAAAAATATTTCCTGGTGATCAAGATCCCATTTGCTTCCTTTTAAGAGCAGTCGTTCTTATTTTGGATGTTATTATGATTGTCTTTTTTTTCGTTCAAATTTTGAATTGAAGAAATGTTATGTATTGGTGAACCAGATCGGACCTTTAATGCTCTTCAAGAAAGTATGAAGAATTTGCTCTTCAATAATATAAGTTTTTTTTATGAATTTTGCTGGAATCTCGTGAGATTTCATAAACTTAGCTATGAGAAAATAAGGCTGTTTGTGACTATAATACTCACATGCCGTTATTATTTCAAAATTTGGATTTATTTTGCTTAGATTTTTTATTTCGTCTTACATTTTGCTTTTGGAGTTCCTTTCAAAATTTTCTATCTTTGGAAATTTCTATAGTAATTAAGAAAATTTTTGATATATTTTTTGTAATCCTGTTTTTTTACATGGGAGTAATTGTAAATAGAAATGCTAACCCTTAGCGTTCCGATAAGTAATTCGTTGCATAAATATTTGCCGAACAAAATTATTAATTTATAGCTCCGAAAAATTGATATGTATTATTTTTTTAAGTTGAATTTTTCCGGAGTATTAATCTACATATTTTTACCACTCTTAAGTATTTTTACCAGTCAAGATTTAAGAAAACAATTAAATGAAATGACAAAATGATGCTCTGTCTTGAATGGTGCCTAAGATGAAAGAGTAAGTCTTTGTAAGATTAATGATGTTGTTTATTTATTTTTGAATATTTTTTTTGCTTGATTTTTAAAAAAGTAGTTTAAAATGGATTTATTAAAAGTAAAATATGAAAATGGCTTCTCTTGGAATGGAAATGGAAAAAAATCTTCAACGGCCATATTACCTTTACGAGGTCGTCAACAAAATTTTAATTTTGAACTGGAAAATCAAAAGATAAAACAAATAATTATGTTAAAAAATTCGAAATAAAAATAACTGTATTGCCTTCAGGTTCTTGAAATTAGGACTTTTTTTAAAACTATTGTACCGTATGATTACTTTCTTTGCAAATATGTAATAAATACCAGAAAGAGAATCTCTAAAAGTTGCAAATTGCATTAATAGCACAACAATGTGTCTTCCAAAGATTTTAATGGCGAATCAATCACTGTGGGCTCTAAATCAGCTCAAAATTAGTCCTAATTGTCAAAATGAAACAAAATGAAAACTGTAAAATCTTCTGTGACCTCCTAAAAGCACGAAAGAAGCTGTAATAATCCACTTTTCTTCCATTACATCCTATGACGATATGTAGAATTCTCAAACGAGATTAAAGTATGAACCCATCATTCGAATTATCCTCAATCCTCCCCCTTCTAACATTTTAGAATGCTCTTCCTCCCTTTCGGTGGGGAGAAGGAGGTAGGGAATCGACTCCTCCCTAAAAGATAAACTCTGACGTCATTCGGATCGCTTTCAAGCCTAATCGTTTGGTAACAGAAATAAAAAATGTACAAATAAATATATCGTTTGGTTTAGCGAGCGTGCGGCAAAATGGCAGCGTACCTGTTGCAGCCAGCGTCCCAGAGGGACAGGTTGGGGAATAGACCGAAAAGGTTCGAACGTTCGAAAACAGGGGAATGAAAAGCTTTTAATTCATTAGTATTTAATTAGACTACGATGCTGCAGTCGAAAATGCTTTTTCTTTGCTTTTATTTTGCGCTAAACGCGACGATGTCACGTGTCAGTTGGGAAAGCATTTTTATGCAACATCAGTTACAGTTGCAGTTTACATTTCAGGCGCGTTACAGTTATGGGAGATGGATATCACATCGGGGTTTGGATAATAGAAGATGGCATCCATGGAATTATAATTTGAGGTGGATTTATGCACTGTTCGGTTTCTCTAAGATAATTAGTTTGTTGCAGAGAACAGAAGAATTGAATAAAGAGGAAATGGGAGAATTAAACAATGCTGAAGAAAGCAGGGCAAAGAATAATATTTTCATCGCACGGTGATAACAGAAGAAGTTCAGTTTTAAATTTGAATTAATTCAAGACATACTTTGGTTATTATATATTTATGCGGTATATTTTCATTTCATGTAGGTTATCTTAGATAAATTCTATTATGACTTTTGAAAGGATTATGAATCATAAGGCCCTAAATGTCACCTGAATCAATCAGATGGATTATCCCCAGAAAATTTCTCGCATGCGTTATGATAAATATACTTGCGCATCAGTAAACGAAATACCATTGGCGAACAACATTTACGGAAAAAAAAAACTATTACAATGTGACATTTAGGGATTAATCGATGAATAGCAGAAAGATAAATCGATATTTTCTTTGCTTTTTTTCTCGAATGGTGGAGATCAAAATTGCGTTTATGCGCTTTTAAATGAACAAATCGACAGACGGCCAATCCTCAATCACTTGATGACTTTTATTCCAAATTTGATACATTCTACAACTTAGATTTTAAACGTATATACCGAATTTCATCCATCTAGCTGTTTTCTTTTTGCTGTTATCGAATTATCTTATATTCGGAAAGCTTAAACAGACAGACTTCCTATGAAGGATTATTTTAAAATATGATAGGAAGATGTACATTTAGATTAGATATCACATGTTAAATTTTATCCGTTCATAGCGCTTTTAAGTTGTTGAATTCATAGACAGTCAGACATAATTTTAAAAATATGTTGACTGAAAATTATGGGATGACATATGAGATAGCCTATCAGGCATCTCCATCTATTATCCAAAAGAGAAGATTTGAGTTATGTAACTGCTACAGAACTGAAATACTCAGTAAGGAAAAAATTGGGTTATTAACTAGGATTGTTTTAGTTTCTTTAATTAACAAATAAGTATCTTATTCATTTTTATTATATTATCCAAAACAAGGCAGACATAATTTCTTATTATTACGATCCCATTTTATATATCCTAAAAAGTATCGCAATGCGTTAACTTTTGAGTGTATGAATAATAGCATTTGATAATGCAGCAAAAGTACATGGTTTATATGCGACTCATTTGATGATACATGAAATTATGCATGATGTCACAAATCATAGAACAAAGTTTAAAAAAACATAGATTGTTTATAAATTAAAACACATATTACACTAAATAACACAGAACATTTGCCACCAAAAAAATTTTGAGTAGTTGTAAATACGATTTCATAAGTGACGAAAATTTGTAATGTTTTAGCATTTAAAAAATTAATTGGTGTTCCATAACATAATTTCATGCTTTTCTGATTTATAAAATATCAAAAGTATTCTATTACTTTTCTTTTAGAGGATGATTGGGATTTGAGAATGGATATGTTTTAGAAATTGTGGATTTAGATATTTTACGACCGTAAATAATGCAATATCATAAGGTTCCTCTGTTAATAAAATCGACGTTTTATTTTAACATGTAATATATTTTTAACATACCAAAGAATGATTTTAGGCTAATATGCTTTTTATTAAATTTGTAAATATTTATTTGATTTTATTTATCTATTATAATTCCAGTTTCATACTCTAGTACAGCAGTAACTTACATAACTGAATTTCTAATAACATAACTGAATTCTAATAACTAAGAAAACATCAATTAGATTTGATAAAATATAAATTACTTTAATATTTTATCATTTTCTGAATTTGCATATTTTTTAAAATTTATTCGGCAAGTAAGAAATTAAAATATTTTTATCTATTTTCTAGCTCATCTTTCTCAGACTGTTAGGTGTAGGAGTAAGCCTAATCTGAAATCTACCAAAATATTTATTATTTAATTGCAAAAAACTTGGTATGATCAGTACATACTTTGATCTAAAAAGGTTATTAAAGTTTGTTAAAATATTAGAACTATTTATAGATTTCAGATTAGGCATCTGTTAAGGGGTCTATGGTCTCAAGGACGGCCTTAAGTAAGTCAATTTAAAATTTTTATTTTCCTAGATGCCAAATAATTAAATTTGTAAAAATTTTACATTCCATGATTTGTAATAGATTAAAATAAAATTTGTGTTACTGTGAAATATCAAAATTAGAGAATGTTGAATGTCAACACATAAACCAGTAAAAGTCTTCAAAAAACACGTTTTTTTTTTTTTACTCAATAAAAATAAAATCGGTCTTTCAAGTAGGTGAAAGACCGAAATTTGATTTTGTCTTGTACATTCGGACCATCACCGACAAGAAGAAATATGCTTTGGTAGAGGTTGAAAAGAGACAAACGAAATAACCTCAAACAAAGACATATGCTCTTAAAGTTTTGTTAATATATAAAAATAAATTTAAAAGGTCTAATTCAAAAACTGGTAATTTAAAAAGTAATGTGAACTTTCCGAAACGGTTTTTTGTAAATGACAAAAAAAATATGAATATTATTGCAATCTATTTTTAACAAAAAAATAATATTGTTGATATTTTGGGGTACTTGTCACCCTTAATAGTAAAGTATGATTTTAAAACATAGTATAAATATTTTATTATGGTTATTTCTCCGTAAAATCCTCTGAATTCGATCAATGCCACTTCCGAAGAAATGAGCTCCTAAATTGAAATCATATTCGTATCAATATCAGCAATTAGTTTCGGCACAAGTTTTAAAACCTATACGTGCCGAGGAACGGTTTCATTCCATCAGAAAAACAATCAGTTACGAACCATATCATTTAAAAGTATCGACTTGTACCTCATATAATAAAACCATGTTTGTACTGATACGTGGCCAACACAACTTTAATAATAACAATAATAAATAATACTGTGTATTTGCATGTGTATGATAACGCACAACAGAACCAAATTTGATTCAAATGGTTTTGGCAAGTGGAGTATACATCTCTTTGTCAACGATTCTTTCTGAAATTTTGTTTGTAAGTGGGCTTGTTTCGCTTTACAAAATAGACTATTTAAGATAAAACTATCGTTTCTACAAATATACTTTGGAAAATGTATATTTAGAGGACATTTTTTAAATTAGAATTTCAATAAAAAAACATTTTGGAGTGATCGTACAAAAAATAAGCAATTATTGGTGTATGCAAAATGGTGCTAGATCTCATGGCACTCAGCGAAACTTCGATGTCTTAGCTGAACATTTTCACCAAAGATTGATCGGATTGGATTTCATTACGGAAACAGACAATGTTGTAGAACGGCCCCCTTATTCCCCGGATCTTAATCCATGCGACTTTTTATGGGGATATCTGAAAGACACAGTGTATCTCACATAAACCTGAATATCAGATGACTTGAGAGCAGCAATCGAAACCGAAGCTAAGGAAATTAGAACACATGTTTCATGGAAACAACTGCAAATTTCGATTCAAAACTTCGCCGTTTCATTTACTCGAACGACAAACATTTCGAAAATATGGTGTATTGACTGCCCTCAATAAACATTGATTTTCACTTGTGTTTTTGTTTGTGTGTGTGTGGAGGGGAGGGGGCATTTCTTAAAGTTTTTATAACACAAGTTTCACACATTAGACTATGAAGCTATATTTGAGGACCCCCAAGTTATGCTTCAAAATACTTCATATTCATGATAAAAGCCTCACCTGAAAAGAGCACCGGTGTTATGGCTGACACTCGTAACTTTTGTAGGTATATAAATGATATGGGATTGATTACCTGATATAGATGATGAGATGTGATAGAGCTTGTACAGTGGCTGAAGTTGACTATTAGGATTTAATCATAGCTCCAGCCTATGGTGTAGAGGCATTCCAGTCATTCAATTTTTCCGTAGGCTTAAGGCAAGTGGTTTACCACTTCATGCTATACACAATAAAATCGATACAAAGCTTATAATCATTAACATAAAATAATTTGAGACTTGAAATTTTTTTATAATTCCTGAGCATAATATTATTATCACAAAATATTTGATTAAATGTAAATCTCAAAATATCCCCGACAAGGCTGCTAATTCTATCATTAAAAAACTCCATCGACTAATAACAATATATAGAATTAAGAAAATATGTTAGCCGTTCTGTAATCAAATAACTCAATCGTAAAATCATTGCTTAATTAATATCAAGAGGCTACTTCTAAGAAAAGCTTCTAGATTTATTTCTTTGAATTCAAATCGTATCGTTTATTTGTATATTTCTAATGAGATTAAATTATTTTGCATAGCTTATGTAAGATATAGAATGTGATTATAAAGGAATGGTGCATGTTAGTTATTTTTATATGTCGAATATGTATGTGAATATGGTGACCCAAAAAAGACAAGTTAATTAAAGGAAATTTGACTGCGGTATATTGACCAAAAAATTGTATATTTTTATGCAAATTTACACCGAACTGTGAGAGATTTTAAGTAAAAACTCGTGTGTCTTTCTTATATTATTAAAACACACATCAATAACACGACACTTCGGAAACACATGAGAAAATCAGGAGGCATGCGTGTTTGCTGATTCTAATATATTCTGAAAGAAGCTTTCATATTTAAATAATCAATCCGTTACTAAATGTATTAGACATTGCCATTCAAATTTTTTTTAATACATGTTCACAAACCTTTTAGTTATAAATCATATCATAAATTAACCCTATTTCCATAATAAACATTTTCCTTTTCCTCATTCTTTTCATCTTTACAATACAACCTTTTTGATGGGGACATTTAAATCGAGTTCCAGGTACATATATCTGCAGTCAAATTTAAACTTGCTGGGTTAAATTCTTGGAACCACGGGAGCCCGTTTTCATCGCGATGCACCGGCATTTTATCACTACCTATAAACAGTGCCAGAGAAAGAAGCCTCTTTTTGAGGTAATCCGATTATAGACTAATGGAGGATGATATTAAAGAAGCAATTCGAAAGATAGGCTTCTTTCAGTTCTACTTTTTTCTCATTCTATGCAATACTGAATGAAATTTGGGAATAAAGCAGAAACAAACTGTAAATTTGCATCAAAATTTCGAACTATTATTTGATAGGAATCAAGAAAATCAAATCGAATGTCATATTAAATTATTGATATCATTTTTCGAATTTAAAAATATATAGATCATATTGTAAATATGCCAGATAAAATTGCAGAAAAGAACACCCGCATCAGTTTTCATTGTAAACGTATTTTCCAGTGCTACTAGTTTCTGAGTGAATAAACTGCTGCTAAGTGCATTATGTTCTGTAAATTTAAATTTTAGGAAGCCTGAAAATTGAATTCAGATAAAAATTGTTTATCGAATTCATTTCATAACCAGGAATTTCATTTAAATCTTCGACCATTTTAATAATCTGAACTTGCTTCCAAAACACTCCCAAGACTTTCAAGGCATGTACAACTCCAAAAGCTTTTAAATTATTCTCAGAAATTCTTGGAATTTCGGAAGAACCACTTTTCCCCGTGGCGCAGACCCGGCATTTCACTACTACTTGCAAACACTGCGAGAGAAAGAGAAATATATTTGAGATAATCCGATTATAGACTAATGGAGGATGATATTGACGACGCGGTCCTAAAGGAAGGCACCTTTAAAGGGTGTTTTTTTCCCCATTTGACATAACACTTCATATAACTTGGGGGGAAGTGCTGGTTTCTGAAGGTACGCTTCATTTCTTAAAAAGCTTTTATACATTTCCCCGGATGGATTTATTTAAAGATGCCTCTCTCTTTGACAGACTCGAAAAGCTTATGGGAATTCGGACTGTCAGTTGCCTCACGCGTTAGTTGAGGCAATTGGCTTAGAGTTAATTTATGACAATGCGACATTTTTGCCTCGGAGTGAATGCTCTTTCTCTGCTAGGTTTCGACTGTGTCGCTTTTTTTCTGTTTCCTTTGAAAGAGGTGCGACTTTTAAACCTTGAAAATGAAACTGTCTGTTGCGTTCTTAACATACAAAGATTGATATAAGATAATTAGTTACCAACTGAGTAAGAAATAAATGTTTTATTGTAGGCTTCCAAGTGTGTATTACTAGAAAAAAAATTCTTTTTTCAATTTTCTCTGTAGCACTCTTATCATTAGGAAATTTTTCCAATTATTCCTACTGATAGCTACGTTAAGAAGATATTAATTTATCATTTAAGTTATCAATATCAAAACATAAATAACTAAATAAAAGAAATTAAATGCAAAGATTTATTATTATAACTAAGGATCTTCTTCAGATCATTGCATATCTTCTCTAATAATAAAGATGAATAAATGTATGTGTGTGTGTTATTTTAATTAAAATTTTAATCTCAAACAGTGTTTCAAGATGCACATTCCCACATTCTAAGATAAATTTTTACCAAATTTGATAGATCTACATCAAATAGCAAATACAATCTTCTGTGCTTCAGCATATACATATAATTTTCATTATTATTAGTAGTAGTAAAGATGTAAACAATTGTTCTTTCTCCGCTTCTGCATACAATCCCAATTTATATTACTAGAGAAATTTCTAGTGCTTGCGGATATAGGGACAAACCAACCATTTTTAAATTTCACTGATAAATGCATTTTTCATGATTAATAAATTTTTCTCTGATTCAACCTTTCAGAATTTGAATATTCTTGATTTAGCAAAAATATTTATTAATTTAAATATAGTTCTAAACTGAATTTTTGTTATTTGATATTAAAATCAATGATAGCTATAAATTTTGTATCAGCGAAATCTCTCTGCTTTTGAAGATTCGCTCCTCTTTCCTTATGTGCATTTGTGAATGCAATGAAGGCTTTCGATCCCTGCAAGCAAATTTAAGTTCAATGCTAGATTTTCAACAGACATTACGAGGAGTAGAAGCCCTAAATAAAAGCAAGTAATATAAATAAAATTAATTCAATTATTATTTAGGTCAACAAAAATATTATTTTAGTTATTTTTATTAAATAATAATAAAAAAATTTTTAGTATCAAAAAAGTTATTGATTTTTGTTAGAACTGAATTTGCATTCATTTCTTGCGTATCGGGAAAAAACAATGAAACCCTCGCATTTTACTGATTGATCTACTGCCTGCCGATTTCAATTTCCATTACAAACTGAAAAACTCGATTTAAAGCCTCAAAAATTAATTAAATTAAGTTAATTAATCTTTGAAAAAACTGTATTAACAGCAAGTGTCATCCACTACAAGTTTTAAAAAATGTATTTGAACTTAAGTGGATGAATAAAAAGTATTTTATTAACAATTGAAAATTTGAACAAGATATATAGATAAATAAATATATATACAGTGAGAGAGTGAGCTAATAGTAGGAATTGAATGAGCAATTCACTTGTCTTCAATTCTTTTCTTATTAAAAAGACGTCCTGTCAACACAAGAAGGCCTTTTCTTAGATGCCTTTTTTTTTTTACTCTGGTATACGAACTATACAAACACAGTTACAATAAACCACAATTGTATGATCGGATCTTCCCGTTTCTGATCTTCCTGAATATGGAAAATGTTTTTTTTTTTAAATGATAATAAAAAATAAAAAAAATAATTCAGATATTTTTAAAGTTAGATGGATGAAATTTATTATGTGATTGGTCTTAAAACTAAATGTTTAGACCTCTGCCAAATTTTGATCAAAATCCTTTTACAGGAAATAGGTCTGTCTGTTGATTCGAGTGAAATGAACTCGATATGTGAAGGGCAAAACGTGAACAGGAAAAATGGAAAAAAAATTGGTACATGGTTTTAATTTGGTCTGTTTTTGTTCCTTATGACACTTGACATAGACAAGTCCACTGTCACAAAAACAACAATTTAAGCCGACAGGGAGAGTCTTTTATTTTGGTAGTGCCAACTAAGTCCAAGAGTACGACTTTGCCACGCGCGCTTCACTCATTCGCTTTCCCAACCCCTTTTTACAGAAAGGCACAACATTCACACAGATAGAACAGTGGAAGAACAACCATGCCCAAACCAAGACTCGAACCCAGGACGGCCAGAATACGGGAAAGACGTCCAACTCCTATGCTAGGAAGCCAGTCTTACTTTGGTCTAAATTGAAGATACCAGTTAAATACGTCAATGGACCAACCATGTGTCGGTCTGTGGATTCGCACGTATGTCAACGCTATTATTCAAAAATACAAAGAGTCATTCAGTCAATTTTGGTATGTAATATATCAAATTCAGTCAATTTTGATATGTGATATTTTTATTAAAGTAGTGGCTCTATGCCAAATTTAGATTTCTATCGATTTGAAGCAAAGTGCCTCAAATCCATAAGCTGTTTTCTTAGCAATAGAAGAAGCATAAACACTCTCATTTACCAGACTCTAAATGTTAAGATCTGAGCACTATGACATTCAGGGTGTTATTAATGTTCATAAATTTTAAGTGAAAAGAGAGATTACCTTTTTATTAGGATACATGCGAGACAATTTCTTGAAGATGTTTTGAAGTTCATTGATCTTCCATGGCGACAACAAAGAAGACTTTCTGTTTCGCTATCAAACTAAAGTACAACGCTAAATTTTAGAAATATTAAATAAAAATGACAAATTCCCGAGTGTAAGCAGGAGTGTGATTATTTCGCCCTCTCTTCTCATACAAAAAAAAACTCATGCAGAGGCACAACCAAAAGGCGACAGTAGACTCCTTTGTACCTAGAGTTTTCGTCACCCCCGGGGGACACCTCAAAAAGAGGTTGAGATACATCTAGTATGGTGGTTGGATCTCGCCTTCAGGTGGATACATAAATAGGTGGTTCCTCCCATCGATGACGGGAAAAGTTATATTGTTACGAGAAAGGTTATACTGTAGCAGGTGATGACCCTTAAGACTCAACCTCAGTTCCCGCCAGTATTGCTATTACGAAGGTCCGGTCATTCAGTTTTCTTCATCTATGTGAGAAGGGGCAGTCGATATAGACTCCAGATAATTGCGTAAAATCGCATTTGCATTTTAAACTTAGTAACTGATATTAAACTACATCTTAACATGAAAAATAACAACTAAATTTTTCTTTACAACAAACCTGTGATTTTTACGATATCGACACTCTTCGACAAGTTCACTAGGAAAAATTAAAGCGATATTAAGTATTCAAAAGGCATCTCTACTTTTTGAAAAATCGAAGGACACATTGTCTTTTAGCTGCTATATTTTTCATGATATGCTTGACTTAACTGTCAGTCTTCATTAAAGAAGTTGAAAGACTTTTCAAACCTTTTATCTTAACTGTCAATTAAAGTGCAGCATTCAGTTGGCATACTATACAATTCAGTTGACCATGATGGCCTCGAAGTCCCTGTTAGCTTGGCATTTCATTCTTGGTAAGAGCATGCCATTCTAGTTTCTAATTAAAGATAATTAAGGCAATAAAATATTTCAATTATTTATATTTTTTATATTTTGCTTAATAATCTTTAACTGAAAATGCGTAATAAAAAAAACTTTGAGTGGATCTGCTAATTGATGTTAAATAAATGTTCATAACATAAATAGAACTCATTTTTTTCTATGCTACTATATTTCCAAAATTTCAATGGTTTTTTTTTTTTGTGTGAATGAAACCATTTAGTGAGTGAAGTGAAAAGTTCAGCAATTCAATAGGAACTATGATGCTTGATTCTGCATAAAAACAAGAAACACAGATATCAAAATACAGAAAATACATGCACAAAGTAGTATATACCGATTGATTTGAAATTGATGCAATATTTCAAAAAGCACATTAGTATGCAATATTTCAGAAAGCACTTTAGTATGCAATATTTCATACAGCATAATATTAATTCCATTTCAGACATTATATTGTTTTCCCAAAGCAGTCATCTTTGTTAAATCGGAATAGAAGTTTTTAAATAATCATAGAAAATTCATTGTAATAGGTATTATTGACTAAAACAATGCAATGTCTAAGCAATCAATAATGTGAAACAAAGTCAAAAATAACTACAAAGAAACAATGAAGATAAGAGTGGCATTCTCTGTTTGAAATCATATATAATTTTGCATCTCGAATAGTAATCTGCGATATGAAACAGTGTCAAACATATAATGATAAAAGTAATAATGAAGATAACAATTGGTGTTTTCTATTGGAAATCATACATATTTTTGCAACGATCAACAATAAGAAACAAAGTTAAAAATGTAACTATAAAAGAAACAATGGACGTAACAACTGGCGTTTTCTATTAGAAATCATTGACCATCTTGCAATCCCAAACAGTTTGCGTATTCTGATTACTTTGCTACTCATCGAAATTTTTATTATTGTTGAGTTAGCAGTTGTAACCCTTACTGCACAGTTTTTTTTTCAATTTTTCTGTTTCTTTTTAAGTATATGATGTCTTGCACTGTATGCATTTTGCCTGACATCAGTGATATGCAATTTACTGCCTGGGAGATAACTTTACTATAGCCACCAATGCACAAGATATTGATTCCTACAGTAAAATCAGTGATGATTTTTAGGATGTGAGAAAGCATTGGTCAAAATGGCTGTCCCCAAAGTGAAGATAATTCCGGTGATCAAAGCCTTGATGCTATACAAAATGTTTTTAGGATTTGACATCAAAGTACATTGCAAAATTTTAACAGATTTTTATTTTAGATACGAAACATTTATTTATGAAACCAGAAAAATGGTTAACTTATTTAGTTTATATATGCCAGGGAACATGATTAGAACTAAATTGAGCCAATCTTCAATTTTTTTCAAACAGTAATTGGGGAAAATGATGAAAATATCCGCAAACTTGGCTGAATAATAACACTTAATTCCAGTATACAGTAAATTCATAATTCGTGGTACATAAATGTAAAAAAATATTAATTAAAACCAAGAATATGTTTTTATTTACAACTAAGAACATTCAAAATATAATTATTTTGAGCAGTAATTGTATGTTTGAATATCAAAAGTAATTAATTTAGTAACAGTATCTAACTATAAACAGAGTTTAAATATTAATTATAACAGTATTTATTTATAATATAGTAATATTAATTTGAATTGTAGTTACTTCGAACAAACAGAAATCTTCTTTTGAACATTCCAAAGGCATAGATATTGTAGCTCTAAAGTGTTTTTAAAAATGAATGAAAGCAGCATGTTTAAATTCATTTCAAAGCCCATAGGATTTCATATAGAAATCATTTCAAGTTACTACAAACTTATGAACTACAAACTATTTCAAATGCGACACTTAATATTTTTAAGCTATTGTGTTTTTATTGCTTTTTCCTTCTTGTAAAAGTATAATTTACATGCTTATAATTTTGTTTCATATTTGAGACATAGATGAAGACATATATCTTCGTGCTGCAGTTAGCGTGTTAACTTATATTGCAGCACCAAAATAGGCGTACTTCTTTCTCATGGATTCGTAAGAAGTACGCCTATTTAAAATCTGATCTTTGAGTTAACATGTTTACTGAAGGACATGTTATAAAAACGAGTTTTTCGGTTTCAAGCAGGACTTCGTCACCGTCTCGAATTCGAATTTCTTGACGATTAAAATGCTTTCGCTTTGTATACTTTATGTTTGAGAACGTTTAAAAAATAAATGGAGATTTTAATGTTGATTTTACAGTTTTAAATCAACTCTTCTCTAAGAAATCTAAACTTAATAAAGAAAAATAATGATTCTATATTGTTTTAATGGTACACCTTCATTAATATTGTAACTAAGAGATTTGGATGAACATTAATTGAAAAATATTTACATAATGATTAAGTTTTCATACATAAATTGTAACAAATGTACCGATTTTGTAAATACAGGGAAAACGCAAACAAAAAATGAATGAAACAGTTTGCATTAAACCAATTTTTAAATTTATTTTAACCTTCATTGTAAAATAATTCTCCATTTACTCTTTTTGTTGCCCCATTTGTGTGAATTTTTCGCTTGTACATTCATTTCAATTCTCCAATAATCCAAAGTAGTATAACTTCTAATACATATTTGTAACTACATGTACCACTTTGCTTTTAATTTAATTCTTCAAATAGTTTTAATTTACTTTTTCAAATATTTAATTCAATTCTTCAATAATTTGTGAAAGAATTATTTGTTCGAATAGGATATTTAAATTTTCTTAAAATACAAAGGTAATTATATTTTTCTTTAAAAAATAATCACGTTAACCTAAAAAGTTACAAGAATTTAGAGGTTTTGAAATTTCTCTTTTAACATTCAGTTAACATGATGGCAGAGAAAATTCTAGAATAGCTTTTGAAAAAAAAATATTTTATCTCTTTGTATTCAAAAGAAGTTTTGATAAATTTTCCATTTCAAAAACTTGTTCCGTTCCATCTAGAATTCAAAACAATTTCAGTAACACGTTTTTATCTCCTTAACTTTTAAGTTATTTTAACTTATGAGAAGTTTTTCAATTTTGGAAAGGTGTAATTTTTTTTTCATATGGCTAAAATTATTTAAAATTATTCAGAAAAATTCTTGCAGTCAAATTTGTATGTACGGCTCAACAATTTGTATGCAAATACAGTGACTGAAACAACTGAAAATAAATTTGAATTTAATTTGATAAATCAAACTTTCAGTTTAAATAATACTTTAAAAAGAAATGGTTTATCGTTACATAGAATTAAAAAAATTAATTTAAATAAAAAATACTGATCAATCAATAAAAAACTTATAAAATTTAAAATTTTAGAAATATTTTAAATGAATATTCAGATTTTTATCTGAAAAATTTGTGAATATATTTATGTAATTTTTGTAGTATCTCATTTAGTAGTAAGTAATAGTAAGATGTAGTTGCATGTTTTTTGTCCTTTATAACGTCCTTCAAACGGCAGGGTACCGATTCGAATAAATTTTTATTGATATCTGAAGATATTTTACTCCCATTATTTTCACACTTCTTTTAAATGGGTTTTGTTTCTAATTTTCTACTTTTGAATGATTGTTTCGTGTATGAAATACAAATTTTATATTATATTAATTTCGGATGACAGTGTTAGTATGTATAACTGTTGTATATAATGAAAGAAACATCATATCTTATTTGCCTTAGTTGAGATCGTTTTCATGTTAGAATATGAAATTTCCAGCTAAACCCAAGTTTTTAGCACTTTCTTTTTGATTGCTTGAAGTATATCTAAGAGAATTATATAGCTCATAATGCTATATGTTAAAATGTATTTAATTAATTTTTTTTTATTTCATTTGAAGTCATACCATGACGGAATTGTGTTGATTAAATTCTTGAGATAAAACGTGGTTTTGGGCCTTCTCCATATGTTATAGTTTATCTGTATAGGTTAAATTCTTTTGTATTTAAAGTAATTTGGGGCCTTCTTCTCATAAGTTGTGACAGTCGTCACTGCCAAAAATGCTGAGTTTTTCTTCAAACTAAAATAACATTCTTTCAAAAGTTGTTGGTCTTCAGTTGATGAGTTTTTTTTTTTTTTTTTTTTTTTGCAAATTCCAAACGCTTTTTCTGATTCTGAAAGCTGATGAACGATTTTATCTTAGCAACTCGGCTTTTATACCTCGTTTGTCTAGTTGCATTTCTCACAGTTTCAGTTCTCACAGTTCTGTCAATGATTTTAGAAGTTCCTGCAGCGAGTCTGACTGCACTTACTTTAAAAGCAATCTTGATTTCTTTCGAAAATTCTCTTTTTACATCACTTGGAATATTTTTCCTTCCTTTTCCATTTTTATTTTCAATCAATATATCTCTTTTAAATTTTGGCAATGATTTATTGGACATATCTGCGGCTTTTACTATACGTTTTATCTATTTCATCACAAAAATATTCTTTTCTTTAAAAAATAATCTTGATACTAATTACTGAAATCAAGACTAACGTGTCTTCAAAGAAGCCATTTTCCATTAAAAAGTCTGATGTTCCGTTCATCTAAGAAATTCATCGTACATAAATGTTTGTTGAAATTTTTTAAGATAAAATTATTCAAAATTAAATTAAAACAACAGTAACCAAGCAGAAAATATTTTTTGGTAATTAAACATATTTTTCATAAGTGTGACCGCAATTTTTGTCTAGTATAGTTTAAAAGTTTATAAATATGATTTTTAATGAATTATTTTTTGTGTATATATACAAAATAAAATGTTCATAATTTAATGACACTGCAAAGAGTTTTGTTATATTTTCTTAGCATTATTCCCCATAGAAAATGTTAATTTGAGCAGTAAATGAAATATATTTTAATTGTTTGAACCGCTGTATTCATATCAAATCATTTTATTGATTAATCTGATATTCTTATTTTTATCCCATCAAAATTTTAAATATTTTTCAAAAAACACTCTGAACAACCTTGATTGATTTTATTCCGAAAATTATAATAATTTGAAAATGAAATAAATCCATTTTCATACACATAAAATAAAAGAAAATGAAATAAATGCATTTACAGTTCCTTTGACCCTCAATGAAAAATGACTTAATAGATGCCCTGCTGTAGTTCTTTTATTAAGTTAAACTATTGCTATTACTAATAAAAATTAATGAGTATTTATGTCTGAATATACATATGTGTATTGGCGCTCTATAGACCAGTCTATTTAGCTTACAGTATCTAAATTTTGCCCATATATGTATCTTGAAGAGGAGAATAGTAACCTTGGAGCATTTTTTTCGATTAGAATTAGAATTAATTGAAAAATTAACCGAAATTTTTTCGTTTCTCCACAATAACTTTGGAAAATATTACTACATAATAATAAATTTAACATCATTTCGAAATGTTAAAAACAATCTTTTTATTTATACTATTTTAATAATTGTGTACATTTTTCTGAAATTTGTCCCTTTTTTTAAAAAAATGGTACAATTTTCAGCAATATATTATATTGTTGTCCTAAAATTCAAATCTTTTTCATTGTTTCATCAATTATTTTATGTTGAGATTTTCTTCCATTATTGAAAGCTTTGAAAAAAAAAGAATCAATTTTAATATCTTAACAGTTTGCAAACGAGTAAAGACTTTTCAATCAGCAAAATTTAGAACCCATATGAGAGCAGATGAATTGCGGCATTTTTTCCTAATAACTTTTGAAACGTTTAAAAACTTTTTCTTTTTAATGATACAAGTTTTAATAATTGTGCAAACAATTTCTAAATTTTAGCACTTAAAAAAATTCAAACTAACTGAACTTTACTAATTCAAAAAGCTAAATTTTCCTAAAATTCAGTTTTCTTTATGTTATTATTTACTGTTTCAAGTATTTAATCACGTGATTTTGGAAGCTGAGAAGATTCTTTTATAATATCTATGTAGTTTACAAGATGAATAAAAATAAATTAAATTACAGCAACGTGAAACATAGAAGGCAAATGTACCGCACATTTGAGTTTTTGATAACGCTGTAATGTCATGGAACTAATCTGCTTCGGAAACCCAGTGAAAAGAACATATGTAAGAAAGGTATCTTATTGTGGTGGAATGTAGATCATTATAATCCGTCCAATCTAAGGAACATGATGTATATTTTGGGGAACATTTCTTTAATGATCTCATTTCAAACAAAACACATAGGCAAAACAAGACATTAACGTACAGGGTGATCAGCAAATAAGCCCTGATTTAAAAATTAAATATCTCTACAACAAAGATCGATAGAATTATGCAGTAAACTGTACGTTTATTAGCGAAACTGTAAAAATGCTGTACAAAAGTTTAGAAAATTTAGTTACGAAAATTGTTAACAGATTACGCTCTAATCACAATGCTCATAGACGCTTTGAGTGTGACTTCAAAAATGAAAAATGACTCCCGATCTTACTCCTTGTGACTTCTTTCTGTGGGGAGCATTAAAAGACACTGTCTATAGAAACAATCCGGCCACTCTAGATGAGCTTGAATCGTTGATTGGTATTCCATTTCCGTTTAGACATTGCGAGACGTGATGACAAATTTCATTGTTCAATTACGCCACCTCATTGTTTCGAACGGTGAACATTTTGAAAAAATTGTATTTTGATTGCAAAGACAACATCACTTTATTGTTTTTTTTTTTTTTAAGAATCCTTTCAGAGAAAGAGTTTTCAGCGCAGAGCGCCATCTGTTAATGATTTTTGTAACTAAATTTTCTAACTTTTGTACACTATTTTCACAGTTTGGCTAATAAACGTACAGTTTACCGCATAATTCTATCGATCTTTTTTGCAAAGATATTTAATTTTGAAATCAGGGTTTATTCGCTAATTACCCTGTTGGTACCTTTTTTTCACATCAGCATCACAGTCGCAATGCACAATGGGATGTTACCTAATCAGGCATTTTTATCTATAATCTAAAAGAGAAGATAGAGTAATCCAACTGCTACATTATTTTAATATCTGACTGACGGACATGAAAAACTTCCAAATGGTTTACGTTTAAATAGAATTAAATATAACTAATATCCTCAGCGCACGAGCTTATCTTCAAAGAATACTAGCTTAAATAATAATTCCAAAACCTGGGTTTAACTGTAATAGTATTTATCTATGTTCAAAGTTAAATTCTTTTATATTATTTATTCGTAATTTCAATCTATAACTGTGAGAAGTTAAATATCTACTGCAATTCTATGATTTTCAGATCAAAGTCAGTTAATTGAATAAATATTCTTCTGGAATTTTTAATTCAAATTCAATAATATAACAAAGATTTTCTTAAACATAATTCAACCATAGCAGCTGGAAACATTTTAAATTTAGCCGTTGAGGGAGATATTACATATTTCCATATTCTTTGGGAAAAATATTTTATTTAAAAATATTAATAAGAAATAAATTGCAATAGTGAAATGAGGTTTACATTACTTAAAACTAGAAATGATTGAATCTATATTCATAATAAATCGCTGCCTTTTTGTACCATTGCAAATAATGCAAAGTGTGATAAAATATTAATTTAACCATTATTCATTTCATTCATGTATTTGAAACTAACAAATGAAGATCCATTTTACAAAGAATTATTTAAGCTTTCTTCCTACGAAGCAGATGAGTAGCTTATTAAATGAAAAGGAATATACTCCTCTAATCTCCTGACCTTCTCATATTGCAAGAGTCCCCCGCCAAATGACGCATTGGCGACATTTTTTTATTCATCTAATTAAAATGCTCGCCAGGTGAAAGTCATACTCTCGATGTCAGACTACTTCATTATTCATATTTCTTCCGACTGAAAAGAGCGGGAGGAAGAAAAAAAATACAAGAATCGAACTATTTTCGCCTTTGTGCAGGTTTGATTATCTTCTAAAGGCAAAACCGCTTGAATTAATAAAACCGCAATCTTAACGGTAACCGCCGCTGACTAAACACGACAATAACAAGACAACAATAATTAAAATCAAAAATTCTACGACGAATAATCTTTGTGGAAGAGAATACTACTTTTCAATTTATGTGCCTTTTTTTTCTTCGTGTAATTTCCGTCGTTCCTTTAAATTGAACGGCATTTGACTTTTCCCAATTCATTTTTTTAGCGGAAAGGAGAATCTAGAAGATTTGTTAAATGAATAATTAAATATTTCGTTTTCGCTGTGGCTTCAGGAATTTCAAGAAATGCGAAGGGCGCGTGGCGTATTTTAAGAAAATGAGAAAGTGAATTATTGATGATTGCGGATTCATCCAGTTAGCCATTAATTGTTTTCGATTGAAAATGCATAAATTATGAAGGAGGTCGCTTTCACAAAATTTATCTTATGTGCATTTGCAATTCAATCAAAACTCAATACGTCAGCAGAAACGATTTTGATTCTTTTAATTGAAAAGTCTTTTTTTTTTCGATGTTTGCTTAAATCTATTTCTTAGTATGTTTAATGAGAGGAAATCAAAGCGTGGAAATGAAATTGAAGCATGGTCCATTATATAAAAGACTGTATCTGAAAAATTTAGTTTCCTGATATTAAATGATGCAAAAGGCTCACATAATCTTAAAATTGTTTGGATATTTTAAATTTTATGTATATTTCTTATATTTATTATCACATATTAATTATCCTCATCTTTTTTATCATTTTTGAAGATTACTAAGAATATTCCGATAAATACGGCGCGATGACCAATATTTATTATTTTCAAATTTGAACTTTGATTCCTTAACTTAGGTTTTTCAGATATTCAAACTGATTAAATTCATAGTGACAATGAATGTGAAATGAAATGAAAATTCAATATAATAAATACGGTGAGATGAAGGAGATAATAATATGTGCGAGACAATGAAATGGCGAGTCCGATATAATAAATACTGTTTATAATAAGAATCCTGCTGTTACGATGCAACAACAACGTTTATAGATAATTATCATAGTTAACTTCAAAAATTATTAAATAAAATTCAAATAAATTCAATATTACTGATTTTAAAGCTTGAGTAACAAAAGTCAATGATTTCCCCAAAAGATTGGGGAAAATGACAAAATATTATAGCTGAATACTGTTAAATCTAATTTATTTATTTCACATACATGGATTGCATTTTCTCAGACTATACAGAGATGCATGTTTCAAGTGTGTAGAATTTTTAATTAATATTAAGACACATTCATATTCCTACAGCTGGAGTATGTAGTATGAAAAAGATTTAAAAACTGGGCTAAAATATTTTGATCTAGAATATATAAATATCAATTAAGAATAGTTATCAAGCTGTTAGAAAGAACACTGTTGAATTTAACAAAGGGATTTCAATAGGAGAGCTTAAATTAATAATATTTCTTTTTGGAACTGTGCAATTTTGCAACGTATCTTTGGGTAGTTGACTCAGTTGAAAACGACAACTGAGGCATCTTCCCTCTCTTAAAACATCGACAACAATAATGAGGAGAGAGGATTAATCTTAAAATGATTTATCTTTTAATAAACCCGTGCACATAATATTATATTTCATGAAACAAGACTTACAGTACCAAAATCCTCGATCAGAAAAAAGTATTATGACCTAAAAATCCTCTTGGTCTTATTTCAGCAAAAAAGAAAGAAGTTGAAAAAATGAAAAATTTCGAATGTTTCTAATCAAAAGGGCTTAATAGAATCCTTAAATATTATTTAAAATTCCCATCATCCCCAAATGTTTTAATTTGTTTAATAAATTTCAACTGTTCTTTAAGTACAGCTATAGTTCCAATAGGCAATACCGATGTAAAATTCAATTTCTACTTAGTTCAACAAAGAAAAATTTTATTTTAGTTACTTTTTATTAAAAAGTTATCAAAAAATTATTAAGTACCAAAATAATTATTGATTTTTTTCAAGAATTGAACTCGCATTTTTCCCCTTCACTTGAAAAATACTGAAGTCCTTGCGTTTGACCGATTGAACTACTACCTGTCGATTTTAATTTTCATTGCAAACTGCTAAAACTCTATTTAAAGTATTAAAAATTATTTAAATTCAATTAATGATTTAATATTTAAAAACTGTATGAGCATTAAGTGTCATCCAGTATAAGTTTTAAAAAAATGAATTTGTACTCGAATGGAGGAATGAAAAATATTTTATTAACGACTGAAAATTTGAACAAGATATATAAATAAATATAAATAGGGAGAGTGTGAACTAATAATACGGATTGAAAAAAAAATCTATCCATCTTCAGGATACTTGTTCAACTGAGGTCAATACATTTAAAATAATTGGTAAAGCCAAAGAATTAGACACATATAACAGCCACAGTTTTCCTAATTTTTAATTCATATGAGAAATAATAATCATATTTTTTATTAATGATCCTCAGTGCTTCACAAATTTCATTTTTCAGAGAAATCTCTATAACATATTTAATTGTACAACCTCCACAAACAATACCCGAAAGAAGACAAAAAAAGCTTCTCTTCTATTCAATCGCTTAATTGCATTTTTATTATTTCCGTGTACAACTTTCTTTAAAAAAACCTAAAGCAATTTATTAGTATAATCAATCAAATCCTCAAATTCAATTTAAGTCCTAGTCTAAAAACGTCTAAAATAAACATATCTTTTTTCATTTGGAACATCTGCAAGACCTTGGCTGGAAATGAATTGGAAATGTCTGATGTCATGGCCACCATCTCATTAACTCACCTAACAACTGCACTGTTCCTTATCGTAGCAGGAAACTGTCATTCACAGCTATGAAAGAAATCTGAAATATGACTTATTGTTTCATTAAGGTTCGCAGATCTGCGAAATTAATTAGTTTTCATTTAATTCTTCAATATGATATATTCATGTGGTTTTTCTTGGAGGCCTTTGAACCTAACAACAAACCTTAAGTAATATTAGAAAAATATTGCGTAGATTTAGAATGTAAATTAATTTTACAGTAAACCAACTTTCTGTCGCAGCACTGTCGCTGAAACACATCACGATAAAAAATATAATTTTCAATTTACTCATTTTTACATATAAAATTCATTTTACATAATAAACGTCGTCATTTGTTGGGAAGGTGGTATTTCCCTTTCCCGTCACAATCACGTGTGACGCAGAAAACTTTTTTCTTTCGAAAGCATCATAAACTGGTCATAACTGTGTACGTTAATGCTGTTTATATTTCATTGCTACTATGTACGGTGTCTACCGAATATTGGCTACATACTTTTAGTCTGTCAATGATCACTGATAGCATAATTTTCAGTCAATTGCTGGTCATTGGCAGTATACTTTTCGATAGAACCCTGTCAGTCTTTGTTCACTAACAATATACTTTTGGGTGGAATGTATCAGGCACCTGACACTTAAAGTATACCTTTCAATAAACCATGTCCATCACCAGTCACTGTCATCATGCATTTTGACACCCTACGTTATTCTTAACACGTCAGCACCGATTACTAATAACGTACCTTTAGATAGAAACGCGTCTATCCCTGGTCACTGACAGTATACTATTCGATAGATTCGTGTCAGTTACTGGTCCCTTTCATTATATCTTTTGGAGGGAATGTGTCAACAGTGATCACTTATAGTGACCTTTGGATAGATCACTTCAGTCACCTGACACTGTCATCATGCATTTCTACATACCAGATAAATCACTTACCGTACACTTTTCTTTTCAGGATTTGTCAATCTCTGGTCACAGCTTATAGTTACTATGCTGTCAGCTAATATACTTATTACCTTAAGGCATCGTCATCGATTACTGACAACATACCTTTAGACAAAGCAGTGTCTGCACTGGTCTCTTACAGTATACTTTTCCACGGAGTCATATCAGACACTTGCCATTACTAAAGTGTTTTTTTATCTTTATTTGTCATTCATCGGTAACTAACAATTTCCCTTTTGATGAACTTTGTCTATCATCGATCACTTACAATATACTTTTTAATGGATCGTGTCAGTCATTGGTCACTTACAGCGTATCTTTGGATAAAAAGGGTCATTCATCCTGTCACTGTCATCGTGAAATTCGATGCATTATGCCAATTACTGACCGTACACGTTTCGTTCGGACTGTGTTCATAGCTAGTATATTTAAGATCTTACAATGTCGTCACCTTTTACTGATAACATGCCCTTAGACTGGTATCTGACAGTATACTTTTCAGTGGATCGTATCGCACTGTAATGGACAATATAATCTGTCCATTACTAATATTTTTTTAAATCTCTATTTGACATTCATCTGTTATTAAAAGCTTTTTTGTTGGACCATATCAGTCATTCGTCACTTTCAGTATGCCTTTCGATAAACATGAATCATCTTAATAACCAGCCATTTACAATATTACTTTCACTGGATGATGTCAGTTACAGGTAACTTGTTTGAACATTTGGACAGACCTCTCCCAGTATACTTATCAGTCAAACCACGCAATCATCAATTCTTGACAGTTCTTTCAGATATTATCTGTGAGTGAAGACATATAGTATTCTTTGCTTTCAGACTGTATCACTCACTTCCTAATAAAGATACAACTTAAAAATTTAAATTCTTCTAATGATAAATTTAAAATAATCTGAAGAATATACAGTCTTATACAGATATCTGGCCGGGAGCATATAAATAAAGTCAGATATCGTTTGCGAGCGAAAAATGCATCAAACAGACTTGGCGTCTAAAGTGTTAATCCAATATTTTTTTTCTTAAAAAAACCACGTCTCTTTTGCAAAAGTGCCTGAAGAGGTTAACAGGTCTCAGAATAAATTTATTTCAAGAATAAATTCATTTTTTTTTATAATGACAGTCATGATTCAACAGAAAATTGAATCACGGGGGAATATTTATAAGCAGAAAAATAAAACACAAATCTTCAATTTAAATTAATGAGATATACTGTTTTCCAGAAAATGGGATTTTCATCCCTTCACAGCTTGAAGCCATTTCTTTCAACATAAAATCACACTCGAAGAATAGCTTTCAGGTTCCAATAAATCCATCATAACGTTCCAATTCTAATCTTTGTTGAGATAATCGTTTTTTTTATGTTTGATTTATGTTTGTAGAGACTGAATTTTATACTACGGTTTTCCTTCATTTCTTTAAACGTCAAACTTTTTTATAATTATATATTATTGAAAATTGTATTTTCAGAAGTTAACTATCAGTTAATCGATTAATTTAATTCAATTTTGATTTCATTACAATGGTTCTACCTATTAGTGAATTTAAGAAAAAATATTTCAATATTCTTTAATATTTATTATAACGAATTATAAATAAAAGGTTGCAAACAAAAAATAATTGTAATAAAAAACTTTATTATCTAGCAATTTAAGTCTAAATGTACTTAACAGTTACTTTTTAAAATGTAACTGTTATGCAAATGATATTTTATAGTCAATGTCTTTCGTTCACTTCCTGATGGGCTAGTTCTGAAAATTAGTAGTATTCTCACGATGATAACAACGCATAACTGTTAAGAATTCAACAATCAATTAATCGATAAATTTAATCAAGCAGTTTCCATAAGAATGATAGCGCCTAGAAATGAATTTGAGAAGCATTTGAAGAAAAGATTTCAAAATATTTATAATAATACATTATAGATTAAAGACTAAAAAAACAGAATGTAATTAAAATTGATTTTTTTTTGTTTAAACAAAAAACCAACAAAATGTGTATCTAACAAAAACGTGTATGTGTTTTATACATTTAAAGCATAATTAAAACGAAATGCGAAAACTTTAAAAGAAAACAAAAAAATAATTTTTTGAAAATGTTACAATTTAGCAAAATATATGGTAAATGAGCATAGCTCTCAAATCTGCTTTTAGTAACTTGAACAGTTTTAAAATAGTGCTTTGATTTATAAATTTCAGATTATACTTAATGAGGAAATTCATTCAAAATTTTAATAAATTATTTTAAGATCAAAGCTAGAAAATTCCTACAATTATCATTATTTAATAGAAGAAGAGGAATAATTTTAACTGATTGAAATTCGTGATATTTAGCAGAATAATTATTAATAACTTTTAAGTATAACAGTCTCACCAAAGCGAACTATTGCAACGATGAAATAATTGAAAATAATCTCTTGAAATTCCAAAGAAAACCAGAAAATTAGACTAATTATTGAGGTAGAATTTCAATTTAATGACTTGAACATATTTTGGAACATAATTTGTTAAAAGGCTTAGCAATGGCTGGGAGCTTTAGACTTCTGGTATCTCAAACTGTTTGACTGCTGCTTATATTTAATTCCCTGAAAATGTTTATAATTTCAACTTAACTTTTATCAACATATTAATTAAGGATCAGAAATTTTGATATTTCTCTGAGATATCGATTCTTCTCCTTCATATCTCAAATTACCATCTTCTTAGAATTCTATTCTCCATTCTCAAAAGATTGGTGGAAATATAGAGAGAAATGTATCACAGAATTTTATGCAGAGGCGGATCAGTTCATCTTTTAATATAATTTAATGACGAACTTTTTATAATAACTTTTTGCATTTTTTTAACTCATCAAGGCAGTTGAATTACTGTAAAACAAATACTATTAATTGAAACGAAATGGATGAAAAAAATGATACATAATTTTATATTAATGTGTCTAAACTTACTACAGTACAGCAAACAAAATTTAATAAAATTAAAATTTCAAAACTAAATTAAAACAAACACTAAACTGCAGTCACAATTTTTTTCATTTATTACTTTAAAATTTGAAATTTAATTGTTAATGAAATAATGGTTGCCATGCCATTCTTCCAAAAGCAGCTGTAACCTAATTTATAGAATAATAAACCAGCAGAAATGGTATCCTCAAATTTTTCTCGCATATTCTCTAATAAATTTGCCATGTCAGAGAACGTCTTACATGTTATTGGCATACAATAGTTACCAAATATTAACTTTTTTTGCGTGAATTTATCATTGTCATTGAATGGATTGTATCAACCTAGGCGATTTAATTGGTGATCAATCCGTGGAATGCTTAAATCAAATCCAAAAATCAAATTTTAGACTTAGACACGCTTTTCTCAATCGATTGAAACAAAAATTTAACACAAAACTGCACTTAAAGGCAAAAAATCATTTACCGAATTTTATATATTTATGTCATTGCTTTTTTTAATTATCTCCTTTACTTTTTTTCTAAAAATATAGACCTACAGGCAGAGAACTATAGTCGAATTTGACTCAAAATTTGATGTTAAATCTGTGCACCGAATTTTATCTATTATCATATGAGAATATGTTGTTTTGAAGCCTCAAAAGGCATAGGCACAAGCATAAAATTTGCGAAGATTGAAAGGTCACCTTCGAAGAAGGTTGTCACATTTGGTGATTTATCGCCAACTAAAGTTACAACTTAATTTCCAAATCTTTCATTCCCTGAATTCTTAAGAATTATCTTAATTAATTTGTCATTAAAAAGATTAAACCGATTTGAAACAATCACAAGACTATCAGATTACGCATGCGTCGATATTTAGAAAAACGATGAGTTTTTTATCATCTCAAAATCGGTTAACTTCCAGAATTGAAAATTAAAATTAAAAAACTATATATATTATATAATATTATGAGAGAGTGAGGGATAAAGACTGATAGAGTATAAATCTCGAAATTCATTCAAACCGGTCTAAGTAGGTTAATGATTTAAATTAGTTAAGACTATTAATGACTTAAAAATAATAATGTTCTCTCATGATAACTTAGAAATTTGTGACTGTAGATTTTCTTTTACATATTTAGTTCTCTTCTTTTTGTAGTTATCGTGTTAAATTATATTCTAATAGACAGACTTCCTGCTTTCACCTTCCTAACTAACCTCCGAGGAGGGCACCTTGTAATTGAGGATGAGATGTTTCTGGCATGGTGGCTGGATCTCATTAACCCGGTGGGTACACGAAAGATGCGGGGATATGACTCCTCCCATCGATGACGAGACGTACTTCCTATGAGGTGGGTTGTACCGTGGCAGGTGTTGGCCCTTCGGACTCAGCCACAGTTCCCGTTTGTGTTGCTGCTCGAGACGGTCCGGCCATTCAGTACTTATTTCCGAGTGCCTCATGGCGGAACGCGGAGTCGATAATATGACTTCACATTCCTAACTTGGTATAAAGATCGTATAGTGAATTTCAACCTACCAGCTGAACGCGTTTTTGAATTATCTTTCTCGCAGCAGACATACGGACATTTTCCAAAATTGTTTTTTATCAAAATGCATGGAGATATAAAACAAGTCGATTTGTCAAAATCTCGCTTTCAAGGTGTTTTTTTTTTTTTTTTTTTACGATTAATATGCTTTATGTATACTACATAAACGAGAAAGTAAAAAGCATGCGTTGATAGAAACTTTTAATTTTCAATGCATAATAACAGGTTATAATATGCGTCAAAAATTTAAGAATAGACATATATATAGATAGAAAGGATATTGATTTCTAAAAATATCGATACTTTTAGAAAATCAGGAATTTAAATTTTGTCCAAAAAAGATTACTGAAATAAAGATCAGACAGTGAGAGAGATGAACAAAACTAAAAGAAATCAGGAAGATTTCCCTTTCATCCTTTTGGTTATTCCTAACTCTCTTTTTTTATAATATTTTCCTGTTTCAAAGCATTAGTATTTATTTTATTAATTTCTGTACACTATCAATATAAGTACTAAAGTTGGAATAGTTTACTCAAATCAAATGAATTAAATATTTGAAATATATTAAATATTAAACCACTACAAAAACCTAATTTTCACGTGATTTAACACTTTAATTTAATCTTCCGTATAAAGAAGAGCATAATATTCATTTATAAATATATATGTCATGCTCTTCTTTTAAGATTAGAGAATAAATAATTAATATATAATAGAGCAAAAAACTTTAACTATTCTTACACAGATATCAAAATTTCATGGAGCATACAGTAAAAATTATATTTTGAAAATATTTATTAAACATAAACCTCTTAAAATGCTAACTGTCACCGCTGTTTCAGAAAAACAGCAATTATCAAAAACACTTCATTTGGTCTTTGTAAATGGATTTTTTCCTCCGTTAGTCCTTTAGGGAATTTTTTGTTTAATTTTGTTCAGTTATTAAGTGAAATATGTCATGTGATATCTTTGTCACTCTTGAAATCCTATTAGTTTATTGTCAAATAACTGTTCTTTAAAGATAGTAAAAATTGCTTTATATATTAGACATTTTAATATTCGAAGATTTGGTTATGCTCCTGTCAAGTATTATATTAATTTTAGTGGAAATTTGAGTTATATGAAAATCATTAAATCGATTTCATTAAGAAAAACTTGAGAAGAGTATATTATTCTTAAAAAAATTTAATATAAAAATTTTGTAAACAATTCTTTTTATAATTAAGAAATCCATTGCGTTTATGATTTAACAAAAAATTATAAGTAAATCTCAAAGAAGCACAAAGGAGAAATTTATATCAATTTAATTTAAAATCATTCAATTCTGATGGAAATTCGATAAGACAAATATCAAAATTTTTATTTGTTTCTTTCAATATTTCAAGTTTTTTCACTAATAAAAAACTTTGAATTCAAACTACAGAGAGAGTTCTCCCCTCGACTTTCTTATACATTTAAACAGTATAATAAGATTTGGATTAAAACTGTTAGTCAATGGCAGATCCTCCACTCCAATTTCATAAATTAGATACTTTTTGAAGTTTTTTAAAAAAGGAAATAAAAAAAAACATTTAAGTTTAGATCACTTGAAAGCGAAGTGTTTTTGATATTTTCTGAATAAAAAATATTTCAAAAATTCAAATTTTAATTATCTTGAGCAAAATAACAAATGACTATAAAAAAACGAACAGAATCTAAATTATCTTTAATTGCAGGATCAAAAACAATTTTTACAAGTTTAAAGTAACTTTGTATTAAATAAGTAAAAGGTAATTAATTTTTAAAAATATTTCGAAACTTAAGTGATATGTATTTACAGTTTGAAGAATTTCCTGTGCTTGATTTTTAAGTCAAATGAAATACAAAAATTCGGGTACCTTGGGATTATCCCATGGACCTGTCAACGCTCGCGAAAATGCGCAAAAGAATTCTCACCATTTACTATCTTTTGGCGATTGTATCGGGTTTGGCGAAAATGGTCCACGGGATAATCCCAAAGTACCAAATTCAATTACACTGAAAAGACCCAGCCTACTTAACAATCGAATCCCTGAATGTGGTATTTACAATCATAATATTTTGAAAAAAGTTTTAAATCTTATTCCTTAATTTTATGGAATTCAAATTTTGAAATAGATCTTTAGTATATTGTCTATGGTTTCAAAACCCCATAACAAATTTCTCTACTTAACATCCTGCCTTTTTGAACTAACGTATTCTACTTAAGTATAAATTAACGAATCGATAAATAGTCTATTTAGCAATGAGTATCTTTGGTACAAAATGTTACGAAATTGAGTACAGTCCTACATTTTTGCCTGTAGAGACATGTTATAAATTTAATCTGCTTAAGCTAACTGCATTTTTATCTATATGCACATAGATGAAGATATAACAAATTTTCTGTTGAGAGACATCATCAAGAACTTTATATTGATCGTAAATCATCTGTTTTTAATTTATTATTAAAAACAGGTAATTGGTTAACTTTACTGATTTTTAATTTTTTTTATTTTATGTAAATCGTAATTCGCCTGAGTTTTTTTTTTTTATCAGTGGTGTCCATCGAATTCTCACTGCATATGAAGATCATAAGTCGGTTCTTGTCTGGTTCTTGATAAAATTATTTGTGATAATGTTTTTGTACATATTTTATTGTTTAGTGCAGTTGTTTAGAAAATACAGAAAGTTGTTAGCAGACATTTTGGTGCAAAGTGCAATACTTTTTTTCTTGCAGCTCTCCATAATTTTTTTTCGACGACGAAACAAAAAATGTATAAATAGAACCGAACATCTTTTGAAATAAATATATTTTGTGTTAAGGCAAACATACCAGTTGTATAAACCATTATGTTTTTGAATTATGGCTTTCACATTTTCAGAAATATACAGATCGATAAAAATGCACTCGCTGCCGGATTAAGTCCAGAATTTGATAAAGATCTGCGAATTTGATGGAATTACTTTATTCCAAATTTCTTACCTATAATTCGTCCCTTTCTGAGTTATTGTTTTCACATACATACATATATTAATCCAAAAATGTATTATTTTTTGGGATACAAGGAAGGCAAAAACATGGAAAAAATCAACATCTGTTGTTGTTACTTATGGCATTTTACAAGCCCTCTGACAGATCTGTCAACCAAGTGAGCATCTCTTGTTTTTTCAGTAGTGTCCAACTAGGACCTTAGGTACTTCATGCATCACAAACGCTTGCAAAACTCCCTTTTTATAGGGAGGCATACTCACATACCTCAGAGATAGAACACAGAAGAACAACTATGCCCGAACTAAAAATTGATCCTGGGACGCCCAGATCACTGGGAAAACTCGCTACCCCTATGTCAGAACGCCGGCATAATCAACATCAAGAAGTAGAATATTTGACTATTATGATGCATTCTCTTTTTTTTTTTTCCTTCATTATACTCATTTTTTATACAAAAAATGGAGGCAAAATCACTTTATACATCAGTCATCGGATACTTATCAATGGGTTTTTACAGTAATCCAAGAATGAACTATTGCTATTCTAATCATAAGATGGTGCCAACCTGAATAATATAGCTCTTTGGTTCTATCCATAGAAATGAAATGTGCTTAAATCAGATTTATTAATGTATAGTGTTACAAAATACCTCCATGGATATATCTTCGATAATTATCTAATAGATTTCATAGGTGAGACGTGTAAAGGCTCCAACTAAGAAAAGGTTCTAAAAAACTAACATGATTTAGCATCCAAAAAGGTCTATGTATTCCGTCCAACCATATTATGCAAAGGAAAATATGACATCAACAAAGTGCCCCAGAGAGACCAATCCGTTGAAGTACCCTACTCAGAAACTTTCAACTTAAATAAATTTGGTTTTTTAAATAATAAAAAAAGACTGTATATAATAAATATCTGGTATTTGCTGCTGCTCTGGGCGATATAATAAATATCGCTCAGAGTAGCAGCAAAAAGAACTTAATTTCATGATAATTTGTCCCCAGAATCTTACCTACTTAAAATGTCGTCCCCTTTCTGGTTTTTAATACTGTAATACGCCTATATTACCTTCCGCTGCTCTATAAAAATATTATATTTAAGAAAGGGGAGGTACATTTAAACCTAAATAATTATATAAAAAATATTTTAATATTGATTCAACATTTGATTTGTACACCTATATATTCAATAGATTAATTATACTATTCATATGTATTAAAGGATATACCAATTATAAAGGTAATCATACACAAAAACGTAGCTATAAAATATAAAATAAACTCTTCCAAATTCTCAATTTATTAAATTTTTATACTATATGATAAAAGTCTAATTTTCCTTAGTTAAAACCTCGCACTTTTAAGATCATGAGGCTTTGAACCATGGTAGAGGTGCATGTAATTTTTAACAATTCTTAACTTCTTTTACGTACACATGGTGACCCTGGTAGAGTGTATGCAATTTTTATCCACTTATACGTATCATAAAATGAACAAATTTTTAAAAAATTGCAAATCTAGGAACTCGAAAAACGTTGCAGTTGTAATAGTGCTTTCGATGTAGATGCATCTAACCTTTTTGCAAAAACATGATGCATATTTCTTCAGTTCGATTCTTAAAATTTGTGATTTGCAGCTGCACATTTCACCAAAAGCAACAAAATTTTTGTGCTCAAAAATTTTGATCTACCATTTTTTGGTAGCGTATTCATATGTTTTTTAACAAAATTTTATGAATAAGAACGTAGCTATACATGTTTGCATTGTAAATCTCTTAATGATTTTGGTTAAATAAGTTCAGTTAAGTTTAATTATATAAACATCTCATTTTTCAAAACATTACCAGAACTATTTTGGGACGAAATTCATATTTTTTAATCATAATCAGATAACGAGGATGACATTTATACCCGAGGATGACATTTATACTCCAACCATACTAGTGGGTCAGATGAAATAAAACAAAAAGTTGCAATAAAAATAAAATTGTAAAATTTCTTTACAAATTACATGTATTTGCTTCGATGGGGCTTGCTCTGCTACTACCTTTGATTTTCATTCCAGAAATTTAAATTAATCTTATTTCATTATTTTATCAAACCTTTAAATGATTTATTTATCTTTTTTCGTAAAAGATTATTATATTTTATTAACTTTTAGAAAGATTTAAAAGATTATTAACTTTTGACAAAGACTTTACGGTTAAAAAGTGAAAATGCATTGATGTTTTAGCTTTCTAATATCACATTCTCTGTCTGTGCTTAATCTTCAGAACAAAGTATTTTTTTCTGGATAATATTGTACATGAATATTTTGGAAAATTTTCATAACGCTTATTGCTGTTGTTAAATATTTATAATTGTGTATTTCATAATCAAGTGACAATTGGTCTTATTTTAAGAATTAAACTAACTATTAATTTATGTGATAGAACTAGATTAAATATTTAATTTTCTAATCATCTGATAAGTACAATTATTGAAACAACTGATACAATTTCAGTCAAGAATTTAGTGTTTTTAGATATTTTACTTCTTATGGATGCTGCAATTTTCTAGACATCTTATTTTAATCATATCTATATGTATAAAGTATGTATTATGTATAAAGCACTATATGTATAAAGCAAAAATATATATATAATTATAATTTTACATCATCTTAAAGATTAAAAAATAGCTTTTTAGTGACACTGATTCTATTTTCGCACAATTTTTCCCTTATTTTTAATGTTTTTTTAAAGTTATTTTAAAATGTTATTTGTAAAATTTTCCTTTACTTTCATCAAATATTTCTTTCTTTGTATAATTTAATTTATTATTTGCGCTGTCTTTGGATAATTTTTTAATTACAAAGAATAAACCCTTTTATTATGCTTCTGCAATAATTTATTTTTCAGGTATTTCACTAGGTTTGGAGGAACGAAATTTTTCGAATAAACAAATATTTTAATACTTATGTGATGTTTTTATCAATATAAACTTAAATTGATTAATAAAAAGGGAAATTACTTAAATATAAATGTAGCTTTTGAAGAAAAGCATATTTTGTTGAAAATTTTAGTAGGTAAACCAAGATTGTTCTTGAAAAAGTAATTATTACAGTTTTTTTTTCCTTAGTAATATTATATGCAACATAATTTAGAGTGTAACTATTATCTAAGTATTAGATTCAAAAACAAACTTTTTGTATTAAATTGTTTGACATTGGGGAATTTTTTTCCAAAATATTTGCATTAAAGAATTATAAATTCATTTCTAGAGCATTCAACATCAAATACACACTTCATTGCATTTTGCATAACATAACGAGCATTATATATTTCATGATTATTTAATTAAATCTTATTCCTTAATAGTCTTGATTATTTTTCGTGATATGACGATACTTCTATAGTAGCATAGCACTAAGATAAAGAAATGATATCACTGGATAATTTAAAATAGCACTTTCGACACTTTTGTAATGATTAAGATGTAGCTCACTAAAGCTAGCTGAAATTATTAAATAAATATTATGATTAGGGCAATGACAATGCTGTCGTCATTATTGAATTTATAGAAATAAAATAATTTAAGAGGTAAAAAATATTACTTTTTTTTTACTCACAAATTTTAGGTACCCTTTCATTTCAGAATGCTCTCTTTATTTTGTCTCTTCTGGGCAAGAAGTTGTCTTTATCTGTGGTGGATGAATTAAACTTGTTGACTACGTGTATTCTTAAGCAATAACATCTCAAATGAACATGTTAATTACTTGAGAATGCACACAAGCAATCAAGTTTCCTTGAAGATGCTCTCTCACTGCGCCATTGTTCCTGAAAAAAAGGAATTCGATATTTGTTAATCTTGTTTAGTGCACCCTCCTCTTAAATTTGATATTTTGCCCTTGACTTCATTCCCATTTTAACCAGGGCAGGATTATTAAATAGATAAAATTACCTTGGGACCACATATCTTAATCGTCCCCAAACTTTATTGAAAATTATTTAATTTATAAGGACCATGCAATAAAACATATTCAAATTAAAATAAATTCTCATTTAAATTAATTTTGAAACATCTATCTGGTATTTTTTTTCCTAATTAATTATTATTTTTAGTTTTATATTATGAAGTTTTTAAATCCAAAAATGTAATCCTTTATAGTTTTTTAAAAATATATCGTATTAAATATTATTTAGATGTCGTCATAAAACCACCCTTCTTTTTTTCTTTACAGATTTGTTTAAAGTTCCTTTTAAAATTTAGTTATGCTTTTTTAATAGGCGATATACTGAAATCAAATTTTTAGAAAGTGATTTAATATTAAGGATTTTGCAATTTGTTAAAATTACTATTTAAAACTACTTCTATAGAAATGCAATTAAAATCGATAAAAAAATAATGTTTTTAATGTTTGGAGGTTGGAAAGGGTCTTAAAATCCGTTGCGCCTAAGGGCCTCTAGAGTCCTTAACTCGTCTAGCCTTTAACATTTCACGGAAACTGTTATGAGGACATTGGATTATATGCATACTTCAGGCTTAAAATGCATAAAGTGTAACTTTTTGCTGAAACAATATAGACAAACCTTTATGGATATTACAACTACTAATTTTAATTCAAAATCTATTGATTGTTTGTCTTCTATAAAGATAACCCCAAAGTGCGATCAACAAAATATTATAAGCACCAAATCAGTTTTTATCAATCATCAGGGAGCAAAGGAACGTTAAATAAGTTAGAAGCTTCTAGAATTAGCTTCCAATTCGCCAACTTTTCTTTTTTGAGAACTTAAATTTAAACTATTATAAAGGGCGTTCCAAAATTAACGCATATTTGAATTTGCATTAATTCGTGCAGTAAAGTGTTGACCTCCATATTTGAAAAACCATTTGACTGCTGATAGGGTCATGGGTAAGTAAAGGATCCTTACGCAATAGGGTAAGTAAAATGGGTCTTGACACGATAGAACAATGTGCCTTCATTGTTGAGCAATATTTCAAAATTAATGAAATTGTGGCGTCGCCAGTTCGAAAATCTACGAATCATGCAAGAGATGTGATTTAACACTATTAGATTTCTTTTTATGTTGTTATTTGAAGTCAAAATTCTCTGCAAACAAGCTCGCGTGCATTCAAGGAACCAATTCAACGCTGCATCAATGAAATTCAACCTCATTTATGTAAAATTGTCATGGAAAATTTCGATAAAAGAGTGCATATGTGCCAACAAAAACGTGGAGACCATTTGAGCTATGTACTATTAAAATGTACATAACTCTATTCTGTGTACTTTGTGATTCAATAAAAATATAACATTTTAAAGAACAAAACTGCATTTTCTATTTAATTTAAATCCTGACACATTGTTTTATCAACGCTCCCTTTTTACTAACCCTGAACTATCAGTCAAAAGTTTTCTTAAAAGAAGAGGCAAACATTTTACTGTTCGAATTGTGGAAATTCAAATACTGTGTTAATTTTGTGGCACCCTTTATTTTTTCCAAATGATAATTTTCGCTAAAGATGGGAAAGTTATAACTCATTTGATGGATGGAATAATAAAAGTAGGCAAAATATGAATATTTCTTGACTCTGACGGAGAAAGAGTTACATAACAAGACGAAAATATATTTTCTAAAGTTAAGAGGCGAATGTAAATCAAGATTTGTTGGATTTAGCTACATTTGATTTCTTCTTATCAAGAGATTGAGAATAAATTAATCATTAAAAGCTGTAAAAAAATTAATGCAAAAAATTGAACATTTTATAATCTTTTATTAATATGAGTTCTGCGTTTCTAACTTCTTTCTCCTCCATTTATTCTGATGTCGAAATATAACCGCAACGAATTCAGAAAAGAAAACAAGTAGAATTAGCAACTCCTTTACTGCATTTGCAAAATCCACAAAGCATTTCTAGTTCAGCGAAAAAGAATCTATTATACTTTCTTTAGTTTCACAAATTTAAATTATAGAATAAACTGGAAAGATATTTTCTAGAATATTTCCAAATTCTTATGTGGGGACCGATTCTGATGAAGAACAAATCGAAGAAACTACTCATCAGAGTAATACTTTTTTTAAAGAAGCTAATAAAAAATCAGTTCAGAAGTTTCTTGAAGACCCTGAAGAAAAACTTACGAATCCAAAGACACTGAAAGCTGAATTTTCATTATTTGAGGTAACGAATAAAAGAACAAAAGTCTTAGATTTGTTATTTTATGTCATGACAGTTATGAAACCAAGCTCAGCAGCTAGTAAACGATTATTTTCAATTTCAAGCAACATTATATTCAAAATAAGAGTAAGGCTCAGCCATCGTTCATTCGATATTTTATGTTTTTAAAATCCTATTTTCTTAGGAGAAATTAAAATTGGTGAAAACAATATAAATATTAGTCAGAATTTTTGTTTAAATTTTCGTTATTTTTGTAAGTAATATGTATTGTACTCCTTAATTTTATTGACTTTGATATTGATTTCATTTTTCATTTGATATAATTGAGAGAAAATGTTTTTCCCCATTCTCTCTCTCTCTCGTTCTCTCTTTTTTTCTGACAAAAATTTGAAAATTGGCTAAAACCGGTTTTTTAAAAAGTTGGTTTTTGTATAAACCTTAGAAATTATCTATGCAATAATTCTTGAAGAAGTGTTTCTCAAATTTAAATCAACAATGGATAGACATTTACCATATTCTTCCTCTATTACTTTATAAGGTAACACTTTTTTTCTATCTCAAATGACCGGTCATGCAAAAAAATGGTAGATTAAGTCTCTTTGTCCCATCCAACAAACAAATAAAAGAATTTGAAGCATCACATATCTCAAATCAATCCTATAGTTGCAGATTATATGAAGAATATTAACTTTTAAACAATCTGTCAAGAAAATAACAAATACACCGATTGTTCATAATTTAGGTCACATTGTTTCATTTGACAAATATTTAAATTCTAAAATGAATTTTTATCATTTGTCAAGTGTTTATTTAAATTTTATTTTCTTCTGACGGTTGAATAAAACAAATAGAACTTTGGAGATTTTTCTACAATGTTAATAATATCCTCCTTCAAACCACTTAAACAGAGATATATTATCTTTTCCTTGATGGGTTAGGCTTTATCATAACACTTAACTATCCAGATATGGTGCATTATTAATCAAATTGTTTCCTAATTTGGAAATATTTCGTAAATGCAAGTAATAGTATCAATATTTGTGAGTTACAGCTGAATTGTCTAGACTCTAATTCAATTCCCCACCCTTTTCGACTTTATCTTGTATTCTATATCTCTAGACATCCTCTTCACCTTCCAAAAATTAGTGACTACCCAAAACTGTGATGCCAATATTACTTATCAAATTTCATTCTTATAATTTGCTTCACTCGTGAATTTTACCATTATAATGAGTATTAAGTATCAAATGTAGACAATGAAATAGTATCAACAAATAATAAATTCCCTGACTTACTGACGTGTTGTACACTTGGAAACAGATCAAAATCATTGAAGAACAAAACTGTTTTGACATGAACTTAAAAGCTCAAAAAAAAATCTTCTCAATAATACAAATATTGTACCCCAAAAATTAAGTTTTCATTTTCAAAGAATTTTTTTAAAAAAATTTAAATATATTTTCTAAAAATAGTATATCACACAGAGTGAAAATAAAATTTAACCTGTACAGGCTAGTTAGGATTATATGGAAAAAATGTGTTTATCGGAGCATTGTCATCACGTTGACACTAACTCAAAAGGAAAAATTAAGTTAACTCTTAGTGTAAAATAAAAATAAAAAGTGTAATGTTGAACACACGTTTGCAAGCAATGTAATAAATATAAAATATAATATTTTCTTGAAAAAATAAATAAGAGAAATGTTTTTTGTAACGTTTTAAAATAGCTATATTAATAATTCAATAATGCAGTTTTTTAAAGCATACTTAGTTTAATATAAACAGGATATAAGCTCTAATCAGGGCTCAATAACTAATTTCTAAAACTAATTGGTGTATGCATTTTATAAAAATGGTCTAAATGAAATAAGTATTCATATTTTATGTGGCTTCAAACAATAAATGTTGTGATGAATAACGAATTTTAAATTTTTATAAAGGTCAGCGGTTCGGGGAATTATATTTAATAAAATATGCTTGAGATGTTTAAAATATAAGTAAAGTTCCACTCTTTTGCAGTTAACATTAACTGAGTTATGAAAATTAAAGTCTCTATTCTATAAAAATGGGCAATTTTAGACTTCTCCAACGACCATCTTGAAGGAAATATGCCAGTCAGTATTAGGAATTTCTACAAAAATGATAATCTAAAATAATGAAATAGTAGATTGTCTTAAAATAATGACATACAAAGCCTTATAAGTTGATCAGACTTGATTACAAAAGATTGAAATATTATATTGTTAAGATAATTTTCATGTATATGATTTATAGGATGGAAGGACAGTAAAATTTAGACTTGATAATTATTTTTAAAATTACATTTGCTGATTAAAATGAAATTATAAATCAATATTTAACACATTTAAATCTTTTGAAAATAAAATTGAATTAAAATGAATCAGAGAATTTTTGTATTTAATAATTCTTTGAAATACTGTATCTATTATGATAAAAAATATGTGATCCGCACAAGATTAAAATGCTGAAGAATTTGATTTTCCATACTCATATTTTTTTAATATATTTGGTTTAAGCAAAAAAAAAGGTTTTGGATTAATTAAAGCCTTATTTCTTCCATTCCAAATTCAAATTTTAATCTTATGGCAACTGATAAAAAATTAGAAATATACAATACAATGAACAAAATGCTATGATGCTTCTATAGTAATATGAATTATGTAACTATCAAGATTGGCAGCCTAAAAATATCTTACCAAAGAGGCTATTAAGAGTCAAGAAACATAAATATTTAATTAAATTTTTAGAAAGTATTACTGCTGGTGATCCAGATAGTATAAGAGAAAAATTACTATAAAGTTCATATAGAAGAAAAATTCATTATTACATTAAATACTTGCTATTAGTATTTTTAAATCAGGAATATCGATAACTTTAATCGTAGAAAAAAGATGCATGTGTAGAATTTAAAAGTTTGGACTGTGCTCTAAGTAAAAGATGTAAATATATATCACTGTATATTTGATTTTTTTAAAGATTTATTTAGTGAACATCGCATTATTCTTAGAAATTATATTTTTGATGAATGCTTTTAATTCACATATTACGGAGCAAGAATAATTTTTTTAGATAAAAAAAAAAACGGAATATAACTTCATAATTAATTAAAATAATTTTTTATCATTTTAGATGAAAAAAATTTTCATCACATCTATAGCATTTCGTAATCTTTAAAGACGACTTCCAGTTGAATGGATTTTTTTTAAGTAACCTCCTCCACTTATAATATAATTGTTCTTGTTATCAGAATAAAGGATAAGTGTGCCTTCTTCACGAATCTTATCACAAAAGCAAACAGAACATTCGATGAAATCAAACAATCCAAGTTTTTTAAGACCGTAGTAACAGAAGCAGGAGTAGCAATAGAAACAATTATCATGTGTCTTCAATTCGTGATTTCTTATTATAATGTTCGTGATATCGAATAATTGCTTCAGGAAATTCATTCGTGTTTTCGGTTATTTTTAAGACAGTATTGAAATAAAAATTCCAAAACTATCCTCTTACAAATGGTGTAAAAATAAACAAAAACCTACTTCATAAATATCAGGAAGTCAATTGTGTAAACAAAGCCAAAAATGTAAATGTTGCCAGTACGTCACGAGAATAGATGCAAGTTAGTAGAAATCGTCTGCAGAATTACTACAGTAGTTTGGAATGTTTCTGAAATTCATCACTTCCAGTTTATTTATTGCAAATTAACTTCCAAATACATGCCCTTCCTTCGCATTTTTTATCCTGATTATTAACTTTGAAAATAAAAATCGATTAACATACATTTCTTAAATACATAAAGGGATTCGTTTTTTAAATTAAAACACCATTTTCAAATATATTTTTATTTTCTTTTATCGAAAATATGCAAGAAAAAAAATGTATATAATAGTTCTAAATTTCGAACAAAGGATTTTGATGTATTCCCCAGTATGATGCAACCCTTGTTTTGGAACTGTACGTCTTGAAAAGATAATTTTAAAAAACGCAACGAATTAAACTAATGAGATTTATTTTGGAAGTATTTTTTATAAGTAAATTATAGACGCATGTAAAAATTTGAAAAAAAAATCTGCCTGCAGGAAATTTATTTAATTCTTAAAATGTTTGTGAATACGATAATTCTAAAACACAGTATTGTACAGCTTGTGAATACAAGAATACAAAAACACTGTATTGTATAGCTTGAGAATACGATAATTACATAATGGATTGTAATGATGACATTCATTAGCATTCCATAACCATGACGTAAAATAGAAATGCGAATTCGAATTTAATTTTATATCAAACTCTTCAAAAATACTAGTATGCTTTGGGCGATTTTTGTTGTTGTTTTGTGAGAATAATGGATAATTTCATAATGATACAATTGAAAGTTTCAGGATAATTGAAAAACTGCTTTTTTAAAAAAAAATCTTTTCTAATATTGCAAGCAACAGAATATTAAAATACATAACAGTAAAAACGCAATAAGTATCTCCAACCATCTTCTTGAAAATGTGTAGTTTTAGAAGTTATATGGTTGTTGATTTTTATCTGACTGAAATTTCATATTTCATCTTCGCCGACAGAATAAATTACCTTGCACAAAAGTAACCAAAGTGTCTTTTATCTCCAAGATAAGCACTTCGATAACTTAATTCAATACATCAAAGAAAGAGCATGGAAGTGGACTGGGGATTAAATTCTTTTTTTTTTCCTCTCATTTTGTACCGAATATTCGACGGTATTTATTAAATGATATAATGCAGTCGGGAACATATTCTAAATAAAAGAAATTTTCGTATGCTATTTATAATATATTTGAAAAATTTTCTAATGGAATAATAGAAACTTTTTTTCCTACATATATATACTCATGGTATCTTAATTTATTTTTCATGTCGTTTACCGTTTCCAAGCATTTTCAATTTTTCCTTTGATTCAAGGTTTTTAATATTAAAAAGTATGTTCTTCATTTTGTTCAAATATTAGGTTGATGCGTATGAAATGTCGGATTCTCTTTACATGCGGACGTTTGTCTCCCTGTTTTCGTTATACTTTTGTCTTTGGCATAACCTCATTCATAGTCGTATTGTCCATTGCCAGAGACTCATTTCAGCAAAATAGGTTTTCTCGAAGGTCTTCCCTTTTGTTATTTCTTTTGAGTTTATTGCCGATATGAATTCTGCCGACATTCGCGTCATTTTCTTATATGAGTACAAACTTGGTAATAGTGCTGCAAAAGCTGCACGCAACATAAACCAAGCGTTTGGGGAGAATACGGTTAACGATCGGAAAGTGCAGCGTTGGTTCGAAAAATTTCGGACTGGCAATTTTTCACTGCAAAATGAGCCGCGCGGAAGACCCAAAACGTCTGTGAAGAATGATGACCTGAAGGCTCTAGTGGAAGCGGATCCAGCCGTATCCACGAGGGAACTTGCTATCAGGATGAAAGTTGACCATACAACGATATTGAGACACCTTTCTGAGATTGGCAAGGTTAAGAAGATGGACAAGTGGGTACCGCACGCACTGACAGAGCGAAATAAGCTGGAACGAACTGGAATATGAAGTTTTGCAGCATCCACCCTATTCACCGGATCTCTCGCCGACCGATTTTCATTTTTTCAAGCATTTAGAGCTGTTTTTAAGGGGCAAACACTATGAAAATGAAGACAGTCTAAAAAACTCGATATCAGAGTTTATTAATTCTAAAGACCAAAATTTTTTTAAGACAGGCATCTACGCTTTAAAATCTCGTTGGGAGAAGTGTATTGAAGCGAATGGAGCATACTTTGATTGAATAAACAGCTTTTGAAGAAAGATATGCAGTTTTATACAATCACTTAAGAATCCGACATTTCATACGCACCAACCTAATAAATACTTTAAAAAGTTTTTATGCTCATTTCAATGAAGCTTTTATCATTAAATCATTTGACATTATCACAAAAATTTTAAGAAATATTTATTTCAGTTCCCCCTAATTAATATCTTCGTAATATTCTTATTTTCATATCTTAAAATAATGATTTTTTTTCAATCTTTGACAAATAGTATGCGTGTTTATCAAAAGACTGTAATGTTCTTCAAAGGACTGATATTCTTCGTCTTTTTAAAAACTTCTTGAAGTAAATTAGTGACTGCCTGTTCACGTGATCATACTTATAATTTAACAGCAGGCTTTCAAAATTGATTGATTAAATGCTTTACTTTCAAGAACAATGAAATATAATTCAACAGCTGCAAAAGAACCTCAACTAGAACTTCTAACTCATATAACTTTTTCAGAACTTTAACAAACTGAGAACTTTTTTATCGTTACTATAGTATGCTATAAACATTTTATTTTCACAGTACACAACAAAATGTGAAGTGTTAAAAACTTACTTTAAACGTTGATTGCAACGCATTTCACAGTATTATAGTCACGAATTTCCTATTTTTCACACTCCGTTTACCTTAAATATCCATTTAAATTTATTGTACAAGAATGATTCCCAAAAAAGTATTTAAAAGATCATTAATTCCACAATTAAGATTTTAAATAAACAATTTTTTTTTCGAATAAAAACACACATTTTAGAAAATATTATCTGATTTTGTTTCTGTTTTATCTGATATATCTTCAAGGCTGCAAAATGTAGTCTTTTTTTAAAACATTTATCAAATAACATTGTATTTCAATGTGAGATTAAATTATTTTACTTAGTTTACTTGAAAAAACTAATATGAAAAAAATTGACATTAAAATGCTTTTTTAATTTATTTTATTAAATTTGTATAAAAATTAAAACTTAATTAACAAAACGGAGATGATATTTTAGATTTCATTATTAATTCAGTGAAAAAACGATTTCTAATTAGAAGTCAAATTTTGTTGATACTGAAAATAACCAAACGATATTTAAAAACTTTCAGGCTTAAATTTTTCAAATTTATTTGAAATAAAATACTAAATAATTCATAATGTGCCAAAATTTTAGAAATTCAATGCTCCCAACATTTTGATTTGATATTCTGTAAAACTTATTATCACTGGCACTGTTCACAAATCTGAAAGGAGAAAAAAAAGACTTGCATGTTTAGCAAGTGTCATGAGAAAGTTGTTTACAGTGGTACGTCTGGATCCGTTATTTATATTACGTAAATGCTTACAAATCAACTTCTTATTTATATAACAGTTTCCTTGTCTTTGAAGCCAGAATTCGTTAATATGTGATTGAATCATTCAAGATTTTACTTATTATAGATTTCCAAATTGTTCATTATTCCGTATATAACGTCTCGCGAATTAAACTAACAATTTTTTATGCATTTATACTTAAATCTTAAAATGCCCAGATATCCCGGATTTTACATAATAAACCCGATTAAGAAAATATCCCGGATTTATCTCAAATTTGAATTGAGATAAATTCGGGTGCATAAATCGGTGCATCAATTTGTCGTTTTATTTATTACTTTCTCATATACTTAGTTTAACCGTTAAACAATTCACACTGAGAATTTGTAGCTTAGATGGTAAATATCTGTTATTAAAAGAACTCGGAAAAATTGTTTGGGTTAAACAGATGAAATGTGGAGGCGATCTTTACACTAAATTTGAATATATTTGTCCCGAGATATTTGTTCCGATATAAGTTAATACGATAACTACAAAACTAAGAAAGCTAGTTGGATAAAATTCAGTATGCAGATGTAACTTCTTTTGTGTAATATATCAAATTTTGATGCATTACATAAAAATATTAATGTAATTACTCAAAAACTCAATGGCTGAAATACATAAAATTTGATATGTTATTTTGTGACTCTAACAGAAGTTTTGAATCAAATTTTGGTTTCAAGGTTGGGAAAAACGTGTCTAAAACAAAAATTCGGTTTTCGGATACTATTAACTGCATATCAGGGATTAATCACCAAAAAACTCGTGTTAATATTTCCTAATTATTGTTCACTAGGTGTACTCTGGGTTAACGCCTTTATTAGAGAATATGCTCGAAAGTTTTGGAGAGGCCATTTTTGCTGGTTTAACTACGTAAAAAGCTTTCATTGCGATAATTATAATATCGTAAAATAAGTAACTCGTTATTTTAAGAAAATGTAGGCTTTTAACGAAATTAGTATTGGGCGACAAAGAAACACCAAATCAAAACCATTACTTGCCAGTGAACGCTATAAGGCATTACAAAGATTATTATAACTGGGAAAATATCAAAGATGGGACAAATTGCTATTAAAGAGGTTGCATGTGAATTTGAAGTAAATCAGTAAATATATTCCAGAATTCCCTGGGAAAGGCTAGATCCCATTTCATTTAAATTTGTATTTCATAAATATGTGTTACTTAACCTATGCAACTGAAAATACAATTTCATCGAAATTTCTATTACATATATTAGAATAAAAATTATTTTAAATTGTATATCACATTTACAGTAGACTTAAAGAAGAAGTATTTAAGGACTTTTGAAAGACTGAAATACTCAGACGCTGCAAAGTTGTTACAAATTTTAGCTCTCTCTCTCACTTTGTTTAAAAAAAAAAATTCAATTCCATGCCTAAGTTCCACAACATTTCAGATTGAAACTCAGAAAATGTGAGTAAATTCCACACATGAGTTCCAGAAAGCTCCTAAATGCTGTCAAATTAGTTAAGCTAAACTCCACACATGAGTTGTAGAGTGTTTTGGACTGAAGTTTAAAAAATCTGATCAGTTTAGGGAGACTAAAAGTGGGCAAGGTAATAGAGTTCAGAATATTCGCCTACAGAATGGATGCTAGTTGAAAAATGAAATACGTGCTTATTCTTTGATGTACCCTCCAAATGACCTTCTAAAAAATTAACATCGATTATTCTTGAATTTGTGATGAATGAATGCAGTGGGAATCAAAGCAATATGAGTGAAACATGTTCATTTTCAGTTTTCTAAAATGATGTCCTTGAATTGGAGCAGCCAAAACCAGCAAAATGTCCCACGTGAGTACGAGAAAAAAAACCCTACTGGTTTCTTTTCTTTTTTTTTCAAGTAGTTGGAAATGGAATAAAATTGTTGGTATTTGCTACTTTCTCATACCCCTTGTATAGAGAAAATTAAGCAATCGTCGCATTTTGGGAAATGTCCGTTTGTTTACCTGAAAAACTCTAAAAAGCTTTGAACTAGACTGTTGAAATTTGACATACGTTCTTTACACCAAATTCTCAGTAAACTCAATTGAGAGGAGTTTCGTCTGTCCTGCTGTTTTATAAGTTAACACAATAATTACAAACCGAAGAGAGCTAGATAAATAAAATTCGGTACACAAATAAAATATCTATAATGTAGACACCTACAAAATTTCGTTTCATATTCAACTTCGAGCTGACTGTCTGTAAGTCAGTACTTTCAGAAATAAGTAAATGCGATAATTCAAAAACGCAATGACTTAAATATATAAAATTGAGTATAGAAGTTTGTGACTATAATTGCAATTTTGTTTCAAATTTTTATTTCAATCATTAGGGAAAAAGTGTCTAAAACAAAAATTCAATTTTCGAGTACTATTAACTTTATTTAACACAATGCCATTCATCTTTGGTAGGCGGAAATTTTATAACCGAATTTCCATTCGTTATCTTATGTACCAGATATCTGAAATTATATACAGCATTGTATTCTGGATGGTATTATAAAATTTCTATATTTCAGATCACAATAAACATATGCACTATTAATTTTAGTTAGTTAAGTCTTGATTCCACATGAGAGTCACCATCAGGAAATGAATGAATCTAAGAGAATTTTTTTTCCCAAGATTCATTATGTTTAAAATAATAAACACTAAAATAAATAAAATAAAAAAAAATTTAAAAACAGAAGCATCAAAAGTAGAAAAAAAAATGTTTTTAATCTATTAGGTTGTTCGGAAAGTAATTTCGTTTTTTCCTGACAAAGGATTTAATTGTATTTTTCGCACCCAATTTCATACTTAAACCGCAAAATCATTTTATGTTTTAAGAGCTGATATAGCAAGGCTTGAGTGTGAAAAAGTGCAGCTGATTCTTCGCAGTAGTTTTTGGATGGTGCCCTTTTAAATATGGAGAGCAATAAACAGAATTTTCGTCATTTTTTTCTTTTTTGCTATAAAAGGTAAAAATGCTGTTCAAGCCAGAAATAAATTAGCCAATATGTGTGGAGAAGATGTGTTAACAGTACATCAGTACCAGAACTGATTTGCAAAATTTTTCCTTCAAATGAGGAGGCCAAAAACCACCTCGATCAGTTTTTTTTACAGCAAAGACCAAAACTTTTATGAGCGTGTAATCATGTTACTACCAAAAGGTATTAGACCAGAATGGCAAAAGGTATTAGACCAGAATGGCAATTTTATAATTTAATAAATAATTTATTCATTAAACGAAAATTTCTTTTCATTTTGACACAAAAATACGAAATGACTTTCCGAACGAGCCAATAATTAGATTTTCATTTTAAATTTCAACTGGCCATGACACTTTGATATAGTGGTTTAAAATTTTTTGCTTTATAAACTGATTACTAGTTTAGAATTAAAACTAGCTTTGAGCCATTTTGATTATTCGAATATTTAATTCAGCTTCCAAAACTATTTTTCCTATCTAATATTTTTTATGATTACTGTATAACAGGCAATTTAATATTAAGTATACACACTTTCCGCAATATAGCCTGAATTTTGTTCTTGCATTAATATACTAAACCACAGCAATTTTTTAAAAAGCTATCACGCATGGAGTGAGAAAATGAAGAAAGGAAATGAAACTATCAACATGATAATGAGTATATAAATTGATTTTCTCAATAAAAAAAACTAAACCTTAAATATTAACTTAACAGTATTTGTAATTGCCTATTTGCAAATGAAACAATTTCGCTGTTATTAAAACACTTAATATCAAAGCTCCATAAAAACCTACTGAGAGCAGGTCAATTTTTTTTCGTCATATTCAGTCGAAAAATTAAGATAGTTAAACACAGTAGTTAAATTCTAATAATAGATTTGTTGAAATAACGTCGTCATGTTAAATGAGACTTGTTCTACATTCTGAATGAGTGTACATAGGTCTTGAAAAGGTATCTTTTTTCTGTGTCAATAGATTTTTAGAGATAAAAATTATATCAATAAATCGGAATGATTGAAAAGCAATATGTAGCATTCTTTATTATCTTGCAGTTGTTTATGTTTTGATAAGAATAAACAGTTGTTTTTTGTCTCATTTTATTGCAGTTAAGTAGATAATCAAGTTGAAAGAAACTTGGGTTTTCATCACAAATTTGTCTATTGATTTTTCTGATTCAATTTCGCCAATTAAAAAAGAAAAAAATACACTGGGAAAAACAAAATAAAATCACTCAAGATTTTTGCTTAGTTTTCATTTGACTTTTTAATGGCAAGCATTTAACAGTAAACTGATGAAAGAAACTATTGTAAGCCATAATTTAAAACATTGTGAATCCCAACGAGATTAATTTCTACTATTTTAAGCTCAGAGGTAAGGAGGTAGAATTTAAGGAGGTAAGGAGGTAGTATTTTATTATTATTACAAATAATAATAAAATATATATCATTATTGCTTTCTCTTTTCATTGACTTTCATCAATGAAAAAATGTAATGTAGAAATGAATCACAGCGATTGAATTGCCAAATATTATCTCATGCACCATCCGATATTTTCCGATATTCAATGACGAATCCAAGCCTTTTTATCAGAAATTATATGTTAAATCAGCATTAAATGAATATTTTTCATTATTAGAGTTTAAAATTAGACGTGATAAAAATCAGTGTATTATTTTGAACAATTATTTAATCCATTAACACAGCAAATAAATGTTAAAATTCGTTGAAACACAAATTATCCTTTACCTAATTTAAGACCATAAAGGAGAAATTCAACATTCAATACTTGATTGTAATTTGTTGAAGTGGTTAACTGCTAAACTGTTTTTGACGAGTATACTCATCATGGAAAAAGTACAACATTTTACGATATGGCTAGTTTATTCAACGACAATTATTATATTTATATAATAATTGTTGCATTATTATTATTATATGACAGTTTAAATACGCATTTTCAGGAAAGATTGAAACAGTTAACTACTTAAAGCTCTAAAGATTGGAGTTTCTATAAATGTTTAAAGTGCATTCAAATTTTTTTCTTTTTAAATATTTTAATGAATAAAAAGCAATATGTAGCATTGTTTATTATCTTGCATTTGTTTATGTTTACTTTTTCTTTGAAAACTTAAAAGAAAAAGTAAAAAGAGATAACTCTAAACAACAATTATTTAATCTGTAAACCATTCCAAAAATCAAGGGGAAATGCTTCACTAATTATTGGTATTAGGTTTAAAAAGGATTCTAACGTGACTCGTATCCAGCCAGTGCTGACAGCTGTTCCACCATTTGTTGAACAATCGGATGACAAGAATAATCAAAATTTTGTAATTGTTTCAAATAGCTCATGTTATAAAGCTCGGTATATATGCAAAATTTACAAGAGTCAAATGAAGAGATACTTAGTAGCGTACAGCAGTTGCTTCTACCGTGTACACTGAACAGTATTTGGGGGGGGGGGGTGAAGTGTCATCTAAAATAACACCGAAATCTATATGATTCATGGCTTTTGAGCCATCAGTAAAGATTGCTTTATAGTTAGTGCAATGGGAACGATGTTCAAGAGATAAGCGCTGAAGTGAGTTTGCATCAACATGAGATTTTTTTAAACTAACGAATGGGTTTATATGAGAAATGTAAGGTGTATTCCAGGGAAGAAAGCAAAAAGGGTCAATAGATAATATTGCGACTTCGGAAAGTTGGGTGTCCGAAATTAAAGACACTAATGACAATCGCAAACACATTCTGTTTTTAACTGTTATAAAGTTTTTAGCTATATTTTTTTTGTAGAAATTTCTAAGCGATAGTGAAATGCATTTGAGTCAATAACTATCAAAATTTTATATCTTTTGAAAAACATCTAAAAATTTTATATCTATTTATCTGTCTTACACAGTCATTGAACCTTAGAGAAGTATTTTCATGTATCCTAGAAAATCTATGCTATGAAACTAATAAAAGATTGTAATCTTTCAGCTATATTGAACTCCAGTTTTTACATTAATTTTATTTATTCCAACGGTTAAGACATTTATCCCTCATATTTTTTAGCCAATTGATTTTGGAATTTGTTATACTGCATAAATTTAATAAACACAAATTTTAAAAAAAAATATTTTAGAGTAAAAAGATTTTTTTTGCTTTTATTGTTTTCTACTTTTTAGTCTTTTACTAATAATTCGTTGTTAAAAACATTATATAAGTTCATAGATATATCAATATAAATTCATAATTAAAAGAGCCATTTAAAAGATAATCTAAATTTAATTTAATATGTTATTTATGTATGTTTTTGAAATTTTCAATCGTTAATAAAATACTGTTTATTCATCCACTTTAGTTCAAATATATTTTTTAACCTTGTAGTGGATGATAATCGATGTTAATAAGGTTTTTTTAATATTAATACTTTAATTTAACTAATTTTTAATACTTTAAATAGAGTTTTAGCAGCTTGTAGTGAAAATAAAAATCAACTGGTAGTTGCTCAATCAGTAAAATGCAAGGATTTCGGTATTTTTCACGTGAAGGTGAAGAACGCAAGCTCAATTCTTGCAAAATCATTTATCTTTTTTATACTTAATAATTTTTTGATAGTTATTTAATAAAAAGTAACTAAAATAAAAAAATTCTTTTTGACATATGTAGGAATTGAATCTCAAAAAATTCTATTACTTATTGATTTCATTTTATTCGCCATTTTATCTTATACTTCATGAAGAATGCTGCTATGAAGAGGAAAACATACAAAATGCAAGTAAAGATAATTTTACAAAATGTTAAAGGCTTGAAACCTCTTTCCAGTTCATAAATTCTAAAGTATTGAATCAATCAATAAATAAAATTTTCCAATATAAACGCTATTTGTTATGCAATAATCCATCGGAATGGAATCATCACAATTATTATACTATTTTATTAATTCGATCGTAATTGAGTTAAGGTAAGTATTGAATTCAAAAGTTACATGACAAAATTTATTGCTGTTATTAGACAACAATGTGGCTTAAAATTTCTTGTTGTTTATAAGAATGAAGCAGATAGAAAAAGGTGAAAAGTCATATTATTTGTAGTTTAAGAGGTAAAACAGGTAGCTGATAATTTACATCTTTCGAAAAATAATCATTTATGTATACCGTAATCAGTGGGAATTTTCTTTCTACTTTATTTCTATGAATGGCACTGATTAGCATTAAAAAAGAGGTAATCACATTTTAATTTCAAGTGCACCGTAGAATTTTAATCCGATAGCTTGGCAGAAGGCTCATCAAGGTCTTTGGTAAATTGGTGTCAGATTTACTCAAAGTCTTGTTGGGGCATTTTTCAACCTCCCGCTTGAATTTATCATTAAGTCAATCCTGTGAGCAGTGAAAAAAATCTTTTTAGATAAGTGGAAAAAATGCGATTTAATGATATATTTTGGCTGACAGGACGTTAAACAAATGATGAAATGAAGATCTTACATAAGTAGGTACGATATTAACATTCACGCATGGTTGAATGAAAATGCATACTAATTTGAAAGTTTTCGTGATAATTAACATGAAGGAATCTTTAAAAGAATAAAAATTTGTTCGAATATAAATTTTTTAGGGATTCTCAATTTCACGTGATCTAGAAGGGCATTCTTATGTAAACATTTGGCTCTATAACACTGGAAATTCATCACAACCATCAGTGGCTCCATTTTTGCCTTCTCAATAGTTTAATCCCATCTTGGCGTTGAATGCATTAATCGAAATGTAAAGTAGCAAAAAAAGGTGAAAGTCATCGGTTACATAGTAACATACAAACCTTTTGATATTTTTAATCTGCGGGCTGATAATGGTGCGTTTGCATATGAATAGCGTCTAAAGAGTCACAAAATGTTCAATTGGTTGGTTGGTTAAGAATGGCGCAGTATGGCCAAGAATGGCCCTTGTGCCAAAAAACCCAAATTAACCAACCAATCAACCCATACTCTTCCATTTAGATGTAGTAAATTAGTCCAAAATTGGACCGTAAATTATATACAATAACAATATTAAATCTCTATCAACGCACATTGATGAAATCGTCTAACTCAATCAGGCGTTCCTGATGAGTAGTAATTCCAACGAAAATTAAATTTTAAGTTAACATTTTCTTTCAATTGCCATGTCTGGAAGCATTTTCCGAGGGTCCCAATCACACACCCTTTCTCTAAGGCAGTGGGAATTATTTAGTGTTCTGAAAGAAACCAGTTGCCCCGGAATGAGATTTTTTAATTGAATTTTTCGTCACTTTTTTCTCAAAAGTGACCTTAAAATACCACCTGAAGTTGTGAAGCATCTTAAGAGTATGATTTTATTTGAGAAAAAAGGGATTAAATTCGAACAAATAAGAAAGTATTTAAAGGCATTTTTTTCACATTCTTAATTTTTCAGTTGAAGTTTAATTTTGCAAAAAATTAATGCAGATTTCTACTTGCAATTTTTATCTTCTCTTATTCTATTTAAGTATTTTGTAACACTTACGAAAACATATTTTCAAAATTTTGCTCAAATTCTTTTTAAATGAATATTTTCCAAATTTATGCTCGTTTTAGTTTACATTTGACCTAATTCAGCATGCTTAACATTCGTCAACTCATTTTGTAGCTCTTTTTAATATAATTTTTTTCATTTAAATTTTTATTCTCAACATAATATTTTATTTAAACATTTAAAAAAATGATTTTTCAACTTTTTTCTTGTTTCTGTTCTATTCAAAAGTAATTATAAAAATCTATTTTAAGTCTTTAACAACTTAAAGCAATAAAATTATTGCTATTTATATTTTCCTTGTTAAAGTATAATTCGATTAGATTGTTACCATTCTATACAATAAAATTTTTATTTTATACTTGAAAAGATAAAATTAATATTGATAGTTTATAAATGTAGTAGAAATTATGTGTACTTATTCGTATACAAAGTAAACAAAGAGAAAGTTTTATAGACGTAAAAAATATAGAGAGAGAACTCGAGATTTTAGAGAATAACCACGTTTCAGATATCCCTAAATTTAAAAAAACACATTTTTAGAATTATATCTATATTTCTGAGAACACAATAAATTAAAACAGCTTTAAACTAGTATGATGAATTTTAATAAGTGGCCTTATATCAAATCTTTAAAATTTTAATAAATTTTGAACGAAGAGAAAATTAGATAAGAACCTGTCTGCTGGTCTGAATGAAAATGAACACAAAGACTCCAGTCTGAAACCAGTTTTGTGTCAAAGTTTAGTTCCAGTCGATTGTTAAAATGCATAATCAGTTTTCTTTATTATATTACAAAACATCAAACGCTTTCTGAAATTAAAAATCAACTGTGTTGTCTGCTCAACATTTTACTGATACATTTTTCGCAAGAATGTCGCTTTCAGTCAAAAAATGGACTAGCCAAAATAGAGTTTTTACTTTATATAAAAGTGAAAAGTTTTTTCTATACTTATAATAAAGCTCAATGTGTGTGTGTGTGTGTGTGTGTGTGTGTGCGCGCGCGCGCGTGCGCGTGTCTATGTGTATTGGCGCTCTACAAGCCAGACCGTTGGACCTACAGCTACCAAATTTGGTACATGTATACCTTGGAGGTCCGGAATGTGCACCTTGGAGCCCTTTTTTCGAATTTTTAATTAGAATTTGAGTTAATTAAAATATAAGCGAAATTTCGACGTCTTCCCGCTATAACTTCCGAAAAATGATCGCATAAACATGATTTTTACATCAATTTAAAGATTAAAAAATTAGCCTTCTAATGGTACCAGTGTTTTAATGTAAAACTCAAGCTTCTATTTTTAAAGAAATATTTTAACCATGTTTTTTTAGCAAATAGCTAGATAAAATAAAAGAACGCCGGAAGTTCAAATAAAAAAAAATTATCATCGCAAAATAAATCTACAGAAATGCAACTTTCAGCACGTGACTCGATAAAATAAAAAAAATATAAAATGTGACATTTTCTTTAAAAAATAAATGCAAAGCAAAGATTTCTACAATCGTTTGCAATATCTATATCATTAATTCGATAAATCTTCTTTATTTACGGTAAACCTGATTGAATTTAGACAGGATATGCATTGAAATCCCGACTGAATGGCATATTTATGTAATCGTTTGTAATATCTGTATCATTAATTTCATACTTTTTTTCCCTTTCTCGTTTTCTTTAAAAAAACATATTTAATATTTTAGCAACATCATCGAAATTTTTTTTAATATTTTGGAAGCATAACCGATGGTTAAAACTGACTGATTTATAAAATTAAAGAATATTATTAGGAAAAGGTGTACTTTTAGAACTTTCCGTCCATCATCTTAAAGAAAATATTAATTTCAGGTCAATCAATGCCCGGAATTACTTCAAGGCTAATGAATATGTGATTTAGTTAAAAATTTTAGAACGCTTTACTCATGGCGAACCAGCTGGTCGCCAAAGGCGGCTAGTTAATATATAAAGAGATAGTTTTTAAAATATATAAAGAGAAAATATTGTAATTGTTAAAAAAAAAATTTGAACACGAGATTTTGAAGAATCTTCGAGTTTCAGATCTCCTTTTTGAAATAAAAAAAAAAAACTTTTTTGAAATTAGATTTGTCTGTCTAACTGCTGACACATTTATAAATTTCTGCTTTGTTTTAAACAAAATCCATTCTCGGGAATTCATCCATCTGTTTTAGTGCAAGTGAATATTTTAATTATAAAATGGAGAATTACAGATTGATAGAATTTGTCATGCAGTTCCAGGATAGATCAGTAGTGTGGATATCGATCCAATTTTATGCCAATTTCGTTAAAACTTTAACCATCTATCAATCTTTTTTCATTCGCATGTGTGCAAATACAATAACCCAAAAATGAAAAGACTTAAACACATGAAATTTGATATCTGATCTTGTTCATAAAATTTTAGTTCTGTGCAAAACTTTATTGAGTCAGTTGACGAAAAAGTTTAGTTCGTCTAAATCAAGCTATCTGTACTTACAGAGTACCCAACATACACACATTTTCCTTCATAAATAGTCATAATTAATTGTATAATGAATAATCTGTATACTAAGATTCTCCACATCGTTTAGATTCATAAATTATTATCAAAACTTTTCATTGCATTTAAATTCTGATTTAAATCAACTAATTTACACGGATACGGTTTGCTCTTTTAATTTTTCTCAAAAGGTTTAAGTAAAATGTCTTTTATATAGGTTTCACAAGAAATAATTGTCTAACGAGAATAGATTAAGCATAAATTATGATGCAAAGTTTTGAGTTTAACAAAGCGAAGAAAGAAATCGACATAAATAGCCGATGTGTTACGGGAGATTTTCTTTTCCGATCGTAACATACGAACTTAAAAAGAATTTTCATCTGGTTTATCCTTTGAAGGGGAATCAAAGTCGTATAGTAGAAGAGTATAATTTTTATTGAAAATAAACCCATCATATTTTTGAAGAACCAGATGTGTGTAATATTGCTCTGTTAAAAAAATACCGTTATGTATCTGCAATATATAATTAAATGAGAGAACAACTTATTTAATTAAAATAAAATTCAAGGTATCCTCCCACGCCTGAAACTAAGCTGTTTGTATGCATAAAGCAGAAAATAATTCTGCCTATTTTTCTGTCACAATTGTTTGAAATTAAGTTGTTGAAAAGTAATTCCTTGAAATTTAAAGATGAAATTCTGGAAACTCCTGTCTTATATAATAAAAATTCACTTAAACTGCTGCATCTTTTTACAGTTTTTCATCTATACCTTCTTAAGTTATTATGCAAAATGATCTGCTTGTAGAAGGCCAACAGAAACATTTACACCTTCATTATTAACAGAAGTTTACCAATTTTTAAAAATCTAAATATATGCAAGAAAGTTGAGGTGTCAACATTCGTATTAGATCATCCTCTTATTCCTATTTAATTTATTTTTATTTTCATAATTTATTTGTGTTTTAGATTTTTTTATTGGATCTTCATACATTTCCTTATATAATTATTTCCCTATTTTGACATTTTTCATTGATATTGCATTTTTCAATCATTGAAAAAAGTTTTGCTGAAAAAAAACCTTTTCGACATAGCGCATGTATCATGCCGATATCGCGCATGTTTCCCACAAATGAGAAACTCATATTAGGAACCCTGTCATGTTATTATGAATGTTATGTCATGTTATAAGAAAATATGACAAATAATGCATTTTTGAAAAAAAAATTCCATGATACCTTCATTTAAAAACTAGCGACAATGGTTTTCGCGAAACTTACTCGCATACTCCTTTATCAAGATATTATTTCCCATTTCTCAGCATTAAAAGAATTGGAACCTATAGAAGCCCGTGAATACCAAAAGTACGAAGATTTTCATTTTCTAAAATCTAGACAAGAGCATTTTTTCCACCATAGGAAAGTAAAGAAAACTATGTATTTTCGACACCTTTTTTCAGCTTTGTTAAATCAAAAGCTGAGACTATTTGTAATTTTAGTAACAAAATCCGATAACGAATTTCATTTATTTAAGTCATTGCGTTTCTGAGAATTACGCTTATCTACATGCAAATGTACAGATCGATACACAGTCAACTTGATGACTGGAGATGATAGTTGATCTGTATTTTAGCTCTTAGCGCTCAGATGGTGCCTTCACTTACCATTCAAGACAGGGCCTCATTTAGATGTTTTGTTTATCAATTATTTTTTTAATTGTTAAAAAATGTCTAATGAATGTTAAGAATGTGTAAATAAATTTTTCGTTAAAATTCAACTTAAAACTATAATGCATACATATTTCTTATAGCGATAAGTAAGTACTTGTGTTAGCTGAATAATTTTGTATCGAATTACTTTTCCGAGTGCAAAGGATGAATTACCGAAACAGCATATAACTTTTTTTCCATATAGTTCTTTACGATTTTTTACTTTCTCGCGTACCTCGTATAGCGAATGTATAGTAATTTTTTAAAAATTTAAACTCGAGATTTTGACAAATCTCTATAATATCGAAAAACACATTTTTTGAAAATATCATCTGTCTCTCTGTGATAAAGATGCCTCAAAAACTCTGTGCTAAACCGATGATAGTTTAACATCAATAGTGTAGAAACCTGTCAAAATTTGAGCCAAATCCAACAATGGATTGGTTGTCTGCACTTTCAGATACATATAAACGCGGTAAATCAAAAATGCAATGATATAATTATATAAAATTTGATGTTTGAATTTTTGACTACAAGTCCAATTTTGTTGTCAAATTTTCTTTTCAGTTGGGTGAGAAAAAAATGTATAACACACAAATTCAGTTGTCACACTATTCACGCAGGACAGGAATGGATCGCCTAATAAGACGCAAAGAATGACACAATAGATTCAGTAAAAATCCTAAATTTACACCAAGGGTAATTATTAAATTAGTGATTATTGAACACCAATGCCATGTTAGACGTTCTCTAGTATGACAAATTTATTATAGAATATGCGAGAAAATTTTTGGGAGAATATACTCTCACCGGTTACTTATTGCCGTCATTTATTTTTAGATATACAATTCTCTGTGAATGAATTTCGCCCAAAATTTATATAAAAATACAAATCTGGTGGGAAAACGATGTAAAAGATTTCATCTCTCTAGATCAAATGATAGTTGTCATGGATAGACAAAAAAAAATAATACGGTTATTGAACTCATAAAGATCTGAAATGTGCAGATTTCTTCAAAATCTACACAAACGGGAATCTGATACTTAAATCCTTTATTTTTATATACTTCGTCTTCAAGAAAGTAAAGAAACATGAGATCCATGATCTGTGATGAGTGAAGTGTAAATAAAGACCAGTCACATTGACATTTTCTTTTTAAAAAGTCTTTCACTTGCCCTAAGCATGAGTGCGAATCGATCCTCCATTGAATATGATCTCAAATCTGTTACCTTCTGTTTTCAGAAGCAAGACTCAGCCACGTGCTTCCAGCACTAAGGTTACAGTCTCGTTTTTTAAAAAGTTGCTCTCTTTTTTCCGACCCTTATCAATTCTACCAGTCTGCATATTACTAACAGCCTTGACAATGATTTTTTCCTCATAATTATTCTCGTGTTTATAATTTAAAATCATTAATCAAATCCGCCTCATTAAAATGCTTTGTAGTCCTTTTCCAAAATATGCAGTGTATTTGAATGCCGAACTAATAATTCGATATCGTTCCGTCCCATCTTGACTACCAATGAACTACTTAAAAGTCAAGTCTAACGATCATCAAGGTCGAAATCGCCCATTTATCGCGCTTCTTGAATATTTTTTTATCGCTGCACCGGGTGTCCTTGAAAAAGTAAATACAACCTGTGCCAAACCTCTCAATGCAAAGTGATAACTAGAGTTTATCATTTAGGAACTCTCTTCCGAGTTACTCCGAAAAATAATTTTTAAATTTAAACATGCTGGATTTATAAAAAAAATTATGATGTTTTATTAGGTACTAGCTGCCTCTGGAGACTAATTGATTCACAAAGAGTTTCGATTGTGTTTACTTTAAAATAAATCTCTTGTGCATAATTAAATATTCACAAATTCCTTAATAAAATATATTTAAGCACAAATTATAACAGAAATTAAAGCAGTGTTAATTTAATAGATATCTGTTACGTTTATTAGACATATGAACCATCTTAAAGGAGTTAAGTCCCATGAATCAGAATCCTTAAAACATAATTCTTTGATTCATCTAACTTTCGTGATACTGTAATTCTATTTTGTTATTTGTCATTAGTCGTCTTTGGCTATCAGCTGGTTCGTTAGGCCCATTAATATTTAACTTCAGTTAAATCGATATTGTAGATTTAACTTCTTGTCCAAGATTCCATTAGATTTTCAGACAAAAAGCGATTAAATTTGTCTTACATATGCTCTAAATTATGCATGTAATTTTCTTTTAGGTGCCTTTCCGATACCATCATAGCAGTATTAAAAATTATATGTGCATTTCACCTATCTTCTAATTGTGGAATCGCAATTTTATTTTTTTATTCATCTCGTAAATTACATAGATATTAAACAGAATTCTTCTTCGGTTTTTAGCAATGGAAGAAAATCATGCAATTAAATATTTCATGGAACCATTTAAACGATTTGAATTTCGAAGAGAAATTAAGCAAAAAAATTTAATAATTGCAAAAATCAGGAAATAATTTGTATAATAATTAAATTATTTCGTTACTTTTTTAGAATTTTTAAATAAGATTAAATTTATTTAAGTAATTCATTACTAGTAGAGATAATTAGGCAAGCTAAATAACCTATCAACCAGCCTAACTATAGGTCCTATTTCCAAAATTTTTATTTCACACGAGAACTTATAACTTCTACATATATCATGGATTATCGATTGGTCATCTATTACCCATCATTTTCGAGAGAAAACGAAAAAAAAATTACTTCACTACATATATTTATAGATGCGGAGATCAGCCAGACAGTTTTCCAGGTTAATTTTATTGCACTGATTTCACCAATTTTTATTTCTTTTTAAGCTCTTAGACCTGTCATTGATGGTTGTCTGCTTTCCATTTATAGGAGAGATCTCAAAAGCATTACTTCATTGTAAATTGTCTTTGAGGAAGAACTTCTATAGAATTTTTCAACTTCAAACAATTTTTTTCGTTTCAGTACTGGAACGAAAACCGAGAATAAGTTTTGGAAGCATTTTTTTTTTTTTTTTTTGTCCGAATAAACCGAACTGGATCCGAACCAGAATTTTAGTTACAAGATCACATATCAAATTTCGTTCCCCTAAGTTGCTTTATTTTTGAGTTTTACGTTTACATACATGTTAATGAACAGTTTGAAGGACGGTCGAACGGGTTGGAATCAAACTTTAGACGTTAAAATGATGCGCCCAATTTTATATATCTAAATCATTCCATTTTGTAGTTATTGATTCTATTATCAAGAGAAACAGACAAAATTTCTCTGAACAGTTTCCATTCAAAATTTGATAGAAATCTATAAATTTATTATTAAAACATCATATCGAATTTCTTCCTTTAGATTAGATTAGTGTGTGTTTCATTTATTGGAATCAGAAACAGGTAGACATAACTGAAAAATGTGTTTTACAAACTCGAAGAGGTCAGAAAGATTCATCAAAATCTCAAGATATGAGTCTTTTTTTTAATGATTGCAATATCATCTCTTTTTATGTTTCATATTCGAGATAACAAAAATCTAATACTATAATACGAGGAATGGTTGCCAAGTCAAAAATCGCCCCAGAATTAATAAACTCCGGTAAACTTGGGGGTCTGGGGTTTTTGGCCACGAGGAATCGATTGGCGCCAGTTTTGAAATGCTACGGTCGAGCAGTTCGGAGTTACAGATAGGATATTTTCAAACTTTATTAGTTCGCCATAATGGCTACTTAAATTTTCAAGCGGTAACGTGCTGCCATCTATAGCCAATATGGCGAACTAATAAAGTTTTATGTTTATGCTGTTATAGCTTTATAATATGTTTCTTATGTATGTATATATGTTTGGTTTTTCTAAATAAATTTGTCAAAAATATTGAACTTCAACACACTTCAGTCTTTACCTTTATTTTACCTTTATATAGAATAGTTCCCTTTCCAAACTCTAACTTTGTTTAGAATAGTTTACAATGGTGCACTTTAACCGGTTATCTTTTCACCAATGGTTTCACAAATTTTCTTATGGCATGTATTGTTTTTATAAATCACAATTGAAAATTTAAATCTTCGAGTTAGCTTCGATACCTGTTTTCTCCGAGCGGAGCTCGGTCACCCGCTGATGGAATATAATGTGAAAAATGAATCCCACAAATAGCATTAAATTAATTCAAGCTTGATTCTAAATTAATCTCAACTTACATTAAGATTTTCAAACAATTCTTAAAACTCTTATTTTATATTTTTAGCGAATTAAATGTTATACCTGTTTTTTCCCTGTAATATCTACCATTCTTAAATTATTTTTTAATTTTTCCAGGTCTATGAAAAACTTTTTCAATTTAGTTTACCCTTTTTCCAAAAAAAATTCATTTAGCATTTTTTTAAATTCATTATCAAGGAAAATATTTTTTTCTTTTATTAAAAATATTTGCATTTCAGAAAAAGCATCATAATAAAAAATGCAAAAATAAATGTTTTAGATTTAGATTTTTTTTTTTTTTTTTTTTTTTTTGGAATAAATGAATTTTTCAATGGTTTTCTGCTTAGTTGGAAAAGCTAATTATAGCAAAACTAACTTCATCGTTTTTTCGATATTATAAAGTAATGAATAAAATAATCTTAAAATGCAAAACCATTCTTTGCAGTACAATTAGCAAAAAGTAAAACAATATTTATGGTAATACATAAAATGTAATACGAATTTCTAAAATTATTTCTAATGGAAATCCTCAAATATACAGTGTTAACTTTGCTATTCTCATGCCAATCTCAAAATATAAGAGGTACCAAATAAGCAAAATAAATAACTTGTGACCCACTGACACTTAATGAATACAATATATCACACATGTATTGATGTATGGATAATATTTACTATAATGTTATAATATCTTTCACTTCAGAGAAAAAACCTAAAATTTAAATCATCAAAATAATATTAACTTTTACTATTTCTCATGTGAAAGTACGCAAAGCATATAAAAGTAATGTAATATAATCTTCAAAAAAGAAAACTCATTTTCAATATTTTGACGAATCTCCACATTTCAGGCATCTTTAAGTACAAAAGATAATTTTTTTTAACCCACCAAACAGTTTTAAAAAAAACTTTAAAGCTCTCGGATATTAATTGCTCCACTCATTGTTGGAAAAAAATCATAATTAAAAATAAATTTAAGAATAGTGACCTATCATTTTTGAGAAGGCGAATTTTAGAATTTTTTTGAATATATGTATATATATATATAATATATATTGTTCAAATTTTCAATCATTAATAAAATATTTTTTATTCCTCCACTCAAGTTCAAATACATTTTTAAATTTGTAGTAGATGACACTCGATGTTAATATAGAGAGCTTTTTTTTCAGATATTAATTCATTCATTAAATTTAATTTATTTTTAATACTTTAAATAGGATTTTGGTAGTTTATAATGAAAATTGAAATCGACAGGCAGTAGTTCAATTGGTAAAATGCGAAGATTTCAATATTTTTTTACGTGAAAATGAAGAATGCAAACTAAATTCTTGCGAAAATCAATCATTTTTTATATATAATCTATACTTATAATAAAGCTCAATGTGTGTGTGTGTGTGTGTTGACACTCTACAGGCCAGACCCACAGCTACCAAATTTGGTACATGTATGCCTTGGAGGTCGGGAATGTGCACCTCGTAGCCCTTTTTTCGAATTTTTAATTAGAATTTGAATTAATTAAAATTTAAGCGAAATTTCGAAGTTTTTCCGCTATAACTTCCGAAAATATTATTGCATGAACATGATTTTTACATCAATTTAAAGATAAAAAAATTAGCTTTCTAATGATATTAGTGTTATAATGTATAACTTAAACATCTATTTTTAACGAATTTTTAAAGAAATATTTTGACCATGTTTTTTTTTGAGCACGTGACTGGATAAAATAAAATAAAATAATGACGGAAGTTCAAATAATAAAAAAATACCATCATCGTAAATCAAGTCTAAAGAAATGCAACTTTTAGCACGTGACTGGATAAAATAAAAGAAACATAAAATGTAATATTTTCTAAAAAAAATAAATGCAACGCAAAGGTTTCTATAATCGTTTGCAATATCTATATCATTAATTCCATAAATTATCTTTATTTACAGTAAACCTGATTGAATTTAGACAGGATATGCATTGAAATCCCGACTTAATGGCATATTTCTATAATCGTTTGCAATACCTGTATCATTAATTCAATAATTTTTTTCCATTATAAAATGTGATAGTTTCTAAAAAAATAAATGCAAAGCCAAAGTTTCTATAATCCTTTGCAACATCTAAATCATTTATTCAATATTTTTTTTTCTTTTTCGCTTTCTTTAAAACAAACATTTAATATTTTGGCAGCATCACGGAAAAAAACATTTTTAATTTCAGGCCAATCAATGCCCGGAATTATTTCAAGGCTAATGAATATGCGACTAAATTTAAAAATTTAGAACGTATTACTCATGGCGAACCAGCTGGTCGCCAAAGGTGGCTAGTTATTTAATAAAAAGTAACTAAAACAAAAAAATTTCTTTGTTGACCTATGTAGGAATAGAAATTAAAATATTTTTATATTGCTTTTTTTTTACTAATAAACCGCTAGAGGAATCACCCTGAAACTCTCATGCATAAAAAGAAATTGCCCTTAATATTGAATAAAAACTGAACGTCAAAAGAGCTTATTTTCTGAGTTCCTCATATGAGCTTTTCTATACCGTCATATAATTTTAAAATAAAAATATAATGCATTTTGACGCCTTTTCAATAACTGGTAGAAACTGAACACGGAATTCAGATTTTAGTAACAAATTCCCATGCAAATTTTAATCATCTGTTTCTTTTTCGACTATTACACTTACATGCATGCGAATTCAAGATCGATAAATGGTTAATCTTTAAACGAATCTGGTTTAAAATTTAATAAGAATCTGTATTTTAGATTCTAAGAACTGAGTGTCAAATTTTAATCTACTAGTTCTCGCCGTTTTGTAATTAATGTGCTTGTCCATGAAACTGGCAGCCGAATTTATGTTTCAAATTGTGACCGAAATCTACAAATTTTGAGTATAATTTTCATCCAACTAGTTGAATGCAGTCTTGTTTTATCAGGTCCATAGACCTAACAGACAAAAATTTATGAAAATATCTTTGAATTGAAATGTGATGTTTGATTACCAAGATCTGAAATGCGAAGATTCAGCAAGAACCTTGAGTTCTTATTTTTTGACGATTACAATACTTTCTTTTTGTATATTGCATTTTGTATATTTTCTTTTTGTGTATTGAAAGAAAAAAAAGATTCTTGTGTTTTTTATAGAATGTTGTAAGCGACATTCTTACATAAAAATATGAAAGAAAGCTGAGTAGAGAACATGAATTTTATTACTCGATGTATGAACAGTGGTTCTTAAATTAAAATATATTTATTGGTTACTTAAGGAAAAAGAAAAACATGATTTTTCTGTGTGTTTAAGGTAAAGTTCAGTTCTCTGTAATTCCAGTTGCTTCTTCTTATAATAGAATACATCGAATTTTCAGACAGTAAATTAAAAAATTGATTTATGTAAGTACATGAACATCTAACCAAACATTTTTCTAAAAATTCGACATATTACTAAAGTAGATATAGTAAACTTAAAAGTCAATTTACGTAAGTATATTAACCTCTATGTAGTCATACTTTTTAAAAAAATGATTATGTAATAAAATACAGGGAATTTTCTGACATAGTAAATTAAAAAGTCGATTTACATAACATATGAACATATATGTATACCTATTTCAACTAAATAATGGATTTTTAATTTCTTTTGATAATTCAGATTATTTAAATTCTAAATCTGATCCAAAAAAATTTTATTTTTTTAAACAGCTATTTGACGCCTAATTTATGAGCATTTACTATCATTTTTTAATGGTACTTATCTTAAGTTTAAGACATATTCGCATACATTGTGTTAGAATTGAAATTTAACTTGTTACTTTGTTATGCAGTTTATTCACTATAAGATCGGAATCTTATGGAGCGTATGGTTTATATATTCATCATACTGTTAATAGGGGCTTTTGTCTTGGCCCAATCAATAATATAGTCTTAATATTAAACTGACTAAATAACATAAAATGGGTTTTTTTATTACATAGTTATCAATGCTATTAGTTTTATAACACATTTTATACACATTCTATTATTCTATTGTCTTAATTTTTCATAAAATTAAAAAAGAAATTGAAATTGCATAGATATAAAAAAGACTGTAAATAACTACAAGGTTATACATAATTTTCAAGTGATTATAGAATTTTTAATCTTTGAATACACCAAATATTTCAAAATGCTTAATATTTCCTTTAGCAGACTGCTTTTTTTGACACTAAATTTATGATAAGAATTATAACAAATATTTCTACTTCTTTATTTTATATTATATGTGAAGTAAACTAAATACTGTATTCATTTTCCAGGTTTTATAACATTCGAAAAGCAGAAAATTAACACGAATTAATCTTTATAAATATCTTTAACGCTTTAGAAATGGTCTGTTAAAAGAAATGTCAAATGTTATATATTATAAAGTCCCTCTATCCGCGTTGGAATGCTTTACATTTATTTCAATATTACAAATAATTTAATAATCTTATTTGGCTCAAAAATTATCAGAATTTCATGATTAAGGACAGAAAATAGAATATTTTCAAAATCCCATCATAATTCTTAAGTCAATACCCTTCAAAATGCAAGCCTGTTATAAAGTCAAAAAGAATAATGTAAGACATTAATTTTCCCCATAACGTTAAAAGATAAGATGAATCATAAATAAAACCGTAAATAAATTTTATTACCAAACGATTTCCGACCCTGAACTGCGAGCAGACGATGCGGCAGGGACCGTGCACGTGATGGAGGCTGGCCACGTGATTCAACGGCGGCAGGGAAGACATTCAACAGGCTGGTGGGCGCAACAGGTGGCTTTCTGCCGGGGCTTTTCCGTCAGGTTGAAGGGCTGGGGCGTTTCTGGAACGGTTCGGGAAGAGGGGCGGCCCTTTCAAAACCTTTTAACGCATGCGCATTTCGGGCAATGTGTGGGAGAAGGGGGAGGTTTGGGGAGATTTAATGATGAAAACAACCCTCTCTAGGTTCCAGGGAAAGGTACTTCCTTCTTAATCAGTATCGTTTTACCTAGGTTGCAGACGATCGTTGAAAATACGGCAGTATCCGATTCAATCGAGGAGTGCGTTTCATTTAAGGGCGCTGCGTTTAGAGCATAAAAGTTTTATCTCCCTTAATTGAAACGCTAGACTCTTCAATTATATTGTAAAAGGTCAGGCTTTTGCTGCTGGTCTTGGATGATATAGCGTAGTGTTTTCGTCCGAATTTGATTTTGCGTCAATGTATAATAATTCAATATGAGATGTGTTTTCGGGAAAACGTGATCACTATTATTAACTTAACGAGCACCTTAATGATCAGAATGCTCAGATTTTCAAAAATATGGGGAGTAAAATAATAATGTTTACCATCTTCACTTTAATAGCGGAGTTTCAAGTGAATGTAGAGGGGCAATAACAAGGGCAATACAAGGTTACCGACAAATGTTAAAGTTGAGACTTTTAAAAATAAAATCCATCATTATCGTTAATTGCATTAATAATAAGCTTTTCCTTTTTGGTAAAATTTAGCACATTGGGCGCCATTTGCATACTGTGGTCATTTTCATTTTCTTCATTAAGATCGTGTGATCACCGATGGACATTTTGAATCTTTTATTTAGTGCAAATTTTATTAGAATTATGCATATATTAGTTAATTATTAAACTCAGGGTATATCATACTAATTGAGCTGATAATTTTTTTTCTAACTTTCAAAATTTTTGTAAAATTTGGATATAAAATGAATAGTTTTATGCATCTTAAATATTCATTTATGGTATAAAAAAACGAAATCAAGTGTGAAAAAGTAAATAACAAATCTCTTTACTCATTCTTTATGAATTAATAAATCATTTTATGCCAATATTCATGAATTAGTTATAGCATATTACGAAGAATAATTCTTGCATTTGGTTTCAAATACAAATAATAAAAATATCAACTCTAACTTATTATTTTTTTTAATAATATAAAACTTTTAATAACCTAGAGAATAATTTCTATAACCAAAACAAAATTAATTCTATGTTTTTACATGACATGAAATAATATTGAAACTAAAATGAATATAAGGTGGCTAATTCAATTCCAATTTTTAGAAAAATGAGATGAATGTTGATATTTCAACATTTTACATCTTAATTTGTAAGTAAAAAGGAAAAAAAAAACAGTAAAAAACGCATATATATGGCACTTCGTTTTAATACAAAACGATACGTTTTAAAACTATAGAGAGTGGGCCTGAAAAAAAAATTTTTTTAAACAGACTATATAAAAAAAAATATTGCCTATTTCAGCTACACGCATAATCATAGAAAATCATTGTAGTAACAAACCTAAAAAAAAAAAAAAAAAAAAAAAAAAAAAAAAACTTTGCTTTACTGCAGAGTTTTGAGTAATATGTTTTAATGTTAACGAATCTTTATTGCTTATCTGATTTTTAAGAATCAACTATAATCCCGAAAAATATAGTCAGATTATATTTCGTATGATGAAATAATTCATTATTCTGATATTCTTTATTTGCTGATATTCTGATTCTTCAAGAATTAAATATAATTCCGAACCACAATAATAATAATATAATGCTGGATTACGTAATCAGATTATATTTTCGTATGATAAAGGAAATAATTCATTATTTATGTGCTGGCTCGTGTAAATGGAAATAAACATTAAAAATGCAGTTAGTGTGAATTCACAAGTTTTTTTATGAAAAAAAATTTTTCACGTCACTAGTGCCACTTGCAACATTTTACAGTTCAGTAGCACTATACAGTTAATAAAATAGTAATGACAACGAAAGCAATTGCTATTGTTCGTAATTTCCATATAACTACTGTTCGTAAGTGGCGTATAGCTATTGTTCGTAATTAGCTTGCAGTTAATGCACAAATAAAGGTGTTTTTTCTAGTAGTACAAAATACATAAATCTCATGTGCAAAAATAAAAACCTAGCCACTCATGACGTCTATAACTTTGCCCAAGACCCACAATTTTATACAATAGGGTGGAGGGGGTTAAAATCTTTAATAGAAAGTATAAGAGGAATTTTCAGCGACATTATTCCAGCTGGCTATTTGAAAAAAGTACTAATATTAAAAATTATTATTAGCCACTAACAACTGCAGCTACCTATTCTTGCTTCAACCTACCATTTTGATTATACTGTTTGGTATATTTATTTGTCTTACAAATTCATAAAATATAAACAAAAATAATTGCTTTGAAGGATTATTTAGAAATACACAATTTTACTTTAAAGATCATATATCAAATTTTATCCGTCAAACTATTAGCATTTTTAAATTATTATGTATAAAGATATAAAACTTAAATCCGAAAAGGGCTTTTTCGGATTCAGGGTGAAATAAATCAATTCAGGATCAATAAATATAACAAATACATTTATGTTAATGTCATGTTTGAATTTTTTTTTTTTTTTTTTGAGAATTTCTATATATCCTTCGAGTAAATAAAATATGTGCATAAATTTAATTTTAAAAAATCTTTAAAGGCGTGCTTCTATTAAATACGCAATAACTTATTTTTAACTGAAAAGTTCCAAATGCTCGCTGAAGGATTCCCTTCCTCATTTTGTAAGAGACACGATAGCCTGCCGTTAAGACCTCGGCCTCGGAACAGATGGGTTTCAGATTCCCCTAAGTACGGCTCTCTAAGTGAGTCTGGTTCTCGTTAAATCCCTCAAAGTCAGACGTCCTCCAACTTTTGTGGTGCGGAAATTTAGAGAAGAGAGTTTCACCTCAGATTTCATCCTCGTCATCTGACTACTTTTCGAAATTATAAAATCCGTCCCAAAGCAGTCCTAGTATTTCTTTTAAACGGTACAATGATATAAATGAATTGAACTGGACTTCCAGCTTCAGTTAAGCATGATCAATTAAATACCCTTACGTATGTTTTATTATTTAGAAATGTTCTCTCAGGAGAGTTTGGATATTTTCTAAGAACTCTGAAATATTCTCCAATTGTATATTGGCTTAATAGTCTTCAGTTAAGAGTTGACCTTTTTTGTATATCGACTCCTCCAAAACATGGGCTGTCATAGTGATTCTTGTTTAACAAAATAAGGAATTTTTTCGCAAATTTGATAGGGAAACTTGAACAATTCAGTATTCTGTAGTACCTGAATTAATATGATCCTGAACATGTCATTTCTGTTTAAGTACTCAGTCTATGATTCCTGTTAAAAAGTATTTTACAATCTGGAAATCGTTTTTTTTTTCGATTGCAGAATAAAATCAAATTTAATTAAGTAATTAATCAGCTTTTAAGTTTAATTAACGAATAATTTTAATTAATTAATTAATGATGAGTGAAAATAATAAAATAGTGCTTGTCATCCAGAGTTCAATAGTGTACAAGATCTCAAAACTTTAGCACATCAGGTTAAAATTGAAATTTCGATCTCAAAATTATATATTTGCAATAGAGAAAATCATTAAATAGAAGCATGAAAAAAAAAATTGAAGAATCATTGAGAGATTGGTCTTTCAAGTTTCATCAGAGACTTTACAAAACATTCGTGACCATTGTTTCGGTTTAGTTTAAATTATTTTTACTTCCCATTTCGAAGTAACACGCGAACTGTTTTGAAATGAAGCTCATAATTTTGAACCATGGCCTAATAACGAAGTCAGAGCCAGAAACAGCACTCTTCTCTCCAAATCTTTCACTTCATATCAACAGAAGGCATTTATCTTGATAGATTTAGAATGCACTTAGTCCATTTACTCGGCACATTTTCGGTGAAGTCGAGTTTCGAGCTTGGAACCTCAGGTTCAGAAGGCGGAACCTTACCTCTGAGACTCCTCTGGTTCCTTAGGAACCGAAATTACAACAAGTAATATATATATATAAATTATACAATTCCTACTTAGATCAACAAAGGAAAAAAAATATTTTATAACTTTTTTTAAAATAATTGTCAAAAATATTACCAAGTTACAAAAAATGATTGATTTTCGCAAGAATAGATCTCGCATTCTTCACTTTCACGTGAACAATACTGAAATCCTGGCATTTTACAGATTGAGCTACGACCCATTGATTTCAGTTTTCATTTCAAACTGCTAAAACTACTAAAATATTAAACATCAATTTTAATGAATGAATTCATATTAGAAAAAAAACTATATTAATATAGAGTGTTATCTACTACAAGTTTTAAAAAATGTATTTGGACTTGAGTAGAGGAATGAGAAGTATTTTATAAACTGAAAATGTGAACAGGATATATATATAAGGAGAGTGTGAATTAATAGTAGGATTTAAAAAAGGGGCAATTGAAGTTACACTGTTTATTCTGGTTATAGTCATACTACTTTTCTAGGCTTGGAAGTCCAAGTACAAGTCATATTGAAGCGAAATTTCGAATGTCTCATTCAATTGCAGCTCCAAAAATTCCATACTACTTGGATAACTGTTGCAGTTTTAAAGCTAAAATATAAATAATAATATATTGTAATTTATACTGATTGAGGATACCTCATTTCCTATTTAACCACTTTTAATTATTTTAATAACCAAATAAAAAAGTATGAATACTAAGTCAAAAGAAATGCTAAACAACCAAAATTGGGTTTTGGCGTTTCTTACGATAACTTCTTGAAACATTATTACACAACAATAAATCGTACAGCACTGCGCGATTTTAAAAGGTATCTTAATGAAACCAATTTGAAAGTTGTATAATTTTTTCCCTGAATTTTGGCCTGTTATTATTTTTTTTTAATTCCTTAGCTTTCAATAATAGATAACATTATTGCACTGAAATTCAAACCTTTTTTATTATTTCAAATATTTAGTCTAGTTATCTTTTTCCGCGACTGATAATTAAAAATAAAGAATTATATTTAATACCAGTGTAATTTACAAGAAAAATAAAAAATCGAAGCTACAATATCGCAATTTTTAAGAGATAAATTAATCGGCTATTTATACTTTTAATAGCTCTATGATGCCATGTCATTGCCTCCATTAGATTAATCATGTAAATAATAAATAAAACTAAGGACAACTAAAGTAATAGGACATTAATGCCAAACAATTTGGCTGAGTCCTGAACACGAAATTATATTTTAACGATTTTTTTGAAATTAGCTCACCTTAATTGGTCATTTGAGGCAACTAGTTATAATACATTCATGTCAATAAATTAAGTATCATGAAAGCTCAGGAAAAGAGTCAGAAACAAAACAAATGCGACTTATTTTTAGTCTATTTATTGAACAAATGGTAAAAAGCAAAAAAGATGCTATATATTTGATATTGATAAAAATTGCAATTGTTGTCTCCCTGGAGAAAATTACAAAAAACAATATTGCATGTTTGGTATGACAGTTAATACATAGTATATCTCCCAGATGATACAATACAGTCCTTAAAACGCCTAGGCATGCTGAGTATTAAATTATCCATCTGATTTTGGGGAATATTACACCACTCATCAAGCAATGCTCTTCGAAGTTCCGGTAGACATGTAGGAGATGTTTGACGAGCTTCAACTCGTCAGCCAAACATGTCCCACACATGCTTCAAATCCGGTGGAGAGTGCTGGCCAGTCCACACGGGTGATATCCACCAATCGAAGGCATTCGTTTACGATGTTTGCACGGAGAGGTCGGATGTTATCATCCATAAACACGAACAAGTAACTACATCTAACAGGCGTACGAACAATAGACAAATCTGCCTAAGCGTCTGTTCATGGTATGCCTTGGAACTGCCGTACCAGGGGCTAAAGAGAGCTGACAAGGCAGGTCTGATGGTATGCTTTGTCTGTTTCTTTTGGCAGTAACTGCCAAATACCGGTCCTCATTTGATGTTGACCTTGCTGTAACGTCTACACGCATTACCATCATCTTGAAATCGTTGCCAAAGCCTGGAGATGACACTCTGAGCGATTACAAGTTTATCGGATACTTCCAGCTGGATACGCCAGCATTCCAGACGACTGATAATTTTAACAAGTAAAAAATCATCCGAATGCATCGTTTGTGTCATAACTATACGATTTTTTGCAATGAAACACTTATAAACGTTTGAGGACAATTTTACTTCTTTACCTATATTCCTTCTACATCACTTTCTTACTTTATCGTCATAGTGACTTACTATAGTGGCATCTGGTGGCTTCCTGCAATTTGCGTATGATTTTTGAAGATGTGTGTAGTCATTTTACGTGTGATATATATATGTATTTTAGAGTTTGATTTGATCATGACTCTGAATTATCCTTAATTTATGTACATTAGTGTATAAGACATGCTGTAAATTCCAAGCATGTTGTTATTACTTACGGCACTTTTCCAGCCCACCGACAGAAAGCTGACGGGGATTTAAGCCTACGTCAGGGTCCCTTGTTTTCTCAGTAGCGCCAACTAGGGCCAACAGCAGGACTTAGCTACTTCATGCTTCACATTCACTTGTATAACCCCTTTTTACAGGGGGGCACATTCACGCCACTCACAGATAGAATACAGAATAACAACCACGGCTGAACCGGAACTCGAACCTGGAAAGTCCAGATCCCCTATGCCAAGAGGCCGGCAATTCTACGTCTGAAATTAATCTATATCTGTCCCTTTTCCATATTATTCTGAATGTAAAAAAATAAATAAATAAAATACGTCCAACTTTTCATAATAAGTTTTACTATCCACAGTCGTAAAAATTTTTAGAGCTTGAAAATTGCAAATGTGGTAAAATCTCGTATGAAACAATTATAACTGACTCCATGCATTCTGGGAAGTCTCAAATTAAGATAAATTTTTTAAATTCAACTTTTTAATTCTTAGGGCATGCACATATTACCAATGAAAATAAAATGTTAAATCGTTTATGGAATAATTTATTTCCTCATTTATTAAAAAGACGCAGCAAGAAAACTAAATTTTTAAAAATGTATGTCAGAAAGGAAAAGCAATTTTTTCAAAACTGGAAACATTCGGAGCTAAATTACTCGGCGAAAAAAAAAAAAAAAAACTATAACATGAGTATCAATCTCTTTTCTCAAGGTTTTCATACAGTGAAGGGGGAAAAAAACAAATCTCGTTCAGAGCGAACCAAAGTATGTGAATAGAATAAGATATATTTAAAAGGCAGGTGCTACTAAATGAACAGTAAAGTGGCAAGTGTTTATTATTACTCACAGTGTGTTTTATATTTATGTTTCATTACAACGGTCCTGTTTATATAATGATTGGCTATCATTGAAAACATTTTTCCACAAAATTACTTGCTTTCAAAACAAACATCATTGCAAAATCAAATAAAAAAAATTCCAAAATCAAAATCATTACGGCTATTGCTTTAGAGTCTAAAGTTTACACAGTAAAATCGTTTTCTGAAGATAATGTTTCGAAAGGAAAACTTACTATTCGAATCCAAATTTGTCTTTTAAAAGAAAAAGAAAAAAATTAATAAAGTGGAAATACTGTTAGTAGCTGATGGGAAGGCGAATACATCTTTACATATTATCTTACTATACGCTTTCTAAGGACATTTGTGACTTATCAATTTTTTCTTCTTAGCAGATGAGTAATGAATTCCAAAATTTAACAGGCATGTATCACACGAATATAAATTCACCACTTATGCACCTCTTTTACATTCTCCTATACTTAGTATAGAGACAGTATAGTATTCGCCAAGAAAATTCGAACTCGAGATTTTGACGAATCTCCACTTGCTAGACTTTCCTGAGTTCGAAACACACATAGATAGAAAACCCCTGTCTGTGATCAACATAGTTCAAAAACATTTTGCGCTATGCCGCTAAAATTCAGAATACGGTCTTTACACAAAATCTGAAGAAGTCCTTCTAATCTGATGACGTCGCAAGATAATAGGTTTTTTCGTAACTATTGTTTGTCAATGGCATGCAGTTAATAAAACAAACGCATATTTGGTGGGTACCACTCCAGCTGATTTTCTATTTAGAAAGCGTTTTCATTACTTAAGACTATAACAGAAAATATGTAAATTTCATTGGAAAATTGAATACATATGGAATAACTCGAAAACATTCTTTACTCATTTAATAAAAAAAAAGGTAGTGTTATAGATAAGGTTAAGAGAATGTTCAGATATAATTAGAATTTTTTTTTTTAATCTTTACTTTTAAAAAGGTTTACAAAAATGAGAGGAAAAAAATAAATCAAAAATAAAATAATTAGCGATATTGCTCAGAACTTTTTTTAATTTTAATATGTTCTAAATACATATTACATATTTAACAATTAAATATTTTCTAATTTTACAGGCTGAAATTTTTAAAATAAAAGATCATTAACGACCATTGAAAAAGGTAATTTTGTATACTTTTATTATTCGTATCAAACAGAAATATTTTATTGATCAGAATAATTTTTGGACAGGATCATTTTCGAACGACAATTAAAAATGTTATATTCATCTGAATGTATGTAAGAAAGTAGCTGGAAATCAGAAAAGTATTCTTAATCATTTTTAAGAATCAAAAATTAATGCTTTTTCATTTCTGATCAAAAAAATACAACTATCGTGATTAAAGTCACAGTTATTTACTTCGAAACATAATAAATAGAAAATGGCTTCCAACTTTCATTGGTTTCTGAAGAAAGCAAAAAAACATGATAAAGAAATCAAACGATAAAATTGTTTTCTTTTTTATTTTATTTTTTTCAATAAGTCGACTAGAATAACTTTTATTCGATCATCCAAGTAACGTTTGTTTTGCACCTGCAAAAAGAATATGATAGCCATAATTTTTTCTGCAACAGCAACGTCCTCGTTAATTGTTTTGCTCATGGTCTACTTCGGATCTTTTCTCTCGATCGTAAATTCCGACTGAATCAATACTACGATTGGAATGGTTTCCAATAAAATCATTTCTTTACGTTTTCAAATGGTGAAAACGATGTTTTTTTTTTATTATTATTTATTGTTCATTCTACATGACGGTTTCATTCTTGGTGAAAAATATTTCATAATACGTTACGCGACTGTTTTAAGCTATTTCGTTCATGGCTTGCTAGAAAATTTTAGATTATTTAGAATTAGACGCTTTTAGAGACCAGCTGATTCTTCAGAAATATGGATTATAATTTCAATTAAATTCTTTATATCATGATATCCTTAATTCATTCAATATAATATTTCAGAGCATCAAATCATGCACCATTAAAGATGCGCCCTTATTTTAACAGGTTTACACTTATTTGGCTTATTGTGTATAAGAGCCATTTTAATGGATTTCATGACATTATGATGCCATAAAAATTAAGCGTCTGAGCAGTCTCTTGAAAATTGATCGCAATCTTTTGAAGATATGTATAAGATAATAATATAAGATATATATCTTTTATATAAGATATTCCATTATCTTATCTAAAATACACATATAATAAGCAGAATCTTTCTTATCTGAGCAACTCTCAACAATAAAGTAAAATTGCGTTATTAAATATTTGATAAAACCATAAAATCGGTTTAAAATTTATGGCAATAATAAAATTAATTAATGAAAATTATTCCAAAAAAAATATTTTTAAAATTTAGGAGACAAATGGCATTATTAAAAAGATTTTTTTTAATTTGTAAATGATGAAAAAAATAATTTTTGTCCAGGAGTATATTTGAGAGTTGTTGCAGAAAAAAAAACCCCTCAAGATTTCATTTTTAATTAATTAAAATTGCAGAAAACTTTCAATTCGATTACCGCTTTTCCATCTTTCAAAGTATATCAGTACCAAATATATAACACCTTTCGGTTATGGCATCTATCATGAAAAGCCATAATACACGCATTTTTTATTAATTAATCAGTAATTATTAATTTTTATTAATACACTTGAAGAAGTACAGTCTAGACGGACTGTTTCCTTTTTAATAATATATCATATCTGAATACCACAGACAAACATAAAGAAAAAAAATCAGCGGATATTTATAAAAATTATTTATTTGCTGTATTTTCAAATACTTTAAATGTAATTGTGTAATAATGCTTTAGTTTCCTTACAATGGGACCATCTTTGTCCATAATATTCAGAACACTCAAATTAAAATTAATCTCTAAAATAGGACTGAAACCAATAGTGATCCATTATAGGGAAAAAAATGCAATGGAAGAATTAGAATTTAGAAATTTTTTTAAATTTAAGAATAGAAGAAAGTAGAATTTTAGAATTAGAATTTTTTTAAATGTTAAAAGGAAGAAAATATCAGCAATAATTTTCACTTTGGTTCGTGAAAGAATATAATGAATCAGCATCAAAGAATAAATAAGCCAATTTTTAAAAAACTGTCTCAGTTGTTAAGTGACAAAATGAAAACTGGGATTTCCCATCCGATGAAGGAACATTTTAACTCTGACTGGCGATACAAATGATAGTGTACGACTATATACACAGATTACGCCCAATAATTTCATGGCCATACGACAATTTTTTTTACCTATTTAATTTTACTGCACACGGTATCTTGCGTTATGTTGTAAATTACGTTCTTTTCCCATCAGAAAATTGAGCAATATATTATCAAATTAATTTGGTTCGGTGCATTTGATATCTCTTACGTGAGAGTGAGCACTAAAAATTTCATTCGCGAAATCACAGTTTACAATATATGACATTTTTTGCACAAACTATATTACATTGGTATTATTTAAAATAAGAAATGAATTGAACAACAATAATGAAAGTGATTTTAAAAAGTTATCAAACACTAGGATTAACACAGACAGAATAACTGTAATACGAAGAAAACTAAATATATAAAATTTGGTAAATTATCTTTCCATCTGTATTTTCACAAGAATGTAAACGCATTAATTCAAAAATGCAATGACTTAAAAAATATTTAAAAATTAGTGAGATTATTTTGTGACTGCAATTGTATTTCTGTGTCAAATTTTGTCTTCAAATTGGGTGGAAAAAAGGCTCCATAATATATGTTGTTCGACTGATTTTGTATTAAATGCATCCCGCAATTAATCGCCAAATATCATAAGTCAATAAGCTTTTTCGCAACCATTATTCATCAATGGCGAAGTTAATAAAATATATTTATTAGATATTATACTAGAACAATCATTGGATATCATCCCCGCTGGTTATTTCATAGGAAAGTTCATCACTCTTAAGGCCTTATCACACGGCAAAATATCGTCGGCACTTTCAGTCTGCAAACGACAAAGAAAGTGACGTCACTTGTGTGACATCACTTCAAAGTTACACATGATTGATTGAATTTCGTTTGCAGACAATATTTCCGATGGAATTTTCTAGCTGGTTAGAAAAAGTTGTTGATTATAAAACTTGCTTGACCGGTTTTTGAGGATAGTAACGGAAAAGTGCTGACGAAATTTTACCGCGTGATAAGGCCTTTAGATGTATCATCATTAGTTTCCTGCACTTAAGGTTTGACGGTTTTTCAAAACCTAATTTTTAAAGTAAATTTGTCCCCTTCGAAAACCGGTTTTTAAATTAAGAAAACCGGTTTAAAGTATTCATATTATTATGTAAAAATTAATTTTTAACTTATTTGATTTGCTATTCTATACAACGGGCAGCAAACACGTTTTTTCATCTTTGGAAATTAGAAATATTGTCTAAAATATCTCCAAATTTTTGTGTGGAAACTGATTCTGATGAAGAGCAAATCGAAGAAACTCTCATCAGAATGATGCCTTTTTTAAAAAGAAACCTGGAAAAATCAATTCGTAAGTTTTTTAAAGACCCTGAAAAAAAGCTTACAAATCCAAAGACACTGAAAGCTGAATTTTCATCATTCGAAGCAAAGAATAAACGAACAAAAAACTTAGATTTGTTATTGATACCATGAAAAGTATAAAACAAGCTGAGCAGCTAGTGAACAAGTATTTTCAAAGGCAATCTTGTGTCCAAAATAAGAACTATCCACCTTTCAGTGGATATTTTTTTAAATCCTATTTTCTTGGGAGAAATTAAAATTAGTGCAAATAATATAAATATTATTTGAAATTTTTGTTTGAATTTTCGTTATTTTGTGTAGGTAATATACATATGTAATCCTTATTATTATATTTTTAATTATTATTTTTATTTAACATGTTGATTTTTTTGTTATTTTATTTAATTAAATTATATATTTTTTCCAAATCTGTTTTATTTATTTATTTGACAAAAATTCGAAAATCGGCTAAGATCGATTTTATGGAAATACTGAATTCGAAAACCAGTTTTTCAAAAAGTTGGTTTTTGTATAAACCCTACCTCCAATAAATTCGTTTTTAATAAAAATACGGAAACTATTTCTTCTTTCTACACACTCTCCAGAAAAGATTGCTATAGAATTAATTCTCCAATCTCAATAACTGAGTCGATTTCGCCTCTCCGCAATAATAGCTAACCAAACAAACTATGCAAAAAAAATTTGTAACAGTATATTATTAACTAAAGGCTAAAAAATAGAAAATAATTAAATTGATAATTCTTTTTTTAGTGAACTCATAAAACCATATTTGAAGAATCATTCGATTTTTATTAAATTTATTTTTCTACATTAAATAATAAAAAAATTTTCCCCCATCGCATAAAGAAATTTTAGAAGTCATGATTTAAAGACATGAAAAATCTCCAAATCCAAAGACGGATGATAAAATTTAAGATACTTTTTACGTCAAAAACCAGTGGAAGTATTTTCTCAGTGAATGCTTTGGTAGCGTGCAATAGTTAAGAAATATAAATCGTTGACGGGAATTTAGCATTTCCACTGGATTTTCCCTGTGATCATTGGCAAATGTTTTGGCGATTAATCACAGACACGCGATCCAAAGCATTTAAAAATCGAATTTGGGTCAGAAGCGTTCTTCCCACTTGATTAAAACAAAAATTTAATACAAAACAATACTTAAAATCACAAAATCACGTACCAAATTTCATATGTTTAAGTTACTGAGTTTCTGGTTTTATGTTTCTGAAAGTACTGACCGAAAGATGGTCAAATCCTTTTTAAATTTTGCTCAAAATTTAATCTCACTTTTTTCTCACTTAAAATCACAAAATCACGTACCAAATTTGATATGTTTAAGTTACTGAGTTTCTGGTTTTATGTTTCTGAAAGTACTGACCGAAAGATGCTCAAATCCTTTTTAAATTTTGCTAAAAATTTAATCTCACTTTTTTCTCACTTAAAATCACGTACCAAATTTGATATGTTTAAGTTACCGAGTTTTTGGTTTTATGTTTCTGAAAGTACAGACCGAAAGATGGTCAAATCCTTTTTGAATTTCGCTCAAAATTTAGTATTCGTCTACAATAAAGATCTTAAATCTGTGTAACAAATTTCATCCATCTAGCTCTCTTCATTTTATAGTCATCATGCTAACTTATATTCGAAACGCTGAACACAGACTTCTGAACGGATTTTGCTCAAAATTTCTTAGAAATCTACAAATTTGGTTTTAAGAGTTTATACCAAATTTCTCAAATACCATTTTTGAGTTATCTTTGTCGCAGTCAGATAGAAATTTTCCAAAAATGTGTTTTTTGAATTGAAGGAAATCTACAATGTGAAATTCGTCGTCAAAATCTTACGTTCGAATTTTTTGATGATTACAATACTTTCACTGCACTTCGTATAGGAGAAAAATAGTAATTTAAAAAATGAATTAATTTTCAAATTTCATTTATCATGTAAATTTACGTGCGGTCAGATAGATTTTTGTACGGTCCGCCAGAAATCTAAAAATTCTGTGTAGACCATATATAAATTTTGCTTCCATCTGACTCAAAACAGTTATGAGTTGTGCTTACAGATTTGTTACTTTTTTTTGTTGTTGTTCGTATGTGTCACGGAAGTTCTGAAACTTAGTAAAAATTCGTTAAAATCTCAAATTTAAGGGGGTTTTCTTACCCCTTAACATTTTTTGTATGCGAGTAAGTAAATACTATGCAACAAAAATACCTAAAAAAAACTTCAACATTGGCAAAAGGGCGTGATACAGGTGATATTATAAAACATCTCTAAAATTACAATAAAAGCAACGGAATTAATAAAAGTTATGTGCAAATTAACTTTGAGCAAATGATTAAAAATTAGAGAAAAATAGTACAATAATAAAAATTCCTTCATTATAAAGTAATCTTTTAAATTTTTAGGATAAAATAAGAATAATTTGTGCGCACTGATTTCTTCAGAAGTATTATTCCTTTTGATTTCTTTTTTAACACTCGTGGTCTCCCCTTTATAATCATTAGGCTAGTTTAGGGCGTAAAAAACTTTGTTTTAATACAATTATTCCTTCTATATGCAAAAAAATGTGTGTCAAATTTTATTTGAACCCCTCAAGAAGTGCAGGATTGTATGCATTGTGTTACATGCATATTATAGTCTTGAATGTAAATATTATGGGATATGGAGCGACAAAGGCTATAATCCCCTATTATAATCTTAAAAAACACAAATTTCAATTTCAACAACATAGACAAACTTTTCCTAGGATCCTAATTACTAATTTTGATCTCTAATCAAAATATTTAGTGACATAATGACCATGAATAAAAAATTGAATTATGTGTATTAAACCTATAGTATGTACACATGCAACTCAATGTTGTCATAGGTTCGCCATTGGAGTACTAAAGATTTAATATTGTTGTAGTTCACATGTATGAGTAAATGAAATGACTAAAACAGAGTATTGCTGAAAAATATACTTAAAAATATTTTCAAAATTGCAGGGAAAAAACGTGAAAATATAGATTAAATTTTCTTTTTAAAATGGTGTGAAAAATTTCTCAGATATTATAAGTTATTGAGAAAAATATTAATATTCTGAAAGATTTTTAATTTAAAAAAAATTAAAATAAAATATTTTGTATGCGAAAATTAAGAAGTTAAGAAGTAAACTACATATCAAATTTATAATTTTAATTCAAATAACCTATCTTACAAAGTGTTTAAATCACATTTTTTTTATTATACATATCATATCACAAATGATGTCATTTATAGATAACATCTAACCTATAAACATTATTAAGTTAATATAAAAAAAATTTAATTCTGAAGTAAAACATTTTAATTTTAAAAAACAATATGTGAAATAAAAAAGCTATAGACATGTGAGCAAAGAAAATGCAAAGTTTATTAATTCATAAAACACAATCTAGTTTATAAACTTTATAAATTCATCATCTTATCACAATCAACTTGGGGAAAATGAAACTCCAAGATAAGAAACAGCAACATCGTACGAAATTAAAAGGAAGTCAACAGAATTACAATCCATTTACATTATTATACTACAGACCATTTACAGTAAACAATAACTCACTTGTAGTCAAAACTGATAGTTTAAAAATTACTTTTCGTAATTAATTTAATATCTATTAAAACACATTTCTACCTTTCTTCAATTTAGGTGGAAGCTAAAGATCACTGAAACTTTTTAGTTTTAAAAGCAAATAAAATTGGAATATAAAGACAAATTTGACCTTTGGGGGAAAGTTTTGAAATGCAATTAAATTGTTTGTCTATTGCATAATGATAATAACACTAGACTCATTGCCAAAGTCAATCCAAATAACAGCTACAATACTGTGAAAAAAGTTATAATCCAATTACATTTGGTTTCATAACGAAATTTTTTTTTAAAAATGATAGATAAATATTTAAGTAATTTTGAAAAACATTCATTTTCTTACATGTATACTTTTAGAAAGTGATGCAGAAAGATTTTATTTTCTATAGAAATGAATTTTAAAAAAAACTTTTTTAAATCAGTATAGTTTTAAAATTAGCGTTTTAGCTATAAAAAAAGGCAAAGAAATGAACTGTACTAATTGACTGTATGTCTATCAAAAAAAGAAATCCTTAAACAGATTGAAATTAAATACATAGATTTTATTAAGTCTAATTCAAACTTTCAAGTTACATTAATAATAAACAATATAATTAATGGAATTCTAACTGAAAATTTTATTTAAATTATTCAAAAAATTAATCCAAAATTCACTTAAAAAATATTTTGAAATAACAAAAATACTAATTTAAAAAATTTAATTAACCATATTTCACTGTCAAAATTTTATTTACATCTTCAATTTAAAATGAAAAGTAGTATTCAATATGTATGAATTCATATCAGCATTTTCTTACTGTTGAACAATAAAGTAAACTTTGCATTTTTTTAAATTTAATTTCTTTTTTTTTTACTTCAAAAGCATCAAAATAAAATTCTTATAAAATAAAATTAAATTATTGAATTAGAAAAAAACTGGGAAAAAATCTGAAGCTTTCAATTATTTATTAATGTGCTTTTCGCAGCTTGTTATGCATGATAAGACATTGCCATTTCAAGTTTACTCCTCAAATTTATGAGGAGGAATAATGCAACTCTTGAATAAAAGATGTGATAAAGAAAAAAAAAAAAATGCCATCAATTTAACACATTTACATGAAGAACAATTCTGGCAACTTGAAGCATCAGTTGAGCTATAAGTGGCCCCAAATATCACACTATTTATTTTATGTGGAAGGGGCCCTTTAAGTTCTATTTTTTAAATAAGTATCACAAGAACAAATTCTCATATTCATAAATAAGTCAAAATTATATGCAATTCTTTGAATTATATAAAACAATATACATTTTATAAAACAGATACTTATAAAACCAAATATAAAAAATATAACAATATATATATTTTTTTGATTTCCTTCCTTAAAATGGCATACATAAATATATACAGTAATCTGTTTATCATTTTCTATGCAGCATTTTCATTCTGCTATGAAGGTTTTGAAAATTTATTATAAAAAAACTATAAGGGAGGGCAAAAGGCAAATTTTCTAAATACATTTTCAGGAATAAAGAAATAACTCTGTACAACAGAAAATCTTTAATTAAAGTCATCCCCTCCCTCTCTTTTGTCATTAGAAAAAGATAAATTTACTTTCGAAGTTAAATACAGGAAAGAAAAACAGAGAGAGGAAAAAAATCTTATGAAAAATAAAGGAAGGATAGTCATTCAGCAAAATTTTAAATCAAGATTATTGTAATTCTTTTTTGAATAATGAAAAAAAAAAATTATAGTAACATAGATTTTATTCTACATAATTAAACTTAAAGTTTAGTCTGCAGTTTAAGAGGCCTTGATATAATACCAATAAGTGAAAAGTAAAAGTATAAACCAATCCTTTATTTTACTAGCCATATGTAATGGTTATGATGAAAACAGATTATACTGGTATTATAATTGAAATAAATCATTATTGTAATTAATTCTATTAAAAATATTACACAAAATATTATCCTTCAAAATACAAGAATTCTTTAAAAAAGTTTTTTAAAAAAATAAAGAATTTCAATAAACTGCTGCCAATATCAAATTACAGCTTAACTTAACCTTATTAAGAAGGATACAAAAAAAAGATGATTTTTGAATATATTTATGATTTTGGCACTAACTTCTAGGATTCAAAATGATATGCAATATTTCAGATCACAAACATGTGCAATGAATAACTGTTTCAAAGAGTATCAATATTTGAAACAAAAAAAAAATCCCAAAAATTTAAAATAAAATTAATGATTTTAACTGAATTGCATAAATTTAAATACTTTTTATAAGTCACCTGAATACAAGAAACATACATTCTGAGTTTTTAGAATATATGAAAACTGTTGACTAAAAATAACAAATAAAGTTCTCAATAAGAACAAATTTAAACTAGTTCTACAACTTAAAATATGATTTAAATTTAATACCTCAATTTTCTTTAAAATCTGTTCAGCCAAAAATTCTATTTATGAATCATCAAATACTTTATTTATTCAAATAAAAAAAAATTGTAATAATATTTAAGACAATTTTCAATCAAGAATAATAAAAAAATTACATTTTCAAATACCTTAGAATATTATAAAAAATACAATACATATTCTAACATTTATTTATATAAAATAATATTTGGAAAAAAATAAGAAAATTAAATTTAAGTAGAATTCATATTGAGCTAAAATTGAGCTTGCAAAATGAAGAAAGGTTAATAACAAAAATAAGATTTTAAATTTTCTCTTTGTGAGTAACTAAAGAATAACAGATAATCTATTTAAAAGTGCATCTTTTTTAGATAAGAGTTAGATATAAACCATAATTTATTTTAATTAGTTTTTCTTTTTAATTCTAAAGACAAAAGCAATAAGACAAAGTAATCATATCTTTAAAGCTGAAAATATTTTACAAAAGCTAAACAAATTATATTTATTAATAATATTGTTAATAAAACTAACTCTTGAAAAACATTAAATGCAGCACATTTTATATTTAAAAAAAACTAGAATACATGAAAGAAAAAGCATATTCTAATTTATCAAAAAGTTTCTTAAAAAAAAATCACCATTCAAGCAAATTTCTTTCATTAAAACAATAAATAACTAAAAACTATCCAAAAAAAAAAAAGTAAAGCACAATAAAAACCTAACAATTTTATCTACAAACTATAATTTATACAGGACTGATGTCATATACATTTCTATATGCTAATAATCAAAAACCGGGTATTTACTACTCTAAGGGTACCAAGTACTTGAAATCTATTAAAAGATTTTTTTTAAATCATAAAATTATTCATAATAAGATGACTAAGTAGGAAAATTTCTGTATGCTATATAATATGGAAACATTTGAGAAAACTACACACTAATTCTACCATTTAAGAAAACTTTTTTAAAAATCAATTTTCAAGTTTACCCTTCCATTATTCCTAACACACATTCTTTCATGATTTAAATCTACAAATCCTACAACACAAAGACATTTCTAAGTTTTTTATAGAGAATATATGTTTGGATTTCTAACACAGATATCATTTTCTAAAATACATCGCAATCCATTGCCAGCAGGTCTTCTGCTGCTTGCGCCGCTGCTGGTAAAATGATGAACAAGAATCTTCTGGAATGTCTGCAAGTAACACTTGAATTCTTGTCATAGTATTTCCATTCCTGTAATGGTCCTTAACTGTCTCATATGAATCCATAATAACAGATATAAAGAGTGATATGACAACATATATGAACATGCTTATGAAAGTATACAGATAAATCCTACTGAACCACCAAATTAAATCATTATTAGTGTTGGTAATAGCAAAAGTAGCAAACAGGTCATCACCATTCATCATAGCAAACAGGCATTCAGAAGTACTACTTAAGTTGCGGAATTTAATGTGGTATGGACCTAACACAACCCAGCCACAGAAGCAAAACCCTGCATACAGGAGCACACAGCAGAGAATAAAACGCATCACATTTGGAATTGCTTTTTTCATAGTAAGAATAAGGATGTTGTATTTGCTGAAAAATCCAAGATACCGCAAAACACCAGCCCATACTAGCAAGTTGCCAACACCCAAAAGGATAGCACATGTTGCATACTGATCACTTTCAACTGTCCTTTGCTCAATTGCAGCTTTCAAAATAGATGCTGCAATTATCAATGCATCATTAAAAATCATAGCACAATACCACATATCAAGGAATTCCATTTTTTCTTGAGCTGTTAGAGCCTTGTTCTGACAAAATTTAAAATATTTGTTGGTTTCGCGGCACAGATATCGACCTTTAGCTAGACAACGAATACAAAGCAGAAGAGACAAAATGCAAATGAAAATAATAAAGCAATTCAACACTTGCCTTAAAATGTAGCCCCATCTATCTTCAGGATTCATGGTCCCATTGTGATAGCATTTTAACTTTTCAGCTTTAGTATCTAAGCTAACCAAAACCTGCCCATCATGTTCCTTATTATCATAAAGAACATCAATATCAAACCTATAACAATCTGGATATTTGTTACTACCAAGAGATTTCAAGAAAATGGTCTTCAGACTAAATGTTATAGTAGCTGTAATCATTTTATCAAATGACACAGTATCATTTTCATCAGCAAGATAACGCTGGATAGAAAACTGTTTCCAACGAGGATCTCCTTCAGGAAATACGTCAGGAATCTTATGGCAAATGGTTTTTTTATGACTATCAAAAACAACTGACTGATTAAATGCAACCATTTTGTTGAACTCTTGACGACAAAAAGAAATATATGTCATTGTACAATTTGGCCCATCATAGCAATAAGTACCTAAAGCAATGTTAGTAATATTAGCATAAGTTTTCACCACATGATCAACATTAGCATAAAATTCAGGTTTTGTGTAAACAGCATAAGCACCAGTTGAAGGTGGATAGGAAACAACATCCCTCAAGGCAGTCCAATCCTTGAGAAACATGTGTTGAAAACTCGTACCAGTATTTTGTTTTTGCAGTTCGTATATGTATCCATCAGATCCAAATACACACAACTGCACCGTGACAAAAATGATTTTCACCACCTGAAGAACAAGTTTCCAAGGAAATTTACCCTTTGCTCGCCATTTTTCAATGGGATTCATAAAAAAATATTTCAGTTTCCTTTTCAGTTCTTCCTCCGACCATACTAATCCACCTTCAGAACTCATGAGAAATTCTGTACTAGTGTTTGCCTCAGGATGTCCAGCAAAAGAAGCAGCAATGCCACCATATGATACACCAGGATGGATTTCAAAACTACTTCCAAGCAATGATGTGCGTTCACCTGCTGGCTGACCCTGGGAAATGCCTTCTTTAATTCCCAATGTTTTTACCTCACCAGCTTTCTTTTTATTAGTCACTGTTCTTGGTCGTACAGATTGAGGAATATTTCCAACAGGTTCTGAAGGCACTTGTAAAGTAGGAGTCGTATTGCTTTCTGTGGGCTCCAAATGAAGCTCTGCCACTGAAGTGGTAGTTTCTTTCGCAGGGTCACTCATCAATTCTCTGGTCAAAGAAGTTCTCTTTTCTTCAAATTTATCAGTCAGCTGCCTGACTGATTCAGTTGTTTTTTCAACAGGTTTAGTAAACAATTGGCTAACTGATGAGATATTTTTTTCTGTTGGTTCTGTAACCAACTGCCTGTATAAAGTAGTAGTTTTCTCTTTTGGTTCACTACTCACCTGCCTGACCAAAGTGGTAGACCTTCCAATTGGTTCACCAAAGACTTGTCCAGCTGATGTTTTGGTACTTTCTAAGGGTTTTGTAATTACTTGATCGAATATTGTAATAATTTTCTCTGCAGGTTCACAGCTCACTTGCCTAACTAAAGAAGCTGATTTTTCAATAGGTTCATTAATTAGTTTTCTAGATGATATGGAAATCTTTTCACCTGGCTCACTAAGGTTGATTTCTGAAGTAATTTTCTCTGTTGGTTCATTAATTTGTTCTCTAACTGAAGAAATTTCCTTTTTAGCTTCATTAATGAATTTTTTACCAGTAGTATTACTAAATTCAACAGATTCTCCAATTGATTCTCTGAGTGATGCAGTTTTTCCAACTGGTTCAGAAATCAGTTCACTGGTTGAAGAAGTGCTTCTCTCACCAGGTTTGCCACTTAGCTGTTTGACTGTATTAGCAGATTTTTCAATAGGTTCGCTGACAACAGTAGTTTTCTCAACTGGCTCAATATCCACTTGTTTCACCAAAACACTGGTTTTTTCAGCAGGTTCACAAATGACTTGCTTCAGTGTAAAAGTTTCTTCGGTAGGTTCACTAATTAATAGTCCAACTGGTGTTCTAGATCTCTCAGTTGGTTCAGTTACCAACTGACTGACTGAAGTAGTAATTTTTTCTACAGGCTTATTAACTGGTTCCTTAACTGCAGTAGAAGTTTTTGCAATAGGTTCATTACTCACTTGCTTAATTAAAATATTTGTTCTTTCAACAGGTTGAGCAACCACCTGCTTCACAGGAGAAGTAATTTTTTCATTTGCTTTACTAGTTAATTGTCTGACTAATGAAGCAGTTTTTTCAACTGGTTTTGTAGTTAACTGACCAAGAGAAGTAGTAATTTGTTTTGTAGGTTTACTAAACTGCTTGACAGTAGTAGTTGATTTTTCAGTGGGTCTACTAAACAACTGGCTTACTGGAGACACAGTTTTTCCTAAAGGCCCCCGAATCAACTGCTTTACAGGACTGGCAGATTTTTCAGTAGGCCCACCAGTTAATCGCTTATCTGATGTAACAGCTTTTTCAGTAGGTTCAGTAATTAATTGACTCACAGATTTAGTAATGTTTTCAAAGGGTTTACTTATTGCACTGCTTGTAGATGAAGTTGTTTGTTCAAAAGGTCTACTAATCAGAGGTTGAACAGTTCCTTCAATAGGTTTAATAATAAATTCTCTAGCAATAGTAACAGTTTTTTCTGAAGGTTCAATGTTTGTTTGCTTGGTCACTGTAGAAGTATTTTCTAAGGGTTCAAAAATAACTTTTTTGTAAGTAGTAACAACCTTTTCAATAGGATCACCACTCAACTGTCTAGAAGTAATAACAGACTTCCCAACAGGTTTACTACTCGATTCAGTAACAGTTTCCTTTGCAGATTCACCAATTAATTTCCGATCAGATTGAGTAGTTCCTTCTGTTTTGGGACCAATCAACTGTTGAATTGAAGTGGTAGTTTGTTCTATAGGTCCACTGATTGGATCTGGTTCAGTAATAGCAGTCTCTCTTACTGGTTTAGAAAACACTTCAGAAAAAGAAGTGGTTTGTTTAATAGGTTCACTAACTAACTGCTTGATTGATTTAGTTCCTTTTCCTGCAGATTCACTAAGGAAGCGCGATACTGAAGATGTTTCTTCAATAGGTTCGCTAACTAATCGTCTGGTAATAGTAGTAGTTTTTTCCACAGGTTTGCCAGGCAAACTTATTATCGAAGTAATTTTTTCTTCAGTAGGTTCCAATCGCAACTGTGAGATTGATGTTGTTATTTCTTCAATTGGTGATGTTCCTAGAATGCGTGAAACCGAAGATGAAGTTTCTTCTACGGGCCCACTGAGTTTGCGGACAGTGGTAGTAGTCTCTTGGATTGGCTCTGAATGCAATCCCACATTCGACGATGTAGCTCCTAATACAGGTTGAGAAGTCAAATTCACAGACGAAGATGAAGTTTTTGTTACAGGTTCAGTAAACAACTGGGTAGTCCCAGAAGTGGTAGTTGTTTCTTCTTTGGGTTGCGTTTTCGATCGTCCAAACAATTTTGTTTTAGACTTCTTTTTCTCGCTTCGTTTCATCTTGGCAATACGTAAAGTTATGCCTAAGACCGCTAGGCATAAGTCCGCTTGTTACAAGGTTTGGGCCTCCAAAATCTCGTGAAAATTGTCTCTGCGTCATTTTATAAGATTTTTTTTTTTCCAAAACAAAACAACCTTACTACAATCAAAAGCAGAACAAGTTAGTTCACGTGATGAGTTAATGAAAATAGAAGTGCTTACTGCGTCACACATGATTTGCAGTAATTATTTTACTTTGATCGTACTAGAGCATGCAAAAATGCATTTATTGACACACTGTGGCAATAAATACATTTACCTTTCAATAAAATTCTCTTCTTTATTCTTAGTAAATAACGCATATCAATTTAAATACTCGAAGTTATTACAATCAATAAAAGAAAATAAAAGATATCTGAGATTTTTGAGACAGTAATAATTGACTATCTCAATATTGACAAAATCTGAATATTAATATTTGATTCAAAATATTTTATACACATGTCGACATGTTATTGTAAGCTCTTGATACAATCAGTCGGAAACATTTTGCAGAATTTGAATAATTTTATTTCATTACAAGCAAGAACGGAAAGCTCCAGTACGACCGCTAAAAATTCAAAAAAATTAAATTGTCTCGATGTAACAGGTTAACTCCGAATCGGAGTATCTGTTTAGGCCATCATCAACAACAAACAAAAAAATGAAAAATTTGACACATTCAAATGTACAAACTATGGCCGTTAATGATTTGCTTGCACTCTGATAAATTTGTACGCGCTGAATCTCAGGATACACTATTAATGATATCGCTTCATCTTCGAAATCAGCACAATTGTTTGTAGGGATGGAGTTTGGCTGGAATTGTGCCAATGTGGAGGTTGAATTTTGCCAAGGATCGAGCTCGTGATCATCCGATTTGCAGCCGCGTAACATATAGCCTGCACAAATGTTTAATGGCACTTACTGGCTTATTAAGATGAAACCACATGTTAAGCTAAAAAGATTATTGAGAAAAATGTCAATAAAAAGTTATCAAGAGCTTAAATACAGTACATATTTTGAATACAGTACTTGTAAAACAGCGCTTTTTAAAAAAAAAATATTTTGCAAGTTGTAAATGGATTTGAAAAAAGCGACAAAAAAAGCAATTAAGACAATAATTTAACTGCATTTCAAACACTGAATATCAACGGAATTCTTCAATTGGATACAAGAGCTCAGCTAATAAGCACTGAATCTCAGGATATTAAGTGAAGAACTGATGCAAGAGTGAGATTAAGTCTCGATTTTGCAGTAACGCATGTCGATATTCCTTTTTGATTACTCAGAATACCAAAAAGCCAGAAAAATGAAAGGAAATACTAATTCTGAGAAATTGGTTCATATATCTGTTGTTATTGGCAATAGGTAGCATCGAACCCTGGACCTTACGGATGGTAGCCAGATGACATGACCACAAGACTAAGTTTTTCACTCGGACCCTCCTAATGAATTGAAATATCTTTTATTTTATTTCATATATTCAATGTTAATTAAATTATCGAAAATTCTTCAATAAAATAAAAACAAATATTATAATCAGTACTTTTGTAATGCTCATATTTAATATGAGCCCGTTTACAAACTGAAAAGAACTGCAATCGAAGTATTTGCTGCAAAAAAGAGGTAGCACCAATTATTCAAATTTGCAGAAAATCGGCGGTAGAAATAGGAACCACTTTCTTTATTGCAACAAATTAATGAGATAAACAGCTCCATCGTTTGAGTTACGCGAGAACTAACGATCGGAGCAAATCTTTCTGGCACCAACAAACAAGTTTTTATTTTACAACATGATATTACTCGTAACTCAAAGTTCCTCTACATCCTTTTAGCAACAAACCCTTCAGTTGTTGCTAAATAGATGCAATAGACCAATTTACATTTATAATAAATCTAATTCTTTCTGGGTGAATCGTGCTTCAAATCAGAAAATTGATGAAGAAAAAAAAAGCCATTTCATAAGGAAGGAGAGAACGAACTTTAAAAAATAAAACGTGCGATCAATACTTTCAAAAGTGCCGATTATTGTTAATGCATAATCTTTCGTAATTGTCGGCATGTAGTTAGCGTACAATTAGGAGCAAATATCAATATACAGTTTGAGCTATGTTTTTTCGATCGATTGAAACTAAAATGTGGGGGGACTTCAATTGTAGTCTATAATTGCATACAAAAGCTCATTTCTTATGTTTTTGAGTGATTGTGCTTACATTTTTGAGACAGTATAGACGATGGGTGAACAACCTTTTGACGGATCTGATTCCAAATTTGATACTGATTTGTGATTTAGATGCTTATAAATTAATTTGTTTTTATCCTTTTATTTTCTAATTATGATGTTACTTTGTATTATGACAGACAGGGAGAAAAAAATACCTCTGAAAGAACATTGAAGTTTGACAAATATCTACAAATCCGGTGAAAAGATCATGTATCAACTTTTATCCGTTAAGATTAAAACTGTTTTTAGCTATTACTTTCAGAAATAGACAGATGTGATTCCAAAAAGTGTTTTTACTTCCTCGTATCTGTAGAGAAATAAAAATTACAATGATTATACAATAATGATGCATAATAATTATGTAATTGCTAATTATTACCCCTGACTTCGTTCGTATGGAAATTTTGATGAATATATATGAGAACTGACGGTCTGATCAGCAGTCGGCGGTGGCTGTATAAAATCGTCTGTGACCAAAACGACAACTCTGTCCATACCACCTGGTTATTGCTGATGTCTTACAGGTTGTGGTTTTACGCCTATATACTCTCTATTCTCATACTATTAGTTTGCACTGGTACAAAAGGATTCCCAGGGTCTCTGTTTTTGATGATGTTGTATGTTGAGGTATCTTTGCTTGCAAGCTTAAGCGGCAATTTGAAAACGGAATGTTCAGTTCGGTCACCGTTAAACAAAATTGTAGCATGCGGTGGATGTTACAGCCAAAGCTATATTGCGGCTCTTGCAGAGTTGGGTTAGCATTAGATTCAGCGTCTAATCGGCACCCCTTAGTGGATCAAGAAAGAATAATCCCTCCTTTTCATTCCTTACACGGTTCAGAATTATTTCGTTGACTCGACTCTGCTTGGGAAGTAACCCTAATGTAATTTCAATGACCTCGAAAACAGAGGCTTCGTAAGTTTGGCTCTTTTTATTTCTTCGCTTGTAATTCCATTCTTCTCTGCTGTGGGGGTAGGCCGAAATCAGCGAGATATTTTCCAGATATGGAAATCATTGTATCCTCAATCTATATCAAAGCTCTATTAATGATTAGCTCATTGTGAATGCCATGTCTTCTAATAAAGCGTCCTTTATTTATCCCACTGTTGGAAGGGGGTTGATAGTCGCAAGTACTCACTAAAATCGCAAATAAATGCTCTAGATACTTTCATAGCCAGGGATTTATTACTTCTCTTCAAAAGATTAAATTTGCTTTTTCTGGGCATTTATAAAAACTATCAAATAATGAGAAATCAAAAAGATTAAAACTAATCTAAAAACGATACATTTAAAAGTATAAGCATATACGAAAAATATATAACTAACATAAATGCAATTCAATAAAAAAAGTCACCAATGTGCATTCTTGATCTTCCATCTCGGGACCATTGGGTACGTAGCCTCGTAGAATAACCCCTCGACAAAAGTGTACACTCGGGTCTGAAAGTTCTTATCTGGCTTATGAATTTACTACCACAAAACAATTTACTTACATTCTATACTCGAAATAAAACAAAACAGCAAATCAAATCCTTGTTTCTTTAAAATTAAGTCAAGTCTATTTTATTTATATATCGATATTGAGATAGCCACAATAGTACAATACAATAATTTTTAAACTTTCAATTTAAATGAAAACACAGTTGTCAACAATCACGCATGAACTTTCAACGCCAGTTGACGTTACACAAATGCCTGACGTTCCTACACTAGTTGGGGGTAAAGCAATGCAGATTAGGTTTTTTTTTTATTTCCGTCATTCTGTTTTATTTTGATTTAAAAGTACTTCAGAATGAATCTAAAAGATCGATTAATCAACAACGTTTGATTTTAATTGTAACAAATTCTAAGAAAATAAACCTAATCGTTTGAAATAATCGGTCGAAAGCATTTAAGCCTAACCTCATCGCTATTGGGAAAAGAAAAAAAAAAAACACTGAATCTTACTCACCTTTGGCGGAATATAGTCTAGATTTTTGGCTCGAAAGTTAATTTTTAAATAATAAAAAAGTAACCACTAAGCCGGAATAAATAGTAGCCTATATCCTATTCCAGATTATAATCTGAGCTAAATTTTATCCAATTCCGTTCAGACGTTTTGGCGTAATTGACGAAATTCCTCTATCCAAACTTTCACATTTATAGTAGTAGTATAGATAATAATGTATGATAGATTAAAGTCATCATTAAAATTGGTCATCGAGACTTTTACGAATACATACATTTCATACCTCCCCGAGTTTGTAAAACATACCTTTGTTATGTCTGTCTGATTGTTTGTGACAAAGATAACTAAAAAAAAATTGACATAGAACGAATGAAATTCAACAGACAGAATTTAACAGACAAAATTTCTATTAAATTTTGAGCGAAATTCACAGAGAAATACACCGAGCTGCCCAAAAATAACTTAAGACGATAACTACAAAATAAAAAGAGCTAGATGGATTAAATTTGTTGGACAGATTTAGCTTCTGAGGAGCATATATCTTCCAGAATTAGAATTAAATCCGTCAAGGAGTTGACTCTCTGATTTTTTGCGTTTTCATAAGTATGCTAGTCTGATAACTCTAAAACACTGCGGTTTAAATATATAACATTCGACATGAAATTTTTAAAACTGCGATTGTGGTTATGAGACAAATTTCAGTTTCAATCGATTGGGGAAAAAGTAACTCATTGTAACGTCCACTTTTGAAAATTATTAATCGCATCTAGGGATTATTCACCAAAAAAATCAGTCAAAGATCATGACAGTAAACTCACGTCAAATATCAGTATTTCATACTTGTTGTTCAATACAGTGCTAAGTACTCGGGGCTTTCCCAAGATCAAAAATTTTACCAGGGATGTGATGGATCACTTTATTATTAAGCACGCGAGAAAGTTTTGGGGAAATATTGTTGTTAGAAAATCTGTTCTTGTGTGTTAACTGCATGACGCCGTCGAACAATAATTATTAAGGAACGATCTTTTGGCAAGAATCTGCTAGCTTTATTAAAACATGCTAACATGCTATCTTTGGCAACCAACCGCTGGCATTTGGTTTTAAGACAAGATCTGGTTCCCTTGTACTTTTGCTACGTGGGAATTCCTTTAAATATGAAGTTCAAATTTTATGACAGTATAATTTCTCTTTTTAAGAAAGGGCAGTACATTTTAGAAGAATCGTAATTTTTCCCGAGAAATATTTTATTATGAATATTTTGAAAAGTAATTTGAAGCAATTTGACAGTCTTTTCAGTTGCAATATTTTTCGAATTCTTCTTGTATCAGAATTTTTTAAAATCCTAGTCTAAATTTAAATTTAAGTTAATAAAGAAGAAAAAAAAAAGAAAAGAAACATTAACTAATAGTCATTCATCAAATTTCAGCTGAATTATCTTATATTAGTTGATTATTTTTCTTTGAAAATTTTGATGAATTTGCAAGAATTTGAGTTTATAAGTCTAAAATTTTCAGATGATCTAGTGATTTAGGGCTTTTTATATCCTAAAACAAAATAAAATTTTATATTCAACACCAATTTAACTCTAACAAACAATTTAAATATTTATCACCTACAACTTTAGTTAATCAACATCATGGCTCAACTTTAGCAATGAATATAAAATGCCTTTAAGATAAATATGTGATCTGATTATTATAATTTTAGTTTTGTGTCAAATTTTGGTTTCAATCGGTTGAAAAAGAAGCATCCAAAATACATGTTTGCTTTTCTGGTTCTTGTGTTAAAACCAAATGCCAGCGATTGGTTGCAAAGATAGCATGTTAGTTTTAATAAAACTAACATATTCTTGCCAAATAACTATTGATCGTAAGCGTCATGCAATTAACACACACGAAGGGATTTTCTTTACTGTTATGTAAAGCACGCAACTCTGATGTGTGAAAATAAAAATTTGAGCCCTCGTAGACTGCAAAGCTTTGCTCAAGATCTATAATTTTATACGAGGAAAGGAACTAAAATCTTCACTAGAGGATAAACGAGATATTATCGAGGATATCATTCTCCCTTTTTAATTACTTTCTCATATACATAGTGTAGAGTAAGTATAGAAATCGTCAAACTAAAAAATAAAAATTTGAATTCGAGATTTTAACGAATCTCCAAGTGTTATAGAACTCCCTGAGTTCGAAAAACAATTTTTCGGAAAATCTCCGTAAGTCTGTTTGCGACAAAGTTAACTCAAAAGCGCTTTGAGTTAGACAGATAAAATTTAGTTTAGATCTTTATACCAAATTTGCAGATTTTATCAAATTTTGAGCCAAATCTGTCTGTCCAACTCGAATATAATTTAATCCAATAATTACAAAACAGAGAGAGGCGAATATATAAAATTTAGTATACAGATTTAACATTTATAGTGTAGGTACCTATAAACATTAATTCAAAACCAACTACTGCCTGTCTGTCTTTCAGTTTGTAATTTCAGAAACTTGTCAAGTGAATAATTCAGAAACGTAGTGACTTAAGTATATCAAATATGAGGATTTTATTAATAAATTTTTCTAAAGCTCTAATTTCATTTTTGGATACTATTAACACATGTCAATGATTAATCGTCAAACAACTCGCCAAGCGTTACGAGACAGATTCTACAAAGATATTTAATTCACGCCAAAAGTCGATATTCCGTTACTGTTGCACGTCAATGTTTTCTGACATGAAACGTTTATTGGGGAGTAAGCGAGAAAGTTCTGAGGAGACTTCTTCTGCTGGTTTACAGGGACCGCGGTGGCCTGGTGGTAAGGTCTTGGCTTTGGAACCGGAGGATTTCAGGTTCGAGACTCGATTCCACCGAAGAACCGTCTTGTGAAGGGGTCTCTTGCCCATTAAATCTATTAGGACAAACGTCCTCCCTTTGGTGTGGTGCGGAGAAGGGGGTGCCAATTCAGGTGTCATCCTCGTCATCTGATCTTGGTTCAAAATTACGAGGTCCGTCAGAAAATAGCCCTAGTGTTGCTTTAAAATGGGACGTTAATATTACTAAACTAAACTCCGCTGGTTTACTATTATTCTTCATTTCGTTTGTAAAACTTTTCATTTATCGATTTTCGAATTTCTGTTTTGTTTTCAATTTCTGGTCCTTGACACTTTTTCCAAAACAAGATAATTATGTCAGTTTCATTATTTTAATTTAATTTAAATTGGTACTAATGGAGGTTTTAAAGTCTGTCTTTTTCCATCGATTCCATGATCAGCATCACAAGATTTTCTATTACAAGAAAATACATATCTTTTTTTTATTATAGGATGCAGTATTTTCACACTCCAGTTTTTATTAAATAAAAATATTGAATTTGAAAAAAAAAACTTAGCTGAACTATTTAATTTAATATTTAAAAATAAATGTCTATTAGACTTTTAGGGGTTTCTATATTATTAATCTGGTTACGTTGAAACTTTAATGAATTGTGTACATGCCCGTGAAAGTTCTACAATAAAAAAAAATATTCAACATATCTTGCTTTGGCCAATTGTAATACTAATCGCCTTTGGCAACCAGCGGTTCGCCAGTATTAATGCTCACTAAAAATTTTAAACATTTTATGTAACATGGTATTATAATAGGTTTTTCATCCAAATATTTTTAAGCTCTAAATTTTGATATACAATTCACTCATACCATTATGTAGGTCTTAAGCAGTTTTATTCATTGTATTATAGCTCTCTCTCTAATTTTCTATCAGCAGACGTAAAAATTTTAATTAAACTAGAAATTATTAAACTGCAATTAAAATAAAAGTGTTTTTTTTTTTCTAAAACCAAGAATGTCCTTTAAAAAAATATGAAAACTGAAAGCAAAGACGTTCGACATCAAAATCTTATGTGCATTACAGAATAATTTTCGTAATTTATAATATTTCATATATATATATAATTTCCCGAATTCTTCTTGAAATTCAGTTTCTAATTTTATTTTCAAAAGGATTTAAATGATGTTAATAACATTTTTTAGGACCATAAATATATTTCAAAAAATTATGAGCTTCAATTTTTAAACAGTATTTTGATTCTTCAGTAGTCGACCATAACAAATCCTGCCGATACTGCTACGTTTAGTGGTGGTGGGGTGGTCGGCTGTATGCAAGAAGTATTTTGATTCTAAGGAATCATATCGGTGAAATATTCTTGACCCTCTTTCTGCCTTTTCAAAAAAAATAAACGTTTTATATCTTCTGTGATAAAATCTGATTGATTTATAAAATTTTGAATGATACAATTTTATGCAATCAACATTTTCGTAGTCTATGCGAATCACTCTTGAACCCTGGGAGGTGATTGGCTTCTTTAAGAAGGGTGATGAAGCAATCTAAAATCGCCTATTTTTTAAAATGGTGATATTCAAATTTTCAGCATTCGGTCCTAGTGATTGATTCAGTTGATTGGAGAGAAACTCTTTTTATTTCATGTATTAGCGTCTCAATATATTTTATTAAATATGATTCACAAGGCAGAGGATATGCGTAAAAGTTGGAAATTTTAAATTGATCAGATCATTTATTGATTCAAAATGCATAAAATATAATTATCTATTTCATTTAGACCATTTTGTTAGCAAATGTTTGTGTAACAAAAGGTTTAGGATCTTGATTAAAATGGATATCTTTTTGCATATATCAAACGCCATCTGCCATAAGTAAAATTGCTTTATTGAATTAATAATATAGAATATTATAAAATATCATAGAAAACTTTTCCTTGCATTTTCTCTTTAGAAAATACATTATATATTTCATTTCATACCGACACGTGATGAAGATTACACTTTTAGATGTTTAATATGCTTAAATAACTAATTAATTTTTTAATCTGAGCTTTTTATAACGTGATGACAATATGTTGATAGTTTTTAATTATTTCTCACTGATGTGTAACATGCTCATGCAGCTTTAATTTTATGTTTATTTTGTTCGAAATAAATTGTTGAAAAGAATCAATATAGCAATAGCAAGTATTATCGGGTTCATTTAGTATTATAAAAAATATATTGATAATAATCAAAAACATACAGAAATATTTTGTGGAGAAAAAGCTTATTATCGGTAATAAATCATAACACAAACGCAAGATTTTTCCTATTTATTTTTTATATTATAGCTTTTGCATTGACTAGCTATAATCATAAAAAAGAATCACCATTAAAGCTTACATAGGAACATAAGTAATTATATACAATCTATAAAAGTGAGCGCAGAAAATAAGAGAGTTGAATAATTCATAATACAAAGATTGGAAAAAATAGGGTGGTGTATCGATAAGGGCAAGAAGGTGGAAAACATTTAGCCATCAGATAATATTTTCCATGCAATTAAATTAATATTATAGTAGTACTACGGTATAGCAGTTTATTTAATTTCAAAATGTTTTCAATTAAAGCTCTATTTAAAAATACTTTATTGATTATCTAATGAATATTTTTTATTTAAAATATATTTTCTTTTGAAATTAACTTTAAATTAATTAATATTAATTTTTATTATGAAATTATAAATTTCCTTAATTAAATATTTATTAGAAGATTTAAAATGTGTTTACCAATGACATGTATTAAACAAATATTCATTTCATAAAAATTTGATTTTTTTTTTAAAAAATCCCTATTAAGCGACTTTATTGGCATGAACTCAAGATTCAATTATTTTAGTACATTAACTAGTAATTAAATTATATATATTTTTTAAAGCTTCTACTTAAAAAGAAGATTCGGAAAATAAACATATATTTTTTTTAAATATCGGAGTTAAGAACTTTTGATAATTGCCTTTTAAATGTAGTTTTAAAGTGATATTAAAGAAATGATTATTATATCAATTTTTTTGGTATCAAGATGTAATTGAAGAATTTCTTTTAAATCTTAATAATTTCTAAATGAAATTTGTCAAAATAACTAAAGAAACAAAACCATATAACATTAAAAGTTAGATTCATATTCATAAATACTTAGAAAATAACTCATAAATATTCAGAATATTTAATTTCAAATGACTGTGTGTATATGTGGACTTAATGTATAAATTAACTAATATGAAAATATTTCATTAATTCATTTTGTAAACTGCGATAACTATATATCATGAATGAGCTTTAAATGAATCAAAAAAGTGAAGAAAAACACTCACTAAAAATTGTTTTACAAAGCTTTGAAAATGCGTGTAAAACAACAACAATTAGGTGAAAATATTCTAGACGAACAGCTAATGCGAACGACCATAAATAACACAAGCGAATTCACAAAGAGAACAGAATTCCCTTCTGATTCTCACAGGAACATATTTTGAACAATATTCTATTACGACAGAAAAAAATAATGTTCTAGAACAAATGATTATTCTATTCACTAAACCAAATCAGACGATAATCTCATTTTGGTAGAACTGCTGCCACAAATTTGAATATGCAAAATAGAACATTCACCATCCAGGTGGTGTAGCTCGAGCCACATCTTTTCACAGGCAATATCATCAAATTGTTCCAAATGACTGAACTCAGCTGTAGAGAGCTCTGCTCAATTTAAGCTGGAAGTCTTTATAAAGAAGCTTTCCTCCTAGTGGCACTCTGCTAACAAACATGTCCATTGACATCAAACATAGGGCCTTTCCGTTCATAGCAAATCGTTCCAGGTGTACGGTAGGTAACTGGTGGGTAGTACTGACGTATTGGATCCATCTGGCGACGTCCTCCCGGCTCCATTGTCTAGGATCTAGAAGAAGCAAACGATAATTTTAGAAAATATTTTCGGTTTTGACAAGACGAACTTATAAACAGAAAAGAATAATTTTACATAAATACATTACAATTAGTCGAATTCAAAAATAAATGAAAATTTAAATCTTTTGTTTTCGATTCATAAGCGTTAAGTATCACAAATAAATATTACAATTGTTGTGATATTTTTAACTAAATTTTTCTACCCAACTGTCAATCTGATTAGCCGAACTGCTCCATAATCATATTT
>JAPMOQ010017292.1:2346453-2358149 GCA_026543055.1 Argiope trifasciata | reverse complement strand
TATATATATATATATATATATATATATATATATATATATATATAATCTAATTAATTTTTTTAAAGAAGAGTAAACATATAAAAAATATTAGAAATCATTAAAAATATCAGTTATTAGATAGATATATTTATAACTATTAAATATTTTTAGGGATTGTTAAAAAAAAGATTATGTTATTGTTATAGAAGAAATTATATTTTTTATTTCTATGCAAGAAAATTACAAAAAATGCAGAAACTATTCAAAGAAATTTATGTGAAGCTCACGCTTTTATATTTAAAATTTTTCTGTGCATATGTGTGCGTGCGTTGATGTATAGAAAAGCTACGATCCGATTATTAAAAAAGAGTTTTGAGAAATTTTACATGCTTGTATCAGAAAAATGTAAAACTATTAAAAAAATTAAGTTACTCAAATTTCTAGTTCGAAATATCGTTCTCTTGAAAATCTTTAATTCTGGAAAAAAAATTGCTTTTATATATATAAAAAAATTCTTCATTAAAAGAACTATAATGGGTACTTAAAAACAATACCAAAAACCCAAATTAAAAAAAAAAAAAAAAAAAAAAAAAAAAAAATGCTATAATATATACTTCGGAATACTTTTTAAGACATTTTTAAAATTAAAAAAACAAATAGCACGTAAGTAAAATTAGTATCAAAAGAAATTTATTGTTTGGATTTCAAAATGACGAAAATACAGCTTTTTTTTAGCAGCAATATTCGTAGAAAATGACGAGGAAAAAGTTCAAACCAAATAATTTGCAAGTAATAAAAATTTTGAAAAACATGCACCGATTATTAAAGATGCAATTATCTAACAAATTCGAGGTAACAATCTGCCTTATAGCGCATTTTGATCGCATTCTGTGACTTGTAGATGCCATTCAGTCTGTAAGCATTGTCTAAAAAAGAATGTTTTTAAGTCTCATGCGCTACCGTACTGCTCATCCGATTGCGATAAAACTTAGATTACTTATTACTTGCACTCACGCGAAGGTTACAGGCATAGTAAAATGATCTGAAGTATAAAGAATATTTTCAGATTCATTTACCGCATATGGATTAATCCCCAAATAACTCGCCAAGGAGTCACAACAGATTCAGTAAAGATGCTAAATTCGAGCTAGACGCTAATACTTCGTAGCTATTGTAAGTAAATGCAATGTAAGTTTTTCTCTGAGATAATAGTTTTATTAGAGAGTGTGCGGGAAAGTTTTAGAGGAACCAATCCTGTAAGTTTGAACTAAACATTTAATGAAATGTTTGTGTTTTTGCAGTAACTTCCGAAAATATTATAGTACAAATAATTTTGTCCCATCTTAGTTTTCAAAAAATTATCTTTTCAACTATATTAAAGATCTTAGGTAAAAATATTTTTTTATGTTTAATAAATTATTAAAAAAATATTTTAATCACATTTTCTAATATTAAACTCGAGAATACTGAACGAATATTAAACAAATTACGAGATACAATACATAGTTCCTTTCATTACCATTCTGAAAGAACACCGAGCTTTACAATTCTAAAAAATATACAAATCTACTGCATAAAAATGAATATTTGTTTGCAGAATTGAATAATAAAAATAGAATATGTACTATTAATGCTTCTTCGTTATATATCCTTCCATTTCAATGAATGTATTCATTTCTGAAGAGAAAATAAATGTCATTCTTCCTATCATTCTTAATTAAAAAAGATAACTATTTCAAATTCCAAACGATATTTCCATGATTATTTCTTTTGCGGCAGCAACGCGCCGGGTACCAGCAAGCATTCAATAAAAGTTCCGATCTACAATGATGATAAAACGCCGAAGCCGCTGAACATCAAATGAAGTGCTCTGAAAGCAAATCTAATTGAAAAGTCAATATTTTGAGCAGTTTTGCTCTGAACTTTGAGCCTTTTTTTTTTTCTCACCGAAAAGCAAAAAACAGCCGCTTCAATGATGACTTATAGAATAAATTTTAATTCTGTCAACAGTTATTGTAGATAAGAGAAGCGTGACTTTAAAAATATTCTATTCCCTGATATTAGGACCACTGACTTACAACTGATTAATATGTTCACTAGATTGAGTAATAGATAAATATATCTCAGATTACTCTTAGTGGAAATCGATATTTTGCCATCACTGAAAATTCAAATAAAATAATTTTAAATTCAAAATATAAAATTTTTAAGTTACTAAAGCTACATTTGCAAATATTTATTTTTATTAGTGTGTTTAGGTTTTTTTTTAAACTTATTTTTCTTTTAATTTGTTTGTTTAGGTTTTTTAAAACAATCTTAGCGTAAGGCATAATATATAAAACAAAATAATTCTTACCTGAAGGTAAATTCGGTTCATTACAGTCTAACACACGTGAAGTCAGCAAAGAATTGTTTACTTTCTGCGCATGTCTCTGCTTTGAATAATCCTCAATGATTTTGTATATAGAGGAATACCTCTGCTTTTCCCATATTTTGGTTGGGGTTGGAAGAATACTGAGGGAAGAAAGACCCCTATCAGGCCATGCCACTGCAGGTAGAGCACCACATTCTACTGGACACAGCATCTTGCTAAAAACATAAATATATATAAGTAATATATTCACAATAATACAATACCAAAAGACAGATTAAAATAATTGATTTATTTGTCACAATCTAGCTTAATTTTTTAAGTAAATTGTACCAAAGGCATAATTACATAGTTAACTGGGGAAAAATTGTTCTAATAAAATGTAGTCCTTTTCTTATCAACTATGTTGTTATTCTACTATTTTTAGATAAAAAAATTTTTAGCATTCATTTTAATAGGAAATTTTATCTTTAAAAATGACTTTTTAAGCATTCATTCAGTATTTTTCTTTCAAATAGTTAATTATTTATTGCGAAAATTCCTAAAGCAAAACAAAATGACTAATAAAAAAAGTTCTGCTTAAGGAACATATTTCTTGCGCTTTATGAAAGGACATAAAATTACATTAAAAAATAGCAGTAATAAAATAAACTGATTTCACCACCTGAAATATGAATTTTACGTCCATTTACTTATTTAAAATTATAAATCAATGTATATGAGCTTGATAAAAAAAAAGTTCATTGTACTGTTAAGAAACAATTTAAAATTGAAATAAAAAATAAATATCTTACTTCAGATTCAAATTTCAATAATTAACATTTATTTCGCTATAAAATTCTAGAAATCAAAAACGACCTTTTTCAAATTTATAAAAATTGTTTCTTCCATATAAATAAAAAATATTTTACACTATCTTGCATGCGGCATTAATCATGAAATTTAAAATATTACTGATATAAAATAAAATGCATATATTTCATTAAGTCACTGGCAACACTTATAGAATTAAATAAAAAGCAGAGAAATCGTTTGCAGTCCACATAAACGAAGTGTAGCCCATTAAATGACGAAAAATGCGCCAAAAATAAAGTCGTTTGTGAAAGAGGATATTTGTAGTAGAGGGTTGAGGAAGCTCAGCTGGGTGTATCACCTGGAAGTACGGGGGGTGAAGCGAACACCTGCCCGAACCTGGCGGGTTTCCTGTCCCCTCGTGTTCGAACAATGAATGAGGTACGTTTCGTTCGTAATTACGAGGAAGGGAAACGGATTCCAAAAATGGGAGGAGAACAACTCCTATCGATTAAATATCCGCGTAAAGATGTTCTACACGTTCGAAAAAAATATCAGAACAGTAGTATTTCAAAATATTGATAAATTTGATCTTTAGAATTAAATTTTATTGATTAAAAAAGTTTTTTGTGAACTGTGTTGAAAGAAGGTCACAGAACAGTTTTTTTCAATTGAATAGTTTTTACAGAATTCCATTTCTTTCACAAATTTTAATGTTTCCATGGTACCGTGAAAAACGGCCAATAATTCTTTATTACATTTTTGTAAGAATATTAATAATCTAACGGACTTGCTTTGTAATCATAAATATAATACGTTTGTCTACTCTTAGATTTTATCGCAATGTATGATAATTATTTTAATTTTTGAAGTATTTAGTTTGATGTATAAAATTCTTAAGCCACATTAATATTTTATCAAAAAAAAAACATTCCCTAAAAATGTGGCTTAAGTTTTTTTTTTTTTTTTTTAATGAGCCCATTGATATTTGTATAAAATTCTAATGTGCTTTATTGTATAGCTCTAAAATTGATATGATGAAAGAAATGAGATTCAAACAATAATTTTATCAAACATTGATAGCGAAGGGCGCCTTGTCTAAATTAGATATGCCGCTACTCAATTAGAAGACATTTTGTGTACATTTCCTCCAAACCTTGACACAATTTTGGTATCCTTTTTTGTTGCTGTTGGTTTGCTTTTTGTCTCCCTCAATAATTCGATAATGTAACCAATTATCTGGGTTCAGTAAGAAAAATAAAGTATTTGTTTAATAAATTCAAAAAAAAGAGAGAGAGAGAGAAAGAAATATCTTGTTAGGTTGATTAGAAATGAAAGAAAGTTATTTCTTTTTTAAGGGCAGAGTTGATTCTTAAATATGTGAAGCTATAATCACGTTCCAAAAAAAATATGTTTTCATAAATATTTTTTTAATGAAATATGTATTCCGAGAGTTAAAATTTTTTGAAAATGAATGATTAGAATAGCTGCATTATGTTTTTTTTAGTGAAATACATTGAATAAAAATGGGGAAAATTCAGTTAGCATTAAGTTTTTATCTTAAAGCAGAAAACATTATTCATCGTTAAAGATATGACAATAAGATAATGTAAAAAATAAACCCGTTAAACGAAAGGAGTATTGCTATTTTTCATTAAGATTGTCATTGTAAACAGAGGGAAAAGTTGAAATTCCATTATGTAGAATTTATGTAGAGAAATAGAGCAAATATAACTTATAAAATTATTCAAAAACTTTTGGTCGTGATGGATAAATTAGTTATAAATAAAATTATCCATATATAGTAATTACTGTGTTTATATAAATTTTCCCTGAAAAAAAAAATGTTACTAGCCTTTATTGTGCCGCCATCTGTCGACAATTAGGTAAATTTATTTCTATTGAATAGTGCTGCCATCTACTGTTGACTTCTAAATTCGTAGATGCAGGCATTTGTATTAAGCCTGTATTCAATAGATAAACAAAAAAAAGGATTTTTGCAAACCGGAAATTAATTAAATGGTAATGATTTTTATAAATTTCAGAGAGGTATCAATAATGTATCCATCAATATTTCATCCAGAAAATGTCCAATGCGATCACTAATAATTAACTAAAGAATTAGTTAATTAATTCAAAATTGTTTATATAATGTATTTAGTGCATGTATAAAGTAAAAAGTTAATATATTCGGATATTTTGCTGTTAATTAAAGGATAGTTTTTCTTCGTAAGAGAAAATTTTGAGATTAAAAAACTATCCACCCCATTTTTATTTATTTATTAGCCAAAAATCATTTTGTGAAGCCCAATTATAAATGTCAATAAGTAGAGTGTCGTTTTTGAAAATAGCAAATTAAAAATAGCTTTCAAATTAAGATAATTTGGCAGACTACGCTTTGTTCTGATTATTAAAGGATAAAGCAGAACAAAACAATTTGACTATCTAAATCCTAAAATCTTATTTCAACTGCTTCTGGAGCCATTTGAAAAAGTTCTAGAAATTCTCTACTATTAAATGCTCACATTGCCTCTTTTCCCTTTTGCAGTCAGAATCGGAAGACGTGGAGTGAAATAAGATAATTCTTATTCTAAAACCTTAGCAAAGTTCCATTAAATAGGGGGTAGGTCGTCTTCCGGAAGGACTTCAGGAAGGAGGAGGGGTTGTCCCATATTTGTGTCTCGTTTGGAGGAAAACCTTCCAAAAAAATCAAGTTGGCAATTAAAAGCAATTCGAACTACAGATGATTCGTTATTTACAAAAGCAATTCATTAATACAGATTATTACACGGATTCGGTTTACTGTTATTTCTCGTTGGAAACCTACCATGGTTTTACGTATGCTTAAAGAAGAGTTTAATTAGTGAAAGGAAGGGTGAGGAAAGATGGAAGTTGCAGATATTTACATTTAGCAAGGGATGAATTCAGATTATTTGTGGATTTAGGAGACGTAATACTTGCTCCTGCTTCTGCGTATCACCCTTTAACGAAGAACAATCGTTAAAAAGTTCTAGTCATAGGATTCTTAACGAGCACTGCCAACATATTGAAACTCGATTTGTTTTTCAAACTTTCTATATCATTTGTGGGCAGATTGAATTTGGCTTTAGAAGGAAACTATTGCATTGATGACCGTAATCCCATAAGTAAATAATTTATTCTGTGCACTCTATTATCTAAAGTGAAAGAGAGGGCATATTTCGACCCTGGTCATATAGAATAAAATGCATCAACAAAAAAAAAAAAAAAAACAGAAATGATAAAAAGGAGGGTTAAAACTCTAAATCACCTACGCAATTGAAATCTCGCATGCCTTTTCAATTTTCACCACTCAATGTATGAGTTTATTTAGTTTTCTAATTATCCTTCTTGCTATATTTATTATTTAAATTTATGATATAATTTAAGGATTCACTTAAATATTAAATTTTATTATTATGAAATAAAATATAAATGTTTGTAAGTCTCTTACACAAATCTATAATTTTCGTTCTATCTTAGTAAATTCCCGCACATATGGTCTTCGAGAGAAAATAATAGAGTATTCATTTCAAAAGTTAATTATAAAAATAAGAAAGTTTTATTTTTATGTTCTTCAGATCTATTTTCCAAAAATATTATTAAAAAAACCATTATCTTAAAATTTATTAAAACGAAACAAATTTTTTCTTCATAATAATGCCAAACTCATTTTTGTAAAACTCATTCTCTGTAATTAGACAACAATGCTTTTATTGTTAAATTGAAATTAAAACTAATTTCATGATTCTATAAAATCATTCAATAATCTGTTTTTATCAAAATTAAGATAAACAAACAAACAAAAAAAAATGGTTTATTTGAACCGCAATAGAAATTTCACTTGCATTTCCACTTTTATGTTACAATAAACATAGTTTTAAATTTTTGCGAATAATAATTTACAAGAAACGAACTCAATTAATTTCATGCTTTTCAGTTGTATCAAATAAAAAAAAAATTCAGTAACTACATTCCGTACTAATAGTTTAACAGCAGGAAAGCCTATTTTTCTAAGCAGATAATTGGTTGCCAAGGATAATTAGTAATTTCATATTCAAAAATATAAAAATTTCTATAACTCAATGCACGAGTTGCATAATAAATATATAAACAGTCAGATATGCTGGGTTGAGATAAGTGATTTTGATTCAGGGAAGCATTTAGACATATTGCTGCTCCACGTAAAGTAAACGCTTGTGTTTTATATATATTATCATGACTATGCTGTTATTTATTTATTTACCACGACTAAGTTCTTATTTGTTTACTTATCACGACTAAGTTCTTATTTATTTATCACGATTCATGACTGTGCAAAATCCACATTTGCTCACAATTATGTTCAAGTTCATACTCATTGCTAATAAATACTGTAAAAAATAAATGGTCATAATGAAACAGATAGGAATTTGCTCAATTTTATTTGGTTTAGTATTATCATTATGCTCACATTTTGTAACGGAGGAATTCTTTTTTTTTTCTTTCAAATTCCTTTATTATTTAACATAATATTTTTTATTTCACTTAATTATGGCAGCCTCCCATTTGACCCTAAACAGCTGTCTAATCCATGTAGTTGAAATTCCGCCAATGGGCTTAACGCGCAGACTTTTTTGAATGCAAGTTGCGGATGTAAAGTTTGATTTTGCCTCGGTAAAGAAAATACCACTTTATAATTCAAATAGATATTTTATTTTACCTCTCGACATTTAACAGAAGGCCTTCATGAAATATTCATTGCTTTAACTATTCGGCGGCGGTACTTGAAAATAGACGTGGAATTTGCTGCAGGGGGATCTCTTGGCCTCTTCAGAATGCAATAAAAATTCTTTTCTTTGAGGACAAAAGTTCTTGGAAAAAGATAAGAATTTTTATTGCATCCTCCTTTCGAAGACCCCCTAATCTTTGTCATTCTACATACCTCAGAAACGAATGCCGAAAGCAAACCAGCTCATTTCCTTTCTTGACCCCCCACATTTTTAACCTGACCTTCCACCCCCTAAAAACCTTAGCCCCATCCATCAGTGGGTATCTTAACAGTAGCTATCAGGTGGGTCCATTCAATTAAAAAGGTAGGACAGGAAATAAAATGGGCAGGTAAGAACTTCGTCGGAGATGAAAAGAGGAGGATTCTGCCTAAGAAAGGAAGTGCTCCACAAAGTCGAACCTTCGCCCTCTTCCCCCCGCATCTCCAAGGATCTTTGGAGGGGTGGACTCTCACTTTTCGAACACCGGAAATGCGAGCTCCACCCCACCTTTTTTACAACGAACCGCGCCTTGTTTTTATTTTTATTTTCTTATTTTTACCTGCCAAGAGGCAGAAGGGAGTTTTTGAAGTGTTGCTTGTTTACCTGAATTTATTTGTTTAGGGGTCACTCGAATCTTTATTTTTCCAAATATTATAGGTCACACCTGGAAAGGGGGAGGAAAAAAGAGGGAAGAGTAAAAATTCATTTAATCACAAAGGGAATAATAATAATAAAAAAGATAGCTATGACAGAAATTTATTATCACGAAATTTCTTAATTGCTTATTTTTAATCATTGTCTGCTTAAAATAACTAGTAATATTTAAAAAAAATTAATTACATTCCTACTTAGGTCAACAAAGAACATTTTTATTTCATTTACTTTTTATTAAATAATTGTCAAAAAAATATTAAGTATCAAAAAATGATTGGTTTTCGCAAGAATTGAATTCACATTCTTCACCTTCACACAAAAAATGCAGAAACCGTAGCATTTTACCGATTCAGCTACTACCTATTGATTTCAATTTTCATTACAAACTGCTAAAACTCTATTTAAAGAATTAAAAATTAATTAATTAATTAATGTTTGAATAAAAAACTGCATTAACATCATCCGCTACAAGTTTAAATAAAAGGTATCTGAACTTGAGGGGATGAATGAAAAGCATAATATTAACGATTGAAAATTTAAGCAAGATGTATAAATAAATATATATAGGGAGAGTGAACTAATAGTAGGAATTGAAAAAGGAAATTTTCTGCTAAGCTGTTTTTTTTAACGTCGTAGATAAAACGCAGGTAATTGCAAGAAATTTTTAATAATTGTTTTTATATATTTGATTTGTGTCTTATAAATCAATTTTTTGATAAATATACAGACTCTGAAATAAATAAATGAAATTTTGAACAATAGTCGTGAAAATTAATTCTGTCTATTGTTTTGCAACATCAACAGTAATTAAAAGATTCCAATCGCAAAATATTTTTGTATAAATAAAAATATTAACAACCTCCAATATTTTGAAAGAAAAAAACTCGTTGATTTTTTTAAACTTTTTCTTTCGTTATTTTATTAATTTTTATTTTAAGATATACTTTACAGAGCATTTTGTTCTTCAAAATATAAAAATAGATAATTCATTTAAATATTATTGCAATTTATATTTTAATATAAATCATTTCTATTTAACTGTACTGTTTTCCGAAATATTTTATGAACAAATTAATTTTTAAGAAAAAAATTCAATTTGATTAATATATATGTAAATGAAAGATGAACAAAAATTGGACATAATTGGATTAAAATTTCAACATAAAATTGTCATGAAACGGAAATAAATTATGTTATAAAGCGAAATCGGGGTTATTAAAATACATATCTTAGCTCGCAAGTAGCATATTTTATGAAAAAATAATTTATAAAATTTGAATTATTCCTCAAACAAATAAATCTGATTATTTTCAAATTTGATTAAGGCTGAAAAGTTTCTGAATGAAAAAATTACGCTATACTACAAATAGAACAAATGCCACTAAATATTTTTTTTTTACAATCACGTGATTAAACGTAATCCGTTTGACATAAAGACATAAATAAATAAAACTTGAAACGGATTATGAAATAAAATCTGCACTTTTTCGAAAGAATCGGTTTTTTTGTAGGTCAGATGCAAATCAACTTGTAGCAAAATTAGTGGCGAAAGCCTTAAAACAAAACAACACTGATTTCCAAATCTGAAATTAAGATTCAAAATAAATAAGCAGTCAACTTAAAGATGTAAGCGTTTAGTATTTTTGAAAATTCAATAGGTTGTATGCAATGTTTGTTTTTTCCTGTTGTTGTTGTCGAAGGTTCTGTATCAAATCAGGAAAAAAAATGAAATTCATTTTGCTATTAAACTATTAATTAAAACGTGTTTTGCAATCTATCAATTCTGATCAATGTGCAAGAATTTTCTGATAATTTCCAAAAGTGGTTGTAAAGACAATCGCGAACAATTTGCAAACTGATAAAAAAAAAAGCAGATTTTATGGTGAAAATGCTTTTAAATAACTTTTATTTAGAAAAAGGACCTACAAATGCAATTATGCATTAGTAAAAGGTATTTTTTTTTGCAAGTTGTTGATTTATTTTTAAAAAAAAAAACAAATAAATAAAATCGTTTTTGTTTTGTGTGTTAAATAAACTTTTCTTTATTAGTACTTAAAATTTTAACAATATTTAAGTTATTAACGACTGTGAATTTTAACAGTTATTAACAAATGTGAAAAATCGTCAGATTACTCTATTTCATTATTTTGGTTTGCATTTTGGTAAAGGAAAAAAAAAATCCATATACTTAAAATGTAGCATTTTTTCAATTTTTTTCTAAGCAATATACATGCAAAAAAAAAGAAGAAACAAACAGTTGCCATTCATTTGTTATAAGCAAATAAAAGGAGAAAAAAATATTTTGGAATGAAATTATCAATTATCTCTAAAAAATAGAAGGCGAGGTATAAATTACATAAAATGATATATCCTAAATATTAGATCCTCTGTATTAAGCCCTAACTCTCTGAATGTTTTTTTAAATAAAAAATCATTGAGCATCATTTTAACTGGAATCTGCGAAATAACTCTTTAACTTACTAAGTCCATAATAGAGTTTAGCTAAATAATATAATAATTAATACAAATAAATAATATAATAATAAATACGAATAAATAATATAATAATAAAATACAGATGAAACATATACTTCTAAATAAAAGACTATTTTTATAACAAGAAATGGAATTTTTATCCATTCTCTGATATCTGAGGATAAATCAATCAAATGCTTTCAAAATCAACAACATTTCTTAATTATTAAGGTAAGAAAAACATCTGACTTACCAGAAAGTTATTAAGTTAAATATTAATTAAAATTTAAATAAAAGTTTGTTTTCTTGGTAATAAATTTAATAGTTTACATAAATAACTCTAAACAACCTGTTGCGCATATGGGCAAACTTTAACAAATAAAGACATTTCTTCCAACATTTCAGTCTCAATTATTAGTTACAGCTTCCCTTTTATACCCACATTTTGGGCACCAGGTGCATTTTGGACAATAACACCTGTTATCGATATATTTCAATTAATAGATAATTTTATTTATTTTTATTAGGAACAGAAATGCAACAACAATTTTAGAGAGGGGAAAAAGTGAATCACAAACCGAAGCAACATTTCAAGTGAACATGCAAAAATCTGGAGGACTTACCTGTGTGTGTCAATAGCAAATGTACTTTTTCAG
>JAPMOQ010017292.1:2321561-2331563 GCA_026543055.1 Argiope trifasciata | reverse complement strand
AAATTCACAGCCCATTGAAGAAGAGGCTTCAACAAGCACTGGAAACGCGACATTTCATTTGAAAAATCTCAGTGAAGGTTTAAGAATGGAAAATGAGCTTTGCGATTTCTTTATGAACATCTATGGAATGAAGTCTTATTTTTAAGAAGCAAACTGCTAATGCAACTTCTGCGTATCAATCTGAATCGAAGGAGCTTTTAAAAACTGGCAAACAAGAGAAAATGACAAAATTACTCTAACCATTGCCTAAGCCTTAAGATAATTAATTAAAATGTTCAAAAACTTCAATTAAATTGATTATATATATATTAGGTTGTTCGGAAAGTAATTTCGTTTTTTCCTGACAAAGGATTTAATTGCATTTTTCGCACCCAATTTCATACTTAAACCGCAAAATCATTTTATGTTTTAAGAGCTGATATAGCAAGACTTGAGTGTGAAAAAGTGCAGCTGATTCTTCGCAGTAGTTTTTGGATGGTGCCCTTTTAAATATGGAGAGCAATAAACAGCATTTTCGTCATTTTTTTCTTTTTTGCTATAAAAGGTAAAAATGCTGTTCAAGCCAGAAATAAATTAGCCAACATGTGTGGAGAAGATGTGTTAACAGTACATCAGTACCAGAACTGATTTGCAAAATTTTTCCTTCAAATGAGGAGGCCAAAAACCACCTCGATCAGTTTTTTTTTACAGCAAAGACTAAAACTTTTATGAGCGTGTAATCATGTTACTACCAATAATATGGCAAAAGGTATTAGACCAGAATGGCAATTTTATAATTTAATAAATAATTTATTCATTAAACGAAAATTTCTTTTCATTTTGACAAAAAAATACGAAATGACTTTCCGAACAACCCAATATATATATATATATATATATATTTTATTTTGTCACCTAGGAACGTATCCCCTATAATCCCATTATAAAATATCCCTATATCCCCTATAATCCCTAAATTACCATTCCGTATTCACGGCATATTTATGGAACATATACCCCGTGAATAAAGAGCTTTTACTGTATCACAAAATTTGAGAGAAAGATGAACGCTTTGAATATTTACGTTTTCAATAGTGCTATGATATTATGGGACTGTCCCAATTTGAAAGATTCGTGTATGCAATAAACTTAGTATAGAAAAGAAAAATTACGCTTAATATTACATAGCCATGACGGAATCATGGATATTCTATCTAAACGATTTATCTGATATTGAATATAACCAACATTTTCGGAGAACCAACTAATTGCTTGTAGCGAGTAGTTACAAATGAATCTCGTTTCTGGATCTTTTACATTTGTTTGAAGAATAATGTTTAAAATGTAGAAAAGTACTGAGGGAATAAAACTGTACGAAAATAAAATTATCACTGAAGCTTAATATTTTAGAAAATGTTCATAGTTGCATTATCGTGGTTTTTGTACAGTAATAAATGTGAATAAAATATAATACAAATTATAAAGGAATTTTTTATAAAAAAATTACAATTAACTTTTAATTAAAATTAAATTTTTTTTGCTTCAGTTGAGATTTTGAACTCAGTTACCACGTGCCAAATTTGGTCACATCTCGACAAACTTTAAGGGTGTTTTCGACGATTTTTCAGTATTGCACTAGTCATTTTTATCTAGTATATCAGCTTATAAATTATTCAACTTTCATCATCATTATATAAACCCATAAACATTTTTTAAAATAATTCATGAAACATTAAAAAGTTAATGATATTCGCTTTCACCACAGTTCATCTGCTTGGCCTTTTCATTCACACTGGTGGTGGTGGATATCCATATCGATCGACAAAGCACACATTGGAAGGGCATTAAAAGTGGAAAGATAAAAGAAAAATTATTTCCCTTGTAAAAAATGTTTTTTTTAAAAGTGCATATTTTTTAGAGAATAAAGTATTAGGACGATAGCAGCTCTATGAGCCCAGGTGCACCTCAAATTACCCCATTCGACAAAACCTTGACTTGGGCTTTTTCACGTGCTGAAACATTTGGATGAAAAAGTATTCGCCACAAGCTGCTCATATGGAAGGAGCAATTCCATTATGTTTTCGTACATGAGAAAACACACCAGGTTTTGGGATATAGGAATTATTAACTCTAGTTAGGGCGACAGAATTATTATTTTATCAAGTGTTATTGCTGAGTTTTCATTTATTTCATTATCTTCCACTTCGTCATCAGAGTATTTATAAAATAGATCAGATGCTGCAATAATATTGGGTACAAACCATGGATAATTAAAGAGAAATGAAAAAAAAAATAACTCATATTCATTTAAGAAATAAAATAAAAATAAATTTTAGCATAAAACCATTAATATGCCAAAAATATGTTGAAGTGTTAAACTATTTTGACCACCTTATTAAAAGAGTGGTTTCAAAATATACATTGTCTTGGGGCCAAAAGTATTTGAATTGGCCGCTGCACATTATTAGTTACGCGGGCATGAAAATGAAGGAGTTATCACAATTTTAATTCCCTAGAACTGTCGGTGCAATTGCCTCTATGACAGACTCTTCCATAATAATGTTGAAAAATTTAATGCTTGATTTTTCAATTTATGGTTTTTATTGAGTTTAGAGGAGCTGTTAATTAAAATGGTATATCGGATTATCAGATTCTAACGTATCTTAATCAATCAGAGTGACTTACTAGTGCACTTCTGAAAAATGGTGCGTTCTATATTAAAATCTATCATATAGATAGAAAATTGAACATGTATGCTAAGGCCGGTATATCCTGTTTGGTTGGACATTGGTTTCCCATTACTTGGGTTATGATTTCGAACCCCACTTGCCGGAGACCCCCAGCGTTTTTGGTGGCTAATGCACGTATAAATCTGTCGTGGTCACAAAGTCCTCCATGTAGATAGTAATACCGCTACGGTACTGGTACAGAGGTGATTTCTCTCTGATTCAGGTCTAAACTATGATCTGTGGATGAGTGAATGAAAAGTATGAATGAAATCCGTTCCGTAAAAAGGGTCGTGATGTGTGAGTAGCTAAGACGTACTCTTGGTCCTTGATGGCGCTACTGAAACAAGAGACGCTGTCTCGGCTTAAAATCACTGAATTCTTCAGCGGGCTTGTTTATGATAATTACCAATAGAAACGACAACATATGTATCCTGAATATCTTCCGAATGAGCCCAAATATTGATTTAAAACAATAATGTTAGTGTCGGGGCAACATACCATTTCATTTATTTAGCTGGTTTTGTGTTATTGCCGTCATATTCATACTAATGAACAGACGAACAAACTTGAGTTTAACAAATTTAATTCTAACTTTCATACAGATATGCGACTGTGGAGTACACTGTGTGAAAAAAGTAGAAGGACAATCGCTTATTTTAAATAATTGAATCATACAGCATTTTTCAAATAATTATTTTGCATGCAAAATTTTTACAAGCAGATACTTGTATCTACATAAAACAAAAAAGTACACAGTAAAAAAATCAGTTTTGACGATGTCATAATCTGTGAAAAAAGTAGGACACTTCTAAAAAAATAGGTGTACTATATTAATTAATATGGAATTCTTCTTCTATTGGCTCGAATTACTTCAAAGATCCTGTTGGGCATAGAACTATATAACGATTGAATTTCCGTTTGGCAAAAGTTGTCCCATACACATTCTAATGATTTCTGCAGTTCAGTTACATATTCAAACTGCTTTCCTGCCACGTAAACGCGACGTATAATCATTGACCATATCTTCTATACAATGTTGAGATCAGGACTTTTAGCAGGCCATTCTAAAATACAAACTTTGTTTGCTGCAAACCAAATTTTAACACCATTTGCTATGTGATTTGATGCTCCGTGTTGTTGAAAAACCCAGTCACCTCCTCCTAATCACCTCCTGCCATATGGAAGAAGATTTGTGTTTAGAGTCTGGATGTAGTCTTATAGTTCTGTCTACCATTTAGAAAAATTAGATTTGTTCTACTTCCATAACCAACTGCTAACCAAACCATTAGACTACCTCCTCCCATTTGTTGAGTAGAATACGTCTTTTCTTCATTACCGAGACAGCGCCAATGATACTGATAACCATCTGGATCATACAAGTGGAACTTTTTCTCATCGGAAAATACAACTGAAGTCCATTCAGAGTTCCAGGACATGCGGTTTTTAGTGCACTGCTGTCGGTGCTTAATGTGTCCTTCATTACACTTAGGATGGTGCTTCAGTTTTTTGAAGATAAACTTTTTTGATCTTTTTATATAGTTATAGACAGTTCTTTTAGTTACATGTGTAATCCCTGATAGACATTGAGCCTTGCTGACGCTTCCACCTGTATTTTTGAGTTCACGAATGTTTTTCTTTGATCACGGTGTGTAAGTTTTTTTGGCCTTCCTGTCTTCTTTTTTCTTCTGTCACATTCAGGGTGTCTTATTAAATTCGAAACAGTATTAGGACTGATAAGTAGCTGCCGTGCAATCTCTCTTACACCTTTTCCTTCATTTTTATAGGCAGTTATTTGGCCCTTCTGGAACTTACTTGAGGGTTTTCCTCTGGAAGCTCTAAAACCAAATTTTTAACTAAAGTTATTAAAAGTAAAAGAGCACACTAATCTTTATGGTTTCCAACAACTTCAAAATCAATTTTGTGGACGTGCCCTACTTTTTTCACACATCGAAAGTTAGTAAGTATTGAATTCTTAACCTGAAATAGTGTTAGCTAAATATTTCTCACCTAACATAAATTAAGACATTAACAAAAAACCTCTTTTAAAAACAGTAAAATTAAACCAAAATGTACAAAAAAAATTACTGTCCTTCTAATTTTTTCACACAGTATACAAGCCATATAAAAAATAGTTTTTGCTTGTTTTTGTGGTGTCGTAATCATTAAGACAGGCAGGCAGACATATTTCCAATAACATTTTTTTTTTCCTTCTGAGAGGAACTCGGAAGTTTGTGCGTAGCGGTTCGGCAAAATCTCAAGGCTAAATTTTCTGAAAATTTATCTTAAAAAGATATTTGTTTGTGCAAGAAATGAAAACATCATATTCAGACATTATGATAAATACTACACGGTAGGTGCAAAAGGTGTTATTATTATTTTTAAATAAGACATCAAATGTCAACTATAGAGTGAAAACTCTCATTGAATTATAGCGATTATTCGCAAGGCCAAACGCATCCTGGAAAACAGTCATTAAGATAAACAATAAGTCAAGATACTGTATATATATAAAAAATCATTGGTTGTTCAAAATTATGTGACAGATGATTTAAAGTTCAGATAACCATGCTAGAGTTGATACAATGACTTTATAAATAATTACCCATAATTTCTAAAAAGCGTGACCTGAAAAACAACTCCGAGACTACAGAACAAGAAGAAAAAATTAGAATAACAGATTACGATTACATCATCGATTCAAGGACAAACCATCGTTTTACATCCATGGAATATATCAGCCTCGTTTTCATCTTAATTGATGCTTAAAAGTTTTCCTAGCTTATGAAAAATCGTTTTTTGATTATGTGTTCTTAATACTACGATTTTCTTATCGTTTTATTCAAAAATATAAACAAGTAACATTTCAAGCGTTCAAATACGATTTTTCAAAAGTTTGCTCAAAAGAATCGTTTGGGCTTGAATAGTGAGAACAGCAACGAGATCGACGAAAATAGAATAAGTTGTTGGCTAGCGCAGGATGTTGTGCAACTATATTGTAATTATGTGTTTAGGAACTTATGTAACGGTTACGTAACCGTATATTAAATGGTTGAAGCATTAAAAAATGATCAGTTTTTTTATCAATTGTTTTTACCTTATGTTTTTTAATGATTTCCCACGCAACTGTCAAAGCGGAAATAAAATTTTTTTTTAATGTTATTTTATCATTGGAAATCTAACTTTAACTGTCATTTATAAACAAGTTTATGATTAAGTTCATCTGTCATTTATAAACAAGTTTATCTGTCATTTATATTGAATAACCAACAACCAAAAAAGAAATTCTGACTGCTGCTTGGGGGTTTGTGTTTCTATATAAGGTAAAGATAATGTACTTTTATTTTTTCCTCCATTGGGATTATTCTGATTTGATAACATAGTAAAGTTATTGCAAAGAGATAATACAATTCTGAATTATTGCAATATCTGATTAATTCAGAATTGTATCATCTTTCGGTTGTAGTTGCAGCAATCGAATCTATTCTTGCAATTTTTCGCATAAAAAATATTAAAAACATTTTTACCATCAAAAAGAAATTATCGATAAAATGATGAAACTTAATATCTTAGAGCTTCGTGAGAAAACAAAAATCAACCATTTTTTTTTTTTTAATATGTCTATGTCTGTAAATGTCTTGTAATATGTCTGTAAAAAAGTTAAACAACTTTGCGAATTGGTTACCACAACACTTTTCTAGCATACCGAGACTTAAAATATTGTTTCCCTCTGCCACTTACAAATTGCGGATCCTGATTATGGCCGTGAAAATTATGAATGCTTATATTTTGAGGCAAACTTTTGGTTCTTCGTAATTTAGTGAAAAAAAAAAATCGAAATTGCATTTTGGACGACTTTTCTTGTCTAGATAAAATTCAATTTTGGCACAAAATTGCAAATTTAGTAATAAAGTTACATTTCGAAATTCGTTGATCTAAATAATTACGCTTTTGTGTTACTACGTTTACACACAGGCGAGAATGTAATCCGACAGGCTGTCTACTTTGACGCATGATTCAAATTTTTTTTACGCACCTACAATTTAAATTCAAAAACTGTGCACAAAGTTTTGTTTATCTAGTTCTTTAACCTTTGTACTTATAACATTAACTTGCTCTTCGATGAATACGTAGACAATCTTCCTGCAAATGGATTTCAATCAAATTTCGATGAAAATATATAAAATGTGGTGAATGAATGACCACTTATTAAATTTCATCCAACTTGCTTAATTTTTTTTAGTTATCGCATTCACAAATGGGCCATTTCAAAAATATATTTTTCTGTTTGCATGGAGATCTGAAATATGGAGATTCATCAGAATATCGAATTCGAATTCTTTTGGCAATTATTTTCTTTGCACACTTCATATACTAAAAAGCAACAAGACAATTAGGAATATGGTCTTTTTATCATAATTGTAGGCTTCTAGATCGCAAACTGTCAACTTAAAATCTTTTTACATGCACACGTACATCTGATTATGAAGATTCTACAGCAAAAAAGCCAGTTAGTAGAAATGTTTGATTCTAAGTTTCTACTAGAGTGTAAATATGTATCAAAGGTTTAATGACTCCGTTAATAGATGCACTCTCTGACCGTAAAACTATATATACGTGTGATTTCAACCATATTTGTATGAGACCATATCGAAGGAAAAATTTTTAATTCAAGAATAAACTCATTAAACAGTAGACTTTCTGTATGGTTTGTGTGTCTGCGCATATGTGAAAACGATAATTCAGAAAAATTAGTGATTACATACTTCAAAATACAAGGTGGCCAGAAATAAAACACCCCTACTCTGACCTCCATGGATATCGAACTACTCAGTGTAAAGGCTCAAAATTTTGTACACATACTATTCAAAATATGGGGAAACGGATTTCACGAAAAAAAAATTAGTTCCTGAAATCACCGATAGGTGGCGCTGCACAACTGGAACTATGATCAAAAGACACAAATAATAATAAAAATTAAAATGTTTATGCGGAATGGAATGCTTCCATGCTTCCTTTTTAATTTTTCTGCCCCTTATGGAAAATAAAAATAGTAAAGAAGCTAGAACTCCCGTTGTAACTGCAATTTCATACTGTAACCAGAAAAATTTGCATAAAGCATGGTTAGAAGCCATGTTCTGGGTATAAAAGAAGTTAAAAGGTGGGGAATGTCATTCTTATTAGTGATGGCTGTCACGCTGCCAGAACGCGCTTTGCTTGTGAAGTTGTTTTACGAGAATAAAGGAAATGCTCCAGCAGCACTTCGAGAGTTTCGCCGACTTAAGGATTTGCGTAAGGGACCATTGCTTCCACAAGCTCTCAGGAGAATGATCGCTCGATTCGAGGAAACTGGACATCTTGGAGTTCAGCCTGGTCGAGGACGCAAACCGGTTCGTTCAGATGTCGTTGAAGATGTTGCCACCGGTATTGTTGAACAGTCAATGGATAATGTTTTAGGCTGCAGTAGTGCACGTGCAGTGTCACGACACTTGGGTGTTCCCTATAGCACAGTGTGGAACGTACTCAGAAAAATGGTGCATTGTTTCCCGTACAAAATCCGTCCTAATCAACAATTGCTGGCCACAGACAGGGAGATGCGACTGACCTTTGCATTGACATTTCTTGCTAGAGTTGAAGTGGATGCATCGTGGCCGTGGCAGATTCTGTGGAGCGATGAGGCCCATTTCCACCTCAGTGGAACAGTGAACACCCATAACTGTCGCATATGGGACACGACAAACCCCCGTACCTTCCAAGAGATTCCACTCCACTCACCGAAAGTTACAGTCTGGTGTGGATTCACAGCCACATTCATCCTTGGACCGTTCTTTTTCGAAGAGGTTACTTCCAATGGCCTTGAGACATGTACCGTGACGGCCAACAGGTACAAAAGGATGCTCGAAACATTTGTTGTACCCCATTTGCAGCAGCGCCAATGCCTTGACACCATTACTTTTATGCAAGATGGAGCACCTCCACACATTGGACTCCCTGTGCAACAGTTTCTTCGCCAACATTTCACCACTGACAGAATAATCAGTCGCGCGTTTCCGACAACTTGGCCATCTCGTTCACCGGATCTTAATCCGTGTGATTTTTGGCTTTGGGGACACTTAAAAAACCTTGTTTATCGAGAACGTCTGATAACCTTGGCAGATTTGAAAGAGAGTATCAGTCTGCATGTGAGAAGCATCTCAGATGACCAGTTACGATCCGCAGTTGGACAAGCTGTCCACAGACTTCACATTTTACATCTTCAGGAAGGGAACCATATTGAGCAGCATTCCCTGCATCGATAACGTCCTTGTTTCATGTATGCTTGGTACTTTCAAATAAAATGTGTTTAAAACGTGTTTTTGTGTCTTTTCAGCATACGTCCAGTGGTACAGCGCCACCTATCGGTGATTTCTGGAACTAAATTTTTTTTTCGTGAAATCCGTTTCCCCATTTTTTGAATAGTATGTCCACAAATTTTCAAGCCTTTACACTGAGTAGTTCGATATCCAGGGAGGTCAGAGTAGGGGTGTTTTATTTCTGGCCACCCGGTAAATAATATATTCCCTATCTCGTCGCAGACAGCTAAACAATTAAATTTAATAAAAGATTTAATTTTTTAAATTATAACATTAAAATTTTACAATATATTATATTAATTATTTTTTGTCTTTAATTAATTACGCCTAATTGTAAATTTAATTGAATCTTAATTTTAAAAAAAACTTTCTCAAATTCTTTAAAGTAGCGTCATTCCTATGTCATAAGAATTTTATTGCATCAATCAGATGATTCCTAACTAAAATCCGAAATCATTAAAATATTGTATTGCCATTGATAACTCACAAATGTGCAGAATTTCAGTGTTTTAGTTCATCATAGAGTGAATAAAAAAAATCGGTTATAGAATTTCATCTTTGCAAACGTAAAGCAAATCAGTTTAAAGAAAAGTGTAATAAAAGCTTAATCATTGTTTTAGACAAAAGATAAAATTCGTGTACATATAAAGGAAGAAATTGTTACAGTTTTCAAAAAATTCCTCCCAAAGAATTTAATAATTTTCCGCATTTTAAATCTTCCCAAGTATGAAAAAAAAATTGTATTTGGCTTGCCTGTGAAGTTAGTTAGTCAGGATTTTGTGGCACAAGAGCCAAATTTGGCTATGATGTGCCAAACATATGGTTGAAGAAAATATATATATATATATATATATATGTATATATATATATATATATATATATATATATATATATATATACTGTTAAGTTCAAAAAAGTAAAAATTGCAAAACTTAGAAATGTGG
>JAPMOQ010017292.1:2272539-2320906 GCA_026543055.1 Argiope trifasciata | reverse complement strand
ATACTTAAGAATTTAATGGATGACAATGAAACTAGATTAATGATGACGACTAATTTACAAGATGGAATGGATAACAAAGTTCGTCTATTGACATACAAGTTCGTCTTTTAACAATACGTCGTAATTTCATCTTCCGTTTTTACGCATAAGTCTGCGGTTGTTTTTGAACGTCGTAATCATGCCTCGTCCAGACATGAACTGCCCTTTGCTCACGTTTTTTCCACCAGAGGGCAGCTTAGTGGCGGGAAATGAGGTCAATGGCATCACTCATTGGCGGGAAATGATGTCAATGGCATCACTCAATGGCGGGAAATGATATGCCAGGCACCACACACGCACACACACAGTTTTTTTGGTCTTAACATCAAAATTATAAAATTGTGTCTAATTTTGAACTAAATATAAAGACTTTATTTTTACTGGCTTGTCATGAAAGTGATAACTCCAGATCACAACCAGGGGGAAAGGTGTTATGCTCCCTTTCTGCCAAATAAAAATTAGGGTCATTGGGCAGGACCGTGAAAGCCGCAAATACTCAGACTTTTATTTTAAAAGTTTTACTCATGACTTTTCATAGCTTCGTGTGAGGAAAACTGGGTGGATCTTTTGAACGCTTTTTGTCCCTTTATCCCTCCTCAAAATTTATCACATCAGTCATTTTACAAACGAGATTACTTAAATATTTTTTATTATTCTTTCTCGGATTCGAAACCGTCCATGCTCTTTCTTTAATTTACAATGAAATGCATTAGAACAATATTTGTTTACTGTAAGGGGTCTAAACATTAAACTATGACGTGTAAAAGGAAAATCTCTGTTTTTAAAATCTGGTTATGCGTTTTTTACAAAATAATGATTTCTTTTGTATTGAATTTTTTAAAAAACTTTATAAAATTCAATATAATATTCGATCGAATATTATAATATTCAATTCACATCATATTGAATTTTTTAAAAACATTTTGAAACTCCTAACAGTGGATAATCTCATAAATGCATTCACTGATACTATATAAAATACTTTTTGGGCAACTCAGAAAGTCTTTTTTTGCCTATAAAACTATCCATATAAGCAATTAATAAACAATTTTGAATTCTAATAAAATAATATACCAAGAAATAACACGCTATTCACATAAACGTGGGAAAAAAGGAGAAATTATCGAATAGAATTTCAAAGGATTCCGGAAATGCATTCATCTCACCTCTTAATGAGTTAGTAACGTCGAAGAGTAGTAGTTTTGTAACGCTGATACGAACAGTATCTGAACTGTTGCATTTTTAATAAATATTGTTTACATGTACATGTTACAGTAAAAATGATAAATAGGGGGTTATATAAAATTACCGGTGATAATACATAATCACCACTGAATTTGGTAAATATGATAAATTATATCATATTTATCAAATTTACCGGTTAGTTTATAAAATCCCCAACTCGTTATGGGGATTCGTATGGGATCACTAAATTTATTACTTTCCCCGTAACAAATATAATATACAGACGGTGATTCATTTGATGATTAGAACGAAATTTTAGATGCAAAAACGATAATATATTTTTTAAAGGTGGGATTGCTCATCGGCGACACCATTAAATTTCCAGCCTGACTTCTGGCTAGGTCGAGGTATTTCTTGAATACTAAAGCGATAAATGCAGTTTCCTTTATCTAGTTCATTACATTTTGTAATAAATCGACTCGCCCAAAGAAACACGTCATTAAATTTCTCTTGAATGGATTTAGCTCAAAATTTGATAGAAATCTACAAATTGGATGTGGAAACAGTATATCGAATTCCATTTTTGTAACTCAAAGCAATTTCGAATTATCATGTATACCAAAAAGTGACAGACAAAAGTAAATCTAAAATTAAGTTTTTTGAACTCTGAGAGGTTTAAATGGATATTTGATAAATTTCCCCTCCCTCCTCCCTGAGTTCGAAATTTTTGAAAGTTTCTATGGTTTAACATCAAAATTGATTTGCAGTACACTTTAGACACAATTGATTCAAGAGAAAGAGTTCCAAAATGGATACTTAGATCTTTCAAAGGAATTACGAAATACAAAATAACGTAAAACACAAATTACTTTATTCTGTGTAAATATATGAGAAAGTTCCAAAATGGATACTTAGATCTTTCAAAAGAATTACGTAACACACAAAATAACGTAAAACACAAATTACTTTATTCTGTGTAAATATATGAGAAAGTTCCAAAATGGATACTTAGATCTTTCAAAAGAATTACAAAACACAAAATAACGTAAAACACAAATTACTTTATTCTGTGTAAATATATGAGAAAGTTCCAAAATGGATACTTAGATCTTTCCAAAAGAATTACGAAACACAAAATAACGTAAAACACAAATTACTTTATTCTGTGTAAATATATGAGAAAGTTCCAAAATGGATACTTAGATCTTTCAAAAGAATTACAAAACAAAAATTAACGTAAAACACAAATTACTTTATTCTATGTAAACATATGAGAAAGTTCCAAAATGGATACTTAGATCTTTCCAAAAGAATTACGTAACACAAAATAATGTAAAACACAAATTTCTTTATTCTGTGTAAATACAAAGTTCCAAAATGGATACTTAGATCTTTCAAAAGAATTACAAAACACAAATTAACGTAAAACACAAATTACTTTATTCTGTGTAAATATAGGAGAAAGTTCCAAAATGGATACTTAAATCTTTCCAAAAGAATTACAAAACACAAAATAACGTAAAACACAACTTACTTTATTCTGTGTAAATATAGGAGAAAGTTCCAAAATGGATACTTAGATCTTTCAAAAGAATTACAAAACACAAATTACTTTATTCTGAGTAAACATATGAGAAAGTCTTGGGAAAATAAACCAGCTGATTTGTTTATATTAACTTCATAGACCTTATTCCCATAACAATATGCGAACTTGATAATATAAAATCAATTTAATTTAATATCCAAAAATGGCTAAAAAATGAACCAATTTTAATTTTAACGAATTCATGAACCGGTTCAATTTCATACTTAAAACAATTTGATAATGTTATTCATAAACACAAACTGTCACAATAAAATTTACGCTTAACGAGCTAAACAAAATGTAGACTCGTTTAACGAATGATATTTCGCAGAATGAAAAGCAAGGAGATAACGTGACACCAAAAATTGAGGTGACTCATTTCAATCTGTTTTGATAACTTGTTACAAAAGAACTCTTTTATCTATAAGAAGATTTGACAGGATAGCGTTGTCAAACGCGACAGAGAAAAATTTGAATAAATGTCTGCATGGCCTTAATCGATGATTGTGTCTATGACCAAAAGAATATGGCTGTAGGTAGTTAGCAATGATATGGATGAACTAATGATAAAACATATCTGGAACTGCTGAAGGGCTTACAGAAATTCATTCTGTGTTACATCAAAAAACTGCGGAGGATATTTGGAAAAAAGAGGGAGTAATAATAATGCAATCGAGCAACAATTTTGCCGAAATAAGGGAGATACTGAGAGCGAGGGCAATTATTGCATCGTATGTTGAGAAACGTTATGCTGATCCTGTAATAGTTATGTGAGCTACAAATTAATTTAATGATTGCGCTGTGTCTAATTTTCACTAAATTTTGAAGTCCAATCAATGATAAAAGACTTCAGAAAACGTTCATGTAAAACGGATGCACAATAGATAATAAATTACATTGTAATACATTTGTTTGAGTATTGTTTTCGTAATGAAACGCTTCGTTCTATTTTACATTGATTGATTCTCATGAAAAAAAAAATTTAACGAGTGTTTCGCATTAGAAGTAAGATTCTTGAACGAACTTTCCTCGTTAAGCAAGGTTCCATTGTAGTTCAAAAGTACTAAATGAAAATCAAAATTATTAATTTCCCATGGAAAAGTTTTAATGCCAAAAAAATGGTGGCAATTAATGATAACAGACAGTATTAACTAGACAGTTTTTTTAAAAATAGGTTTGTATAATTACCCCTATTTATTAAAATTCAAATGGGTCAGCTCTGAATTTTTAATTCGCTCGTAACCATTGAAGAAGATGGTTTAAATATTCTTTTTTCAAGGTCAAAGCCTGATTAAGTGTTTCTTGTGATATTCCTTTCCTAATGTGGATCAAAGTTTTGTTTTTCGAAAGAAACAAAATGATTTGAATATATGTCAAAAGAAAGCATATTATCTTACTCTCTTCTTAAAATTCAGAATGTGTTCTTTTTTTCCTTCACAATAGTTTATGCAGTTTGATTTTTTTTAAAAAAATTAGAACAAAGAAATGTATAAATTTTTATCATTTAAATGTTTTTATTAAGAGTTTAAAAAGAAGATAAAAAAAATGGATAAACTTGCGAAACTTAAATGTCTTTATTACGAATTCATTATGAACTAGTTTTCAGTAGGTCAATTAATTCATTTTTTTAATTGTTGAAGTGAAACAAAATTGGAAATAATTTTGTATCCTTGTTAGTTACATTTTATTTATCCCTATCTCTATTAGTGCTAAATGTGAATGTGTTTATGTGTGCATTGGCAATCAGAAATGGATTTTTAAAAGTAAAACATCTGATATAAATTTTGCAAAGTGGGAATATCCACCTTGAAGTTAATTAAAATTTCATTCAATTAAAAATTAACATGATTTCGACTATTTTTAATTTTAAAAATATTTTTTTATTGTATAAGTTTATTTGACTTGCAGTTTTTTCCTGATTTTTTTAAATTCAAAAAATATTGAATTTTTTTTCTCAAAAACGGATTTTATTTTTTGCCCGGAAATTGAAGCTGTTTTCATTCTTTCAAAATATTAACTGTATGATTTTCTTCCATTGTTGAAAAGTAAGAAGACTTTCATTTAATATTTGTATAATTTAAAAGAGGAACAAGAATGGGAAGTTGCAATACCTTGAAAGTTAAAACACTGGTTATCTAGACAATAGTTTTTAACAGCGCTATGACGTCATGAGAATTGACTTTACTAAGGGTGTTCATATACGAAATGAACAAAACTATTAAAATAACAAAACTTTAATGCCATAATTTGACGCTTAAGAACATTTTGCTTGAGCAAAACACGAACAAAGTTTATTCATAAGAAATTTGATTGAAAATAAAGGTAACAGGCTTCAACCAAAATTAATTTTTATCTTTATATTTTTGAAATTCTGTGGAACTCCAATTACTTGAAAATAATAAAATATGCACATGTTGAAAAGAAAAATGCAAGCTTTTGCATGAATAAAAATTATCTTCGTTCTTGATTTCACAGAGTTGCTTTTTACAAATTTAAGACTTGTTTGCATGTTTCTAATAATGAAAATTTAAAAATCAATTATTCATTTATTTCCTGATGTACTAAAATTTTGAAATTTAGAGCACTTGCATGTTCCTTATGGTACTATTTAAAATTTTTAGAATAATAATCAAATATTAAATTTTTAGAATGATTTTAAATCTTTAGAACAATTAATCTATTAATTTAATTAAAATTTATACCAATGTTGCCAGATAATAGTGAATCCGAAAAAAAAAAGGATTCCAGGACTATAACAAGAGTCCACTATAAATTAGAGATTAGAAAGAAGAAAATCATTAAAATTTTTTAGAATATCAGTAAAGAATGTCTTCAAAAATTGTTTTAATTAAATTTTACACTTTTTTTTTACTTCGACTTGTTTGGGATGTGTTAAGAGAAAATTTCGTAGATTTTCAGGTAACTCAGAAATTTGAAATTTTGTATTTTTCTGGTTCTCAATCGCAAATATATTTTTGGGTGAATCTTATTTAAGGGTGAAGCGATTGATTTACTTAAATATTGATTTCATTATCAGTAGTAAGACCAAACATTGAATGTGATAATTTTTTTTTCTAATTCCATAATAATCATAGTAATGAATTATAAACTAAAGATGCAATTCTAATCAATAATTTTAAAAAATTTTAAATCTTCTTTTAGTTTTTATAAAAGTGCATTTTTGATAATAATTTTTTATTAAATTCACGAAGAACAAAAAATATTCGAAGTATGAGAATTACGATTATTTCAAAATAACAGCCTTGAATAAACTTCAGTGATTTCAGACGATATTTATCAATAAATATAACCAGAATAATTTTTAAAGAACTATTTTTATTTTACCAAAGTTTTTTTATTTACATTTTTCATATTTATTTAAAGATGAAACAAATTAAAAATGAATAAAACCTTCCTATTTAGTTTATTTCTTAATCTATATAAATAAAAATGAATGTTTGTCTGCATGTTTCTTATATGCTGTTGTGCCGTTCATCCGATTGCGAGTTGGCCAATAGCATTAAAATCTGTTGAACTGTACGGTAACGCATAAAGTACGAACAAACAAAAATTCCTTTTTATATGATACAGTTATATATTCTTTTAGAATTGTAATTCTTTGAGTTCTTTGAGAATCGTAAGAGAAGAAACTTTTTTGTATCTTTCGTCATTCGTTTAATATTCCTTCAGAATTCTCAAGATTAATGTTTTATTGTAATCGGATGAGAGAAACAGTGGCATATAAGGCACAAACAAACAAAAATTCATTAATCCTTGGTTAATAGATGAGGTTAATGGATATTTTTTTATATATTAGATAATTTAATTATGCCTTATAACCATCATGTAATTGTAAATAATAAGTACTCCAAGAAACTTTGAATACTTATTACTTGCACTGACGGGATGGTTATAGACATAGTAAAATTATGAAATCTATTTAAATAAAAATAGATATTTGTATTACGTCCTTTACAGGCTGCCTTACCGATCATCCAACTAAAACTTGAGCGAAGTATCTCATGGTTGTCATAGGAATAAAATTACAGCCGAAGAAATTAACACACGAAAGCAAAAGAAAATAAATGTCAAATTCTCATTCAACCACTTTTATGATATTTCATAATGTGAAGTACCATCTTTTATAATTAAGGTGGTGAGTGTATTTATTGAGTTTTTGGTAAAATATATTAAAGTGGTAAAATATTGCATTGACTGTGGTGGTAGAATAAATTGAGTTTTTATGATAAAGAAGACAAACAAATTTGCAGAAATTTCTAACAAATGTTAACAATGCAAACTTATACGCATTGTATATAAAAAGAAAATTGCCTGAAAAGCTGTTTCATACACAATTCAAAAAGAGTGGTTATTACTCATCAACTCAGACACGATAATGATTTTTTATATTTTTCTTTCAACGCGCATTTTTATCTTCCTATTTCTGTCCAAAGGTTAAAATCTGAACATTTCGTGACTCTTTAGACGCTATTCATATGCAAACGCACCATTATCAGCCTGCAGATTAAAAATATCAAAAGGTTTGTGTGTTACTACGTAACCGACAACTTCCTCAAGCTGTTTTTCCTTCCTCTTTTTCGATGCTTTACATTTCGATTAATGCATTCAACGAGGAGGAAAAGAAGCTATTCCGGAATTCGAATAGTTCAATATTCAAACGATTTTGTAATTTTTGAAAAATATGGAATAAATTTATTTGTGCAAATATAAATATTTAAAAAACATTAGCTTTTTAAACGAATAAAATGCGTCAGTTTCTCATAGACTGCTGCCTTTCTCAAAGCCAAACGATTTTTCATTTATTTATCTGAATCAATAAAAATTTTATGGTTAGAAAAGAACAACTTAAAAGTATGAAAATAAAGCTTTATGACCTATAGAAACCATTAAGTTACAACATAATTTCTTCAAACCTTTCGTAGGTTTAGAAAAAATTCTTCATAATAAGACAATTTCTTATAATTAAATTAAAAGTTATAATAAAATTGCTAATTTCAAGTTATTATGTAAGAAAATTTTTATTTTGCAAGATAAATTTTATTTTTGGAATTCGGATTGTTAATTCACAATTGGTCACATGAAATGTTGATCAATCGGAACCATACAATTTTTTTTGAAAAATATCTATTGATCTTCATAATATAATTCTTATACGAATATATTTTCATTGACATTATTAGAATTAAAAGCCAGAAGTTCCAATTTCTAATCTATTTTCAAACATTTTGAATTTGTAATTTTTTCCCAATATTTAATATTTTCTAAGGCCGACTTTCTAACTTCCGACTGTCCTAATGTAAGGCTAGTTTATTAGAACATCACAAACGGCATTACCCAAAAACTATCACGTTTTCTAATCTTTATTTTTATTTTATAATCTTCACTGATCACACATGAACTTCTAAAAATTTATAATCGATCACAACACATAGATCGACGAATTGGCTCATCTGAAATATTCAGAAAAATATCAAGATATATCTCATAAGCGTTTTTGTAGAAAGATATTTATTAAATCTTAGCACTCTGATGTCTTATCTCAGGCACTATTCAAGGCAGAGTATCATTTTGTCATCTTCAATTACTTTTTAAAATTTTGACTTAAAAATATAGAGTAATTTGCTGGGAGAATTCAACTTAAAAAATTCATATATATTAATTTTTCGGCGCAATAAACTAGTCCTCTTATTATGCAAATATTTACGCATCGAATTACATTTCGGAGAGCTAAGGGTTAATTCTGTAATTAGAGGTTCATAGTTCTGATTAAGAATCCAAACATAAAAGTTCTGAAATCGTAAAAGTTTCAATATTTTTTTCGTTTTCTTGGGTTGACGTTGTAAAATCAATTCGGTTGCTCATATTTCATTCTGTCAAACAATGATTTTCGTTCGTGTTCTTTTTTAATTCTAGTAATTTCTGCCGTTGATTAGTTTCTTCATCAACAATCTTAATTGCTTCAAATATTTTTCTGTTTTCAATTTTATATTTTTCTTCGTCTTCTTGTTGTTTTTGTTGTTGTTACTTTCAAGTTTTTGTCTGCTCTTTTGAAATGTTTCCCAATCGCGCTTCTCCAATGGATAGCATTTGCAATCCATAGTCTTTGTATCCTCACAAAAAACAAACTTTTCTTTTATTATTTATTTTGGTTAGTTAAATAAAGAAAGGCCCACAACTAGTCTTAAACATAAAATTTGAAAAATAGTATAAGTGAAAGAATTTAAGTTTACAGCTTTTGGAGTTTTTGATAGCTTTTATATAATGTTTCCCTTCTTCTATTAATTTATTTAACTAGATGTCTTTAAACTATTAAATTTTGGTCCATAGACATTTAACTATTTTCTAAATAAGGAAAGAAGTCCTAAAAGTTTTATTTTTCAAAATTGTATTCATATCATATTTTAATTTATATCTGACTAATTTGTTTCGACATCATAAACTTTACATAATAAAAATTATAAACTAATTTATAGTTATATCTTTCATATTTATCGTTTTCACTTCCATTTATATGTCAAAGGTAATACAAAAACTTAAAAAAATACTTCTAATGGGATGTTTAAGTGTGTTTTATTTCTCGTTTAAAATCAAACATACTCTGCGAACCACTGTCTAACAATTTTTTATAATGAAATCATTAGTTTTGAAAACATGCACTAGTAAAGTTATTTTACCAATGTATTTTTAGAATTGATGACTTTTTACATAACACCAAATAATTATCAAATAAATATATCTTGAAGCTGAAACTGAATATGAATTAAAAAGAATGGAGATTTAAAAGTTTATATGTTAGAAAATATAATTTTTTTTAAATAAAAATAAATTATTTTTGCTTTTTTATTGCATTTCCATATCGGCTTTCTTTCAATTTTTCAATTTTTTAAAAAACATTTTGGAATAGTACGAGTTTCTTTTCATTGTTTCAATTCCATTTTAAATACACGAAATAATGTTTTCCGACTTTTTGGTTCCTCCTAGTAAGCAAACACATTTTTGTTTATTAAAGCTGTATAGGATTTAAACCGAATAAATGTGTAGATGATTATAGATTCATTGATATAAATGAAGTTAAAATGCTGTTTCACTGAGATTTTGTAATTTCTGTAATGAATATAATTGTTTAAACCTTCAATAAAATAATTAATGTTTGTACTAATATTAATCAATTATAAAATCAAACGTCACAAAATTTTACTCTAGACCATTTTTAAATACTTAGTTCTAAATGATTTTCTTTAATTTTATACGATAATGCAGTTTTTATTTTAAAACTGTACTCTTATTGTCGAATCTGTTATTTATTGAAAAATAACCAAGAAAAACTATTTTTGCTGTGTGGTAATGCTTAGAATTTTATTGTTAATAATTAGGTTTCACTCATCTTTTCTTCAAATGAGATAAAGATGAGAAAAGTATTACAATTGAGAAAACTGTTACAAAACACTGTACTTGAACTTTTCCCTCATGTTTTGTTACATAATTATGGAATTTCTTGTATATTTTATCAAATTATGGTTTAAAAGTCGTAAAACTCTAAAAATAAGAACTTGTCACATTTATGCTATCTTAAAAGCTTTGGAGACCCAGTTTTAAAAATTAGCAAGTCCAATCTCGTAAAACTAAGTCATTTATACACGTAATAAGATGTTTACCTAGACTTTTCTCCCTTTTCGGTAGAATAATTTAGAATTGTTTTTTTTCCTTCCATTGCTGGACAAAGTATCACTCAGGTCTAAAAAATAATTTTCTACGCTCATTTCAGATTCTATTACAATATCTCAATTTAAAATTCAAAATGATAGAGCAGATTTCATGAATAAAACAAGTTCATTAATAAACAAAATGATATAGCAGACGATAATATAAAATTGTTTTTTAGAACCCGGATGAAGTGAGTTTTTACATATTTATATACAATTCAACTCCTCGAATATATCATTGTTTTATCAATTAAAAGTCTTCATGAATTATTAAAATTTTATTTATCACAAATATCTTGAAAATTTAACACAAAACAAGATACAATCAGATACTGGAACAAAATGATTCAATCTCTAAAAGAACATTTTTATCTTGTTCTAGCAAAATTTATCATTCGATCAACTAAAATGAGCACTGCATCAACCAAACAAAAAGTATTGTCTCTAAGGGTGAAATGATTTATTGTCTGTTGATACAATCTATCTTTTTTAGTTAAAAAAAATTGTCAGAATTTTTTTCGTGACAGTGAAAAGACATTTTATAAACGCTTCATTGTTCTGTACTAATATGACACACAATTCGAGAGCTACACATTCTATCAACGGTTTTAGTAGAAATTCTGCTCATTTTTCAAATTAAAAATATAATTCTGTATTTCAATAAGCAAAGCATGATACAATATGAAAGAGAATGCTTTTCCAAATAGAGACTGATTCAACGTGGCTTTATTTTATTTTAAAGAATGACTTTTTGTTATCCGTAATTTGAAATTTTTCTAGCAGTAAAATGAAAAATTATTATCAAAATAAATTATCTTTCTCTGCATTAAAAATGTTCCATGGTGCTAATTTGATATGTGTGTTATTTTTGCTCTGCTTCCAGCAAATTTTCAAAACTTTTGCTTTGTCTATAACCACGATATCTTAATTGAATAAATGCGTTTAGTGGTTTTAGTGTAATTATTATGTCCAGGTAAAAAAAGTGCAGTAAAATCAAACTATGCATAATATATATTTAGGAAAGAAGTTGAAACTTTCTGATAGAAATAATCTGAAATATGGCAGATTTTCAATTAACTTCAAGATAATGTGTGTATTAAATAAATCCTGAATATGCTGATTTTTTTTTTGAAAAACGAGAAAGTAAATGTATAGATTTAGGAAAATGTTTTTCAGTGACATATTTGACCCTAAATTTGATTCAAGTTAGAGCAAGCTTCAAATTTTATCCACCTAATGTATTGCATTTCTGAATTATCCTCTTCACAAACACATAGACAAATTCTATAAATGCTTCTCTTTCAGTAATATTTAATATTGATTGTGTATAAAATATTTTAATATTATTATTTTTATTTAATTTGACTTGTTTAGTATTTGTAAAGTTGGAATCTTGTGGTCAAATTTCTTTTCACTTTTTCATTTGTTCGGGTTCTGAAATTTATGTCTCTAATGACAAAACATTGCTTTAATTATTCCAACCGTTGATTTACGATGATAGATTCTATTTTATTTAAATATGAGAAAAACCAATTGAAAAATTCCTTAATAATAATATCCAGTAATGAAAAAACCGAAAGATAAAATGCAGAAAACTAAACATATTATAAATACTATTTTATTAGTGTACTGAAAGAGAAAAAAAAATATTAACAATCCAAAATATGAAGGTCAAAACAAAGTCGTTGAAGGCAATATGACGTTGAAATATCTAGTCGTAAGGAAAATAATAAGATTGGCATGCAGAAAATTATTTAAAAATACTTTTTTTATTGTTTTTATTTTTACTTTTCATTAATTTTTTAATTATTATTAATTAATGTTAATATTTATTTTCTAATAATAAAAATGTGCTTTTAAAATATTTTATTATTTTGGTCTAAATAAATAATTCCTTTTACAAAATTATATATCATCCTCATTTAACTTTTAAAATTAAACTTTTGACGTAACATTCTTTTATATTTTATTATTTTTAACATTACAGTAATAATATGGAACTGGAAAACGAATACTTCTATAAATTGCATTGTCGAGTAGAGCGTTCTAAAATCCTTGCTACTTGGGCAATTAGTGCCCATTAAAATTTTTCCTCAAAGCCACATATATAATATCGCACCATTATTATTTTAAGAACATTTTACAGTTAAAACAATTAATTTTTAAGGGATACAAATTTGATTTCCCCGCAATTTTCTTTAATTTTAAGGCATTTTAAAAGCAATTAAATATATTTTGCCTCACTATTTTTTATTGTTTTAGATATAGATTAATTCTCAGGCTATTAAATTTTAAAAAAATCACATAAGCTATACTGTTGTAATAATTAAAAGTAAAATTTTAAAAACTGTTAAGATGGATGAATCCAAATACACGTAACCTTCTTCCAAAATAGAACTTTGAATCTATTTGAAATATAATGAATTAATTCAATTCTGAGTATTTCAATTTAGAAGATGGTCTGGATTAACCGAGATGTCGGTTTTCGACTTGATGTATTTATAATTTCCTTCAATATATCTAGAGCGTCACGAAGGATCGAAAGCTTTAAAAATCTAGTTCATTTAAGGTAAGAAGATGACGACAATCTTTTTCACCCGAAATTCGATTTCATTTTTTTTTTTTTAAACTTTTTTGTTCGACGCGTTTGCGAAAATTCCAGAGAAAAAAATCGTGAAATCAAGAAACGAAATCACAAGGCGGAGTCCATAAGTTTAAAGTCCAAGAACACGGTTTCGCAATCGGTACCATTTGCTTCTGGTTTTCAAAAGATTACAAGATAAAAAAAAATTTTTAAAAAAATGACGGTAAGATTGTATTGACAGAGTTTGTTGTCCTTTTGTTATTTATAGAAATGGAGTTCGTCCTTTGAATTTAGCATGATAATTCTTCTTGCATATTTTTATGAGGTTTTTGTGATTAAATTATCATATGTACTTGAAAACTGCTGCTGTTTAAATATCGGAACGTCATGTCATTTTTAATACAAGTTTTATAGCTGTATAAAAAGGTTTCAAATGAAAGTAAAAATATCGACTTCATGCCTCGAAGACCATTATAGGTGTCGGGAAAAATCGTCAAAAATATGAGATTTGCATAAAAACTAAATTAAGGGGGAAATAAAATAATTTTGTTTTAATGATATATTTAGAGAATGAATATTCTTCTGCTAAAGTCCTACTAAACAAAATTGAAGAGAGGAATATATGATATTCAATAAAATTAAATTAATTAATCACAATAATAATAAAACTACAAATATATTAAAAAACAAATCTGGTTATTATTTATTTTCTTTTATTGAAAACCAGTGTTCTTTGCAAGCATTTCGGCAATATGAAATTGATTTTTAATAAAGTATTAAATTTTCATTTTATTTTAAATTTTTTTTTAAATATTTGAACGGATGCGTTTTATGAATCTTAAAGCATTTTGAAATGTCTTTTAAAAGTAACTTAGATGCTAATACAATATATTTGTATAGCCTGGTTGGTAGGTCGTTGGATTTGTATCCCTTGTCTGTAAGTTCGAACACCACCGGTCGAAGGCCTTCCGTGTGTATGTTTGTGTGATGTATAAATCTCACATGTATAAATCTTTCGTGATCACAAAGTCCTACAGGTCTAGAGTAATACTACTAGGGGTCCTAATTCAGATGTGATCGCTCTTTGATTCAGGTCTAAATTACGGTCTGTGAATGAAATACATGAAAAAAGTCCACCCCATAAAAAAGGTTGCGTTAGTAATTAAGTCGTGCCCTTAGCCCTAGATGGCGTTACAGTAAAACAAGAGACGCTCTCTCGGCTCAAAATCTCTGGCTTCATCAGCGTTCTTGTCACAAGTGCCACTAGCAATAACATATATGTTATCTGCTAATCTTATTTAAATATTTATTAATTTCCAAACTTTTATCTTAATTAAGCCCACATTAGCTTCATTCTAAAATGGCCTTTTATTTCCTGATCCAATTCCTACTTTTCTAGAAATTAATTAAACACGTGTTCTATAAAACTGTTGACTTCAGCCATGCTTCAAGAGAAGGGATAATCCTTAATGTTTGCATCATTCTTTTAAAGATATCAAATTTTCCCTTTCCTTATACTGCACCTGTCAAAGAAATCCCTATCGGACCCTCATAATAAAACCCACTGGTGGAAAAATTTCGGTCTTCTGCTCTTGTGTGGCGAAATAGATGGACGTATTTCTGACCACTTATTTCTTTTGGGTGAAGTAAGCCTCCCATGTTAAAATAAATCGTAAAAATCGAAAAATCGATTAGCGTTATTTTAAGGGGACAGTGAATTTTAAGAGAAGAGATGTAAAATTTAATTTTTATTGTTTTATCATCAAAATGAATGTTTATATTCAACTAAAATAGCATTATAAAATGTATAACTCATTAAAGTGAGCATTTGAAGTGGGCCTAGAATAAAAAGTATATTTAATACATACATTACGACTTTTCTCAAAATGTTATTCTAATTATGTTGAAATATCTCTAACAACGTTTCAAGTATCTAAATTTTTGTGGAAATTATATAAAATTGACAATAAAGATTTCGTTTAAACATTAAAAGAATACTATACCGGGTGGCCAGAAATAAAACACCCCTACTCTGACCTCCCTGGATATCGAACTACTCAGTGTAAAGGCTTGAAAATTTGTGGACATACTATTCAAAAAATGGGGAAACGGATTTCACGAAAAAAAAATTTAGTTCCAGAAATCACCGATAGGTGGCGCTGTACCACTGGACGTATGCTGAAAAGACACAAAAACACGTTTTAAACACATTTTATTTGAAAGTACCAAGCATACATGAAACAAGGACGTTATCGATGCAGGGAATGCTGCTCAATATGGTTCCCTTCCTGAAGATGTAAAATGTGAAGTCTGTGGACAGCTTGTCCAACTGCGGATCGTAACTGGTCATCTGAGATGCTTCTCACATGCAGACTGATACTCTCTTTCAAATCTGCCAAGGTTATCAGACGTTCTCGATAAACAAGGTTTTTTAAGTGTCCCCAAAGCCAAAAATCACACGGATTAAGATCCGGTGAACGAGATGGCCAAGTTGTCGGAAACGCGCGACTGATTATTCTGTCAGTGGTGAAATGTTGGCGAAGAAACTGTTGCACAGGGAGTCCAATGTGTGGAGGTGCTCCATCTTGCATAAAAGTAATGGTGTCAAGGCATTGGCGCTGCTGCAAATGGGGTACAACAAATGTTTCGAGCATCCTTTTGTACCTGTTGGCCGTCACGGTACATGTCTCAAGGCCATTGGAAGTAACCTCTTCGAAAAAGAACGGTCCAAGGATGAATGTGGCTGTGAATCCACACCAGACTGTAACTTTCGGTGAGTGGAGTGGAATCTCTTGGAAGGTACGGGGGTTTGTCGTGTCCCATATGCGACAGTTATGGGTGTTCACTGTTCCACTGAGGTGGAAATGGGCCTCATCGCTCCACAGAATCTGCCACGGCCACGATGCATCCACTTCAACTCTAGCAAGAAATGTCAATGCAAAGGTCAGTCGCATCTCCCTGTCTGTGGCCAGCAATTGTTGATTAGGGCGGATTTTGTACGGGAAACAATGCACCATTTTTCTGAGTACGTTCCACACTGTGCTATAGGGAACACCCAAGTGTCGTGACACTGCACGTGCACTACTGCAGCCTAAAACATTATCCATTGACTGTTCAACAATACCGGTGGCAACATCTTCAACGACATCTGAACGAACCGGTTTGCGTCCTCGACCAGGCTGAACTCCAAGATGTCCAGTTTCCTCGAATCGAGCGATCATTCTCCTGAGAGCTTGTGGAAGCAATGGTCCCTTACGCAAATCCTTAAGTCGGCGAAACTCTCGAAGTGCTGCTGGAGCATTTCCTTTATTCTCGTAAAACAACTTCACAAGCAAAGCGCGTTCTGGCAGCGTGACAGCCATCACTAATAAGAATGACATTCCCCACCTTTTAACTTCTTTTATACCCAGAACATGGCTTCTAACCATGCTTTATGCAAATTTTTCTGGTTACAGTATGAAATTGCAGTTACAACGGGAGTTCTAGCTTCTTTACTATTTTTATTTTCCATAAGGGGCAGAAAAATTAAAAAGGAAGCATGGAAGCATTCCATTCCGCATAAACATTTTAATTTTTATTATTATTTGTGTCTTTTGATCATAGTTCCAGTTGTGCAGCGCCACCTATCGGTGATTTCAGGAACTAATTTTTTTTTCGTGAAATCCGTTTCCCCATATTTTGAATAGTATGTGTACAAAATTTTGAGCCTTTACACTGAGTAGTTCGATATCCATGGAGGTCAGAGTAGGGGTGTTTTATTTCTGGCCACCTTGTATATGCATTTTAAGTATCAAGTTTTTTTACTCTTAAAAGTCAATTTTAATTTAGAGAAACATTAAATTCTTATGGAAATCCAGTGAGTACCTCCAAAAAATATTTTTTTATATACATTTAATCGGAATTACAAAATGCAGTTTTTTTTTCCAAATAAATTTATAAAGGGGAATTAGAAAAAAAAATAGCAATATAAAAAATAAAAAAATTTTTTTAACATTTTCTAATTTAAAAAATTGGTGTATTTTTCAATTTTTAAAAAATATTGTATTTCGTTTTAAACGAGGAAATTCATTGTCATTATGCATTATATTTCGTTTTCTCGTTCGAGTAGTTTCTTTAAACATATTTGATGAATTTATATTTAAATACATATGTATAAAAATTCTTAACCCGGAGTCAATAGTGCACACAGGAGCTTGTTATAGTCCACCACGCCCCCTACAGTTAAACTCATTATTTTTGATTAAATAATATCCTTCGAGTACAATATTCTATTTTAAAAATAAATTCTTAAATATGATACACCTTTTATCACAGCTAAAAGTTTAAAAGTTTTAAATATAATTTCATAATATTAAAAATAAATGTTTAATGTTATCAAAATTAAACTCATCCATTAAAATATTCAATCGTAAAACTAAGCTTTAAAAATTGCTTTTTTAGGTGATAAATTCTGAAGTAGGATTTTTGCTTGAGCTTTTATTTCGTAGTAAATATGCTTTTTAATCAGTATTCGTTATAATTTGTTTTGACTTATTCAACTAAATCAAACATCAAGGTGAAATGTTTTAAAGAAATACGCATTCCTCATCAATATTCAACAGCCTAAAAAATCAATTATCTTAATGAAAAAGTTGATCACCAAAGGCAGCAAGTCATGCCGAATTTATTAAATGTACATAAGCTTTATTGATATATTTTCAATTTATTTCTATGACTTATAAAATTTTACTTGTATATTAGGAATGGAATTAACATTTTTCCAAAGTCTAAAAACCTTTAAATCCAATATTAGTAGTAAAATTCAAAAAAAAAAAAAAAAAAAAAATCTGATTCTTCGCAAATATTGTTAAATAAGAAATGTTTTTATTATGAAGTAAATTTTACAATTTTTGTCATCCTTAATACAGTCAAACTGTGATTATGTTTAATTCTTTTATTAAAATAAAATTTCATTACTAGTTAAAAATATTGCAAGAAATGTATAGGTTGAGAGTGAATTCATAAATATAAAAATTAATTGATCAAAAACTACTGTATTTAGAAACACGTAACTCTTAGTCGATTGTAAATTTGTAATTGAGCTAATTAGATTAGGAAATTTCAGCGTATGAACCTTTAGAAACTCGTCTGTCAAGGAATTGTTTTATTTTTCTCTATAATTGGTCCAACGTTTGTTACATTTGGCTAGACACAGCATCTGCCCCCTAACTTTTTAGAACCCTAATATAACGAGATATTATGGCAAACATTGAATACAAGAAATAAAATCCTCGTGATTTGACATTCAAAAAATCATGAAATCCCTTCCTCTTTTTATATTACATTCATTTTATTTTAAAAATTTAAATTTCATTCATTATTATAGGTATGGGTTAAAGCGTCGTTCGTTCAATGATAAAAACTAACTAGATCAATAACAAACAGGCTAAACAGGGCTGTAAAAAGATAAAAACAGAACTATACAATGTCAAAAATATTGCTTCATTGTATTCTACAGCAGTGCTTCTCTACATGTACTCCCAGGAGTACCCCCTTATCAAACGGGGAAATTTCGTCAGCACTTATCCGTTTCTACCCTCAAGAACCGGTCAAGCAAATTTTACGTCATCGACAACTTTTTCTAACCAGTTTGAAAATGCCGACGAAATATTGAACTGCAAAAGAAATTTAACCAATCATGTAAAACTTTGAAATGATGTCACACAAGTGACGTCACTTTCGTTGTCGTTTGCTGATGGAAAGTGTCGACGATATTTCGCCGTGTGATAAGGCTTTAAGAATTTAATATGGTACAACTGAGGTGAAAGTCAACCCCCAGAAAATCACGTGACACTGTCCAAAATGAAAGAAGGCCCAATCATCTGCATAGCATAGGGAGAGTTCCTTAACATCATTCTGGTTTAAAATGCAACATGTGTATCCGGTCTTAACAGAAAAAGTTCTGAAACATCTTGCATTTTTTAACTTCATATTTATGTGAAATTGCTTTTTCAACATTTGTAGAGATCGAGTCCAAAAAAAAAAAGGAACTGACTATTGGACGTGGAACCGCATCTGAGATTAAAATTAACAAATAGGGAACCAAATGATGACAATCTATCATCTCGGCACAAACAATTTCATCCTTCTCATTGATCCAATTAAATACTACTTACAATATAACTTTTGTTTATATTTTACTATGAATAATTTTATTTCTCTTTTCTTATTATTTTGTATATGTCACAAAACAAAATATAAATATTTTTGTTCGTTATTAAAATACATCCATTTTTTTAAGAAGGGTACTTAGCGTTACAAACATTATAGGAAGGGTGCACATATGTCAAATGTTTGGGAAATACTGTTCTACAGTAATTTCACATTATCATTTTGTAAATAAATTGAAACAACATTTGGTAAAAAAATTTTTTACTTTCACTTATATTAAGTTGAAAAAGAAAGTATTGTAATCGTCAACAAAATTCAAATTCCAGAATTTGATGAATCTTCCTGTTCTCGAATCTGAAAAACGCATTTTTTTAAAAATTATGCCTGTCTATGAACACAATAAATCAATAACGCTTTGAGTTAGACAGTTGAAATCTTATATATTCTCTTTACATGAAAGTTGTAGTTTTCTGTCAAAATTTTTTTACGGAATCCATTCACAGGAATCAGTTTTATCAGCTTTTCTTCGGAGATATTGGTTATATTTAATTTCAATTAAATTGTTCAAATATGACTTCATGTCCATGTTTCCTTCAAAATTGTAAAATACTAAATCCGTGTTTTTTAAATTGCTTTTACTGTCTTGTTTAATTTTCTTTCCAATCGAAACCAGTCACATGACATCATAGTGTTATTAAAAACTTAAATGTGTGGCTTATCCATTTTCTAAATTTTTGGTGTTGTAATTTTTTTTAATTCATTTGGTAAATGACAAAGATTTAACCAAAATGCTTTTCCTTTAGCTTTTAACAATAGAAGAAAAAAATATCTTGTCGAATTTTTGAAGAAGTAATAAATATGGCTTATATTTTAGGGTAAGAATAAAATTTATAGCTGGAAATTAGGCTAAGAATATTTTTAAAAATTTCAGAAAAATTTGGAAGACTATTAAATTCATATCATTGACAGACATTTTTTTTAAATTAATAAAGTGGCTGTAATAGCTTCGTAAGTTATCGCAGAAAAACGACAAAGATTCTCTTAGTACTTAATTAAACAAAATTCTAATTATAGTTTCAAAAATATCGTTCTGAGATGCACTATCACTCTCCAAGATTTGTGTGCGCCTAATTTCATAGTTTTAAGTCAAATGACTTGGCTTGTAGAATGCCAACACACGCGTACACTCTTATTAGTAGTACAGATTACAGATGATGATATTTCCTGCTATTGATACAGAGTTTTGTTGTTAGACTTTTATTTATTTTTTCACTTTTTTTATTGTAATGGCTACAAAGGCATTTTGTTACAATATAATTTAACAGGAAATTACTCTTAATATTGAGACTTTTTACTCCTCACATTATTAATCATTATTCCCAATAAACAATATATTTTGTATGCAGTTTACTTTCACCATGCTGCTGATTTTTCTTTTGTTTTATTTTTACAATATTGGCTACAAGAATAATTCGACAATAAAAGGATTCAAACAGTTACTTATAGCATTGCTGTTATTTATCGATTGGCTTATGCATAATTGCAAGTCAACACGCGCATACACTCTTAATAGTAGCACTGATTACAGCTATTGATATTTCCTGCTATTGATGTAGAGTTTTGTTGTTGGAGTTTTATTTATTTTTTCATTTTTTTATTGTAATGGCTACAAGGACATTTTGTTACAATATAATTTATCAGGAAATTTCTTTTAATATTGAGACTTTTTACTCCTCACATACTTTTGGGTGCAGCTTAGAATCATCATTAGATGTAATTGATACTTAATTGATGAAATGGCAACTGATATTTAATTCATTTATTTCGATAAAGTAGCTTCAATTATCATCTCATTCCCTTGAAAAGAAATTGCATTTACTAGTATGAAAATACTTGTTTATGCCTTAGATGCGTAAAAAAAATTAAAAGGAAGAAAGAAAAAGCACATTTAGAAAAAGATTATGTTACTTAATGATATAATAACTTTATTAACATGCTCCGTGTTCATTTGCGCAAGGTATGAAAAAGCATGTCGCAAATGTAGTAGCCATTCATCAAATGAATTTCATTTATAACTGCTTTTATAAATCAAAACGTGATTTGATAATGAATTGAGTTGTATTCATTATCATTACCTTTGAATAAACTGTATTTGTTATTCATTTCCTCATTTTTATATCATGTGGGAAAATTATATATTGTTTTCACTTGAGGTTTTTGGAGCCTTAAATGTGAAGGCAAGGAATTAGCGATTTATTCCTTTTTTTATTTTGGAGTCGGCTTTCACAATATAGCTTTTTTAAATATCTAGAGCAGAGTTTCCCAACCTTTTTTGAACTGGCGTCCCCTTTTCTAATGAATATTTCAATATCGCCCCCCTCCCACTCCAGATAAATAAGAGCGCACATAATGCATGGTGAAAACAAGAATTAAAAAAAATTCTAATTGATGGAAGATTGTTGGAATTGAAACGCAATTGAATTTCTTCTTTATTTAAAAAAAGAGGAATAAAAATTTTACTTTACCTGTCATAAGGACAGGCAGAGATTTGGATGACACGAATTAATTCATAATAAATATTGCTTTCTAAATAAATAAATTGACAGTTTCAGGGATTCATCAAAACGCATACTTAATTATATTAAAAAGAATTTTTATTAAAATTTAAAGACATCAAATTTCTAACTTAATTAATGAGAAGGCTGAATTTGATGCATTTTAAAGAACTTGTTAATAACAGGCTCGATTTCACTCAAAAACAATCGTAACTCGCTTTGTTCAGTAATATGGAGCCGATTTCTCTTTTTCTTTACCAATGTTGCCTAAGCACTAAATCCACGTTATGCTAAATATGAAGAGGGGAGGGCTATCAGATATCGTTGAACAATCGCCCATAATCCTGAATGCAGTTGCGAAAAGACTTCTGCAGCCAAACTTCTTGGTAGCCATTCTTGAATTTAATTTTTAGATCCTCATTTGTCGTCAGTTCTATTAGTTCTCCTAACTGTGGTAATCCAGTTAAAATCCAGTGATGTGTAAAATCCAGTCTGGTCTGCACATGCTTTAAATGTCCGGGAATCGCTCCTTGAAGTTATTGTACACTATAGTTGGTTAGTCCTCTAACGCCCCTTCGTGTCATATCAACGGCCCCTAATTTTCTCTGGGTCTTTTGCCGACCCCCTGAAAGCTTCAACGTCCACAAAGGGGCGTTATCGCCCACCTTGGGAACCTATGATCTAGAGTCTGCTATTGTAGTTTTGTTTTGGAGTCGGGTTTCATTGTACAGTTTTTCCCATATCTATCATCTGCTAATGAAGTTTTCCCCTTGGAAATCACAGTGTTACTCCCTTCAACATTTTTTTAAAAATAAACCAAAAAAGTTAAAACATTGTTTGTTTAATCAATAAAGATTGTTTATTCAGGGATAATTTCATCTAATTAAAATAAGGTTATTAGAAAGTAATGCATATATTTAGCTATTTATCTTCAACTAAAGTTACAACTTGATTTCTAAATTATGCATCTTCTGAATTTTTGCGAATTGCCTTAATTAATTTAAGTCATTAACCACTTTACACCGGTTTGAAACAATCACGATTTTATCAGGTGACGCATGTGTCGATGTTTTTGTTCATCCCCATCTCAAAATCGGCTGAGCTTCAAAACTTTGTTTGCCAGCTAGAAAAATTGTAAATGAAAGTTTAAAAAATTATATAAGGATAGAGACTGACAGAGAAGTCTCATGATAGTTTCATACCGGTTTTTACTGACTAATGCCTTAAATTAACTAAGACAAATAACAACTTAAAAAATAATAAAGTTCTCACATCATAAATTGAAATTTGCAATTGCAGATTTCATTTTTCATTTTTATTCTTTTGTTGTGTTAAAAATGGAAAAAAAGCTAGATTTAGCGAATTATCAACAAAATTGTCAGAAAGATTTCGAAAACGATAACGATGTCAAAGAAATTGCATATGGAAAATGGATTTCTACTTTTTATAATTTACTAATCACTTCTGGCAACAAACGGAAATAAACAATGTTGAATTTAATTGGTAAATGTTGGTTGAATTTAATATCAATTCTATTTTAGTTATCGACAGCTTCAGTATTTTTTAAACAAAGCATTATTAATATCAAATTTGATATATATTAATGCAGTATCACTTTAATAAATTTATATTCGTCATTTTTACTGGATGCATGGAATTTTCCATTAAAATCAATTTTCAACACATTAGATTACCGTTAAAAACCTAAAAATCTGAGTCCTTTTCAAACTGCATGCTGTCTTTTGCGTGTAATTTCACTTTTTGATTTCTCATGTAAACTGCGCAAGTAATTATACAGAATTTATACTTTTCCTTGACTTTGAACGAGGGAAGAAAATCGCGTGATTACATGTTTTCTGAAACAATGTAAATGGTATGAAATTACGTACATCCATGAAAGCCATTTTTAAATTAGGCAAAAAAATTTTTTTTAAAGATATTGTCAAAATTCTGGACTTTTTACATGTCAAACTGTTGAATAATACAGGGTAATTCAAAATGAATATAGCGGTTACAAACGATATAACTATTTAATGAAAAAGTATTTATTGATAAGATTAACAAATAATGTAGATTAAACTTTAAAATTTAGTATACATACATCATAGATGTTCTATGTGACTTCTCTTGGTCACACGGACAATATCTAGACGGTAGTACATATCTTGCCATACATTCTGAAGCATGCCAGCAGTCACAGATACAAAAGCATTACTATTCTCCCTAACCGCTTCCCATGCCCAAAGCAAATGAATTGCTTCTGTGACTATAGACATAATTCAGAATGTATGGCATGAAATGGACTACCACCTAGATATTGCCCGTGCGACTAAGGGTTGTCACATAGAACATCTATGACGTAGTATACAAAATTTTGAATTTTTGTCTACATTATTTGTTAATCTTATCGATAAATTCTTTTTAATCAAATAATTATACCCGTTTGAAATCGCTGTATTCATTTTGAATTATTCTGTATTAAATAATTAAGAAGTCTAGAATATCAAAAATTTTACTTTCCATAAAAGCAAAAAAAAAAAAAAAAAAAAAGATGTATAAATAATCACAGACCTATACATTATTATGTCATTTAAAATATTCTTTATATGTAGAAATAATATATTAATGTGGCCTGTACTTTATTTGATATTTGTAATAATGCAAATGTTTTCGATTTTTTTTATCTCCCGAAAAAATGAAGAGTATTTCAAAAAAAAAGTGGCCAAATCAATGATCGATCTTGATCGTTATAGGTAATGATATTCTTCCGATATAAGGAAATATGAAATCCTCACTAACGCACAAAAAAGGAAGAATTTGCCGGTTACATAATTTGAGGTGAATTAATTTAATATTCAAAAGTTGCTCTTTGTTTGTAATCTCAATAAACGAAAAATAATGAACAAAAAGCGGAGGAATAAGGGCTTCGAATGTCTGTGCAAATAACCTTTCGACACATTATTTCACTCATTTCGTCTTTTGCAATTTGAACTTTGTTTATCAGAGCAATTGAAAGCGGAACTGATTTTGCAAGGAAAAATAATGATAATATAAAAAGAACATATATTTTGTTCTATCAACTCTTAATAACATCCTATTGAATTTCACTTCTGTTTATTTAACAGGAAAATATTTAATCTTTTTTTTTACAATTGCTGTTTTGATTAATCCTTTGGTCTTTTGTTTTTGCTTTTTGCATGATAATGTATAGTCATCCTTATTTAAAAGTTTTTATTTCTTTATTTATCTAGATATTTATATATTTTGAATGCAGTATAAATTTTTTAAGCAGATAAATTGACAAAACTTAGAATATTGCAATGTTTTATGTAAAGTATTTCTATCAATATTTAATGCATCAGCATTTTTTATCCTTAAATATTGAATAAAAGACCATTTTAATTAGTTTACTGTTTAAAACGACAGGAATAAATTCTACAACACACACACAGTACTGATTTAATTTTTTGCACATTTTTTTAGTTTTTATTTTTTAATTACCAATTTTTAATTAATATCTTTAATATCATTTTGAGTTTATCTCGAAATAATTGACGCTTTTTGCCATTATAAAAGTAATGTATATGTATATAAGAATGATTTTTGAAGCAGAAGGCAGCTTACAAGAGGCGCGATAGAAAAATTAAACAATTAAAAGAGGCAAGAGAGGGAAAATAGTTTTCACAGTGCCTATATACTAGTAAGATTCTGATAGGGATTTCTCACACGTGTTGATTCTGATAAGGGAAACATTAGGGATCTTTTAAAAAGAATGTACTTACTGGACAATTTTCTAGACTTTTACGCGGAGCGTTGAAAGTGCGAATGTAAACAGTTTTACAAAGCTTCTTTTGAATGAATTAAATAGAAAAAGTATAGGATCTAGAAATAAAAGAATATTTTAGAATTAATATGAGATGAATTATGATAAAATTTTGGGAATTATTTAAAATTTAAATTAGAGTTGAAAATATGATTACATATATATTACATAAATATGTACATAAAAATATTTATTTGTTGTTAGTAAACAAAGAAATATTTTTTTATTTAGTTAATAATGTTTGATTTAATTACTATATTATTAAACAGTTTTAAAAAAGGGAAAAATAAATAAGTAGACTGGTGTTTTCAGAATTTTTTCAATTAATGAATAATACATTACATAATATAAACTTAATAGCTTTCACTGAAATTTTTATAATAAATTCTGAATGATTCATGATGGAACAAGATTTTTATAAACGTTTTTGCACCGCATCAATATTTAGTATGTTACTATAAAACCGGCAATTACTACAGCAATATATTTTGTATTCAATAATGATCACTTATTTTCAAAAACCCAACCCTACGCGTGACAAGTAAGCAGACTTTGTACCATACAGTTCAACATTCATTGCACATTTAAATGACATGTGTCGGTACTTAATCTTGTGACTTTAACGTCGCATTATTTACGCACTCATGTTTAACGAAAGATATTTTAATATGCAACCGTCACATCTCTTTCAACTGTAGGTAGTAAAAGCTGTTTTGCTTTATAAATGAGGTTGAAATATAACACCAGAGAACGCAACAAAAAATTGTCACTAGAAAAATAAATCGAATAATTTTTCACTTTGAGTCTTTTGACTGAATTAATACAGATGGCGTTGACATGTTTCATTTTTTTAATAAAAATATTATTTGCATTTTAAAATGGTGTCATACATTACAACCCTTAATTTAAAAAAAAAAAAAGAAACAGCTTACTTACATAATGTCTGAAAAATACTAATTAAGTGGCGATAACCATCAAAATAATAAGTTTTCAAATGAAATCATTGTCGGAATTTCTACTTTTTTATGTTCTCTTTTTTAAAACTTCAAAATCCTGATATTTGAATCTTATGTAACTATTGGCTGCTAATATGTTAAAGAACAAATAAAAATGGATAATCTAAACCACGTGCTATCGTGAAAGAAACGGCATGAGATAAAAAGTATTATGTAATGAATAATGTTAGGCAAGCTGGCCCGACAACACCTGTTGTCCTTGAAATGCAAGCTTCCGAAGTTGCCTAGTGCAAGAAACTATTTATGCAGAATGGAACTCCATAGAAATGTTCTAAAATTCGGGGGGGAGGGAAATCAGTTTTTTTCCCAACAAAAGACAAGTGTATTCGAATGTGATGAATCATATTTGTTTGATATACTTTCTGAAGGTTTAAAATTTATGGTTGAAGAATACTAATTTATTTCAAATTATTTAACTTTACTTCGAATTCGTGTTAAGAATATGATGCAATCAACTGTGACGCTTTTTTTTTTTCACTTGGCCGAATCCTTGGCCTTGGTTTTTTGATGATATTTGCATACTAATTCGAATTTTCTTGAAGGAAAAGATTTATTATAACTTTATGGAAAATATTAATATTTTTTAATATTAATTGATAAAAATTTTAATACATAACATTTATATAATATTTGAAAAAAAAAAAAAACGTTTTTCTTGGAAAAGTATTTCGAATTATTATTGCTGGTCGTGAATTTAAATAAATTCCAAGAATTAAGTACGAAACAGATTAAAAAATTATGTAATTCTTATCTAATTTTTTTTTCATTTTATAATCAAATGTTTCAATCTGATGGAAATAAAATCAATATGAAGATAATTTGTCTCGCGTAAGTTTATAATTACAAATGAATTCATTTAAAGTGTTATTGTAAATTGCAAGTTCTTTTTTACTTTTTAGTAAAAATTTGAGAAAATTGATAAAATTGTGAGAAAAAAAAGCACACAGTGTAGTTATCAAAAAATTCTATCTCAAGAATTCAACGAATTTTTGCATTTTAAATATTCATTGGTCTGAAAAATTCCTTTGGAATTATGCTTGACTGTGCATTAACTTGATAAGTAATAAATGCAACAAGACAGGCTGATGAAATTTGGTATATGGCCTTCGTTACAAAATAATCGATTTCTAGCCAATTTTGGTAAAATCTGTTTGTCTGTGGTTGATATGCATGTGAACAGGTTAACGTAAATACACAATGATTTAGAACTATAAAATTTAACATCATATTTTGGTCTGATGTTAATTAGGTTTAAGTTTTATCAACAGACTTGGGTATTTGAATAAAAATTTTGACTAAATTTTACTACAGTTAATGTCTGTAGGGATTTTCCAGAATTTTTTACTTGCTGCGTTATCTTATTATTTTACAATTTTGATATTTATCTTCTTTTTCATACAGTTTTCCTTTAACTAAAAACAAATGTTATGTTTCTATATATTGTATAAAAAAGAATACAGATATCTTTTCTATAACGAACACTTCGAGGGAATTAAAATTGTTCAGTTCGTATAAAACAGCAGAGAGTTTCCGTATGTAAAAACAGAAATTCAATAGATTTGTTAGGTTTCACTATTATCGAAAGGGTGAAAAAAAAAAGATTTTGAATCTATAGAATTCATTTAACTTATTAACATCAAACATACTTAAATTCTTTCATTCATTAAATTTCATTCATACTTAAATTATTTCCTTCTTTCATCATAACACACAATTTGATGTTCCCAACCTTTTATTTTTTAATTAAATATGACATACTTAAGAGCCTTTAATTGTTTCAATAACTTCTGAACGCAGTTAGATAAAAATTCTAAAAACGATGACATTTGGTAAATAATTTGAAAGACAGATAAACTAACTAGCTGTCTTTGGTGACCAGCAGTTTGCCAGGATTCCCGCACGCTACATTTCTCAATTAAATATTTTAAGTAATTTGTCATTTAATAGCTTTTTTGTGAAATATTTTTAAGATTCAAATTTTAATGGTCCTATCAAACGCATGCTGTTATTTTTTCATCTTTTAGAACTTTGTTCAATTTGCTACATATTTCCTGATTTGTCGTTATTTCCCTTAAAATTTTAACTTTATTTTAAAGTGGAAATGCTGAAACTGCAATTCAGATAAAAGCCCTTGGCGTAGGTGTTGGCTGCAATTGTGCCACTGCGAGGTTGAATTCCGCCAAGGATCGAACTCGCGATCTTCCGATTTGCAGCCGAATAACTTATCCACTATACAAAAGTGACCACTGATGTTTTGTGGCAGTTAAAGGTTCATTAAGATGTCACGAACAATACTCCCGTACCAATGAGTGTGTAGAGAAACGAACGACTTCCTTAGAGAGAGATTTCATATCAGAAGGTTGTGTGTTCAAATCACGTCCGGGTCACCAATTTGGCGAAGGTGTTGGCTGGAATTGTGCCAATGTGGAGATTGAATTCCGTCAAGGATCGAACTCGCGATCTTTCGATTAAGTTATCCACTGCACAACAAGGACCACTGATGTTTAGTGGCAGTTACTGTCTTATTAAGATGTCACCACAGGCCTTTTAAAATGAAATCAAGCTTTTTATTTCATTTATCATTATTATTGTTATTTATTTAATTATTATTATGATTAAATATGAGAATTGCAAGCAGAGTCCGTCGGTGATTACGTTTTATGTGCACTACACCCTTTTTTTCATAATTTATGTAATATTTCAAAGAATAATTCTACAAAAATTTCTCAAATTCAACATAAAATTCAGTTTTAAGTTTTGATTTTAAAAGGATTTAAATGATGTCAATAATAATATTATATTTCGGTCTATAAATATACTTCAAAAAGTATGGAATTTAAATTTGATACAGTCCTTTGGTCCTAAGGAATCATATTTGGGAAATATTCTGAACTCCCCAAATTTTAAATAAACGAAATTTTCTGCTATCAATGAAGATAGATTTATGAAGTTTTAAATGTTAAAATGTAAGAACAATGAAAATTTTCATAATCTATGGCCAATCAGTCTTGAGAAATCTGACGTATTTTCTTTGAGACGATCAATAAAGAATCTAAAAATACTTGTTTTTGTTGAGTAGATATTTTAAAAATTTTCATAATTCAGTCAGGTTAAGTGATTGATTTAGTTGATTTGAGAGCAGCTTTTTTTTATTTCAAATATTAGGGATTCAAGAAGCACCATAGGAGAGGATTTATGTAAAATCGAAAATTCGTTATTTATTAGAACATTATTGAATGCAGTTGCATAAAATATAATAATTTACCATTTAGATCATTCTAGCAAATGCTTGCCCAATACTCTAGGTTTAAAACTTAGCTGTGTGCCCCGGTATTTGAAATAAAATGAATTTGATAATTAATTGTAAAATTAATGAAATAAATTTGGTTTGTTTACTTTAAAATAAAATTTATTTATTGGATTAATAATGTAGATAATGTAAAAGATGATAGAATTTTTTTTTTGGATTTATTTTTTAGAAAATATCACATTTTAAGTTATTTCATTTCCTACAGACACGTGCTGAAAATTATATTTTTGCAGATTTAATTTTAAGTTTCAGTTAATCTATTTTTAATTTTAGCTTTTATCAATGGGAGGGCAATACTTTGCTAAAAGCTAATTTTTTCACTTAAACGCAAAATGCAGGTTAAATTTTATTTTTATTTTGTATGAAATAAATTGTTGAAAAATATAGTTAAAATGTTTATTTAAAAATTTATTAAAAATAGAAACTTAATTTTAAGACAAAAACATTGGAATCATTAAACTTTTCTCTTTAACGTAATGCAAAAATCTCTTTTCTGTGATAATATTTTCCGAAGTCATAACAGAAAAATGCCATAATTTGGCTTAAATTTTTTATTAATTAAAATTCTAATTACGAATTCGAGAAAAAAACTCCAAAATTCACATTCCTAGCCTCCAAGCGCCATATTTGGTAGTAGGTTGAAATGTCTGGTCTGTAGAGTGTCAACGCACACACACACACACACAAACACATTGAGCTTCATTATAAGCGCAGATGTATACAAAAAATAATGACAGCTTGAAAAATTATTTATCGTTTGTTTCAAAAGTTTTATAAAACAAAAATTAGTTATGTTTTTCAAAAGTTTTTATGGGATTTAAAAATATACATTAATTTGTTGTCACATGAATTTTAAAATCTTTTACATCGAAGAAAACATTTTTTAAAGTTCCTTTTTACTGTTCCTTGGGCTATTTATGGGAATTTGTCCTTGTGAAAGATACATAAAGAATTAACCAAACGTGAAATTTATTCCGGACATGTATTTTTCTTTCCATATTAATTTGGATAATTATACCAATTTGGATGCATTTATTATTTTATTATTCGAAAATTTATGTTGTGTAGTTTATTAAACCGCATATGACATCTGAAATTTTGCTGGGGGATAACTTTAGAATGCCAGATATAGAAAATTCAGTTCGTAAATCTTTTAAATCTAAGTTCTAAAAGAGAAATGTTCTTATTTTGGAAGAAATCTCAATTGTTCCTATTTTAAAATGTTAAAAATAAAAAAGAGCAATTTACTAATAATTTAAATTCTGTTTTCAATGTACAGAGATGTTAATAAAGGTTTGATAAAATTTGCAATAAACGACAATAATTAATTGAATTTTGAATCATTCTAACAAATTATTTAAAGCTTATATAAAATATTTTAACTTTTAGCTGGTTTTAAAAATCGTCCCGGAGCGTATATATTTTTCGGAAAACTGCAAGATTTAAACATTTTTTAGAGCAACTAATATGCACATTTTAATTAAAAATAAATTTTCAAATGAGGGGATTTTGTATTTTGAGAAAATTTATATAAGAGTCTTTTTACACTATAAGTATTATACATATTAAAATTTTTAACCTGCGAATTGACATTCCATCGAATTTTGTCGAACGTTAAACATATACACATTTAACATTTACGCAGCGTAATACATTTGTTATTTCGCAAGACATAATTGTAACTTTTGTTATGTTATAAGTACATAAAATTTCGCCCATAGTTATTGAAGCTTAAAAAGGTATTGGTGACAATTTAATGAAAATTAATAAAATAGTTACCTTTTTTTGATAAATATAAGGCATATGTGTATATTTTTTCATTTTGAGCGATGTCGGGAGTATAAATAAATATAAAGTTTGAAACGTAAAACACAGTTTTAAAAAATGTTCATTTTATTCATGTATTATTACAACAGTTTTAAATGTGGCTGTTACAATAATATTCAGTATGCATCTTTTGGAAATACTAAAATAAATAAATAAAATTACATTTAAAATTAAATTTCATTTATTGAATAAATATAAATTTGTGGTAGAGATCTTTTAAAATTATCCTATACTACAGAAATAAATAACACAGAATTGCGTGTTCGAAAAGCAGAATTGGAAAGTTTCAAATTAATCAAAAAATAATAATATCAAGAAAAAAAAATTCAAAACCGATTTTTCAACTGATTTGAAAAAAATGATTTCGAACAAAACGTTGCTAGAAAATCTCTGAACTGTTGATTTATCAATTGAAAAAACTTTTTGAAAATCGTTTTTTTAAATAAAAGGAAAACAGAAAATTCCTACATTACATAGAATCTTGCTTTTTTTGCAATGTGTACGATAGAAAATTGTTGTCACATTGGAAGGCATTTGGGAAGAAACAGGTTATGACTTAAAGTGTCAGGAAAACGTTTTGTCAGTCGTTTGTTTTTACTTAAACTAATTGCAGCTCAAAAGATCATATAAATCCTTTAATTAACAGCTTGCAACAAAAACTGCTGATTACGAAATATTAACTATTAAAAACAGAATATATAATTGGTTAAACAAAAAGTTTAATCGTCAAAAATAGAATATCTGCAATAGAAAATTAATAATTGTTTAACTTCCTGCTTAGTTATAATTGAATCAAAATGGGATTATATAAAATAAAAAAGGGTTAATTTAAACTACATTATATAAAAAAGGATTAAAAGAAAATAAAAAGTTTAAAAAAGGAAAAGGAAGTAGAGCAAATAGGATATAAATCATTTTTATAAGTGAAATCATTTATTGGCACAAACGACTAAAAATGAAAAAGAATATAACTCTTACTTTTCTGTTTTTCAAATGCGAAATCAAGTATTTAATTTTAATTAGTTTGTAATTTCTTTATAATTTACAGCAAAGTAATTAAAAATTAACAATGATACATATACTACAGAAGTAATATTTCAAATAATAATTCAAAAAACAATGCAGAAATGAAATATAAAATCTGAAAATTAAGGAAAAAATTAATAATGTTGATATTAAAAATAAATAAAACAAAAAAAAATTAAGTCCAGGTCAACAAACTAAAAACAATCGAAAATCGTTTGAAAAATCCAAAGTTCTGAAATAATAACAATATATATGTATGTATAAAGACAATTATTAAAAGAGAGAATAGCTCGGTTTTCGCGATTTAAAATCGTTTGCTTGCCGCCAGTTGATTTGTATGAAATGGAGTGACATAATTTTCTATTATCTGCACTGAAGAGCCAAGTTCCATATTAAGGTCAAGAGCTTGGCTGCAGTTTCTGTCTTTTTCTTCTTTCCTGGGCGTATGAGAAATCATTGGAACGTGGTGATGTGGAGGTCATTTTGGCCAAAATCACTCATCCTGCCTCGGAGATTGATTTTCAGTAGCCTTGCCCACTTCCATTAGCATGGGGCTATGCAAATGTTCTCTCCTTCTATTTGAATTTCATGCGGCTTCTTTGTCTGTCTCATTGTCTCAGACACATTTTGACACGATTTTCCTTATCTATCTGTGAAGCGGCATTTCAAATAACACCATTTGGAATTCTTTATGATAATTTGGTTTTTTTTCTTTATATTTAAAGTTTTTTTTTTTCCTTTCTTGCCTCAAAAACTTGTAATAAGGACGTCAGCTATACTTATTACATTTAAATAGTTGTATTTTAAAATTGCGTTGGTTGATATGAAAATTAGAATTTTTAATTTCTTCTTAGCTACGTTAATGTAATTATAATTAAGTGGTCTTTTGATTTAAATGTTAAATGAATGTTTTGTTTTCTTGCTTTCATTTCTTCGCCAGTCAGTGGTTTTTATAAAAATATTTCGATTTAATGTTTTCAGTTTGTATCATAAAAATTTTAACTTCTATTTGATAGGGAAAAAATATTAAATATTTCAGTTAAATTGCATCAACTTTTGATATTGCAAGCACTTTTATAATTTTATCTACTTATAAAAATTTTGAACTTTTACTTATTAAAAGAAATATCTGTAGATCTGTGGTAACTAGACAATCTATTGAATTTATATCATGAAGCACACAATGAAAACTTTCATTTAATAATTTGTGTTGTCTTGTGAGTTTTTCTTACAAATTTGTCAGTTTTATTTATGATGATTGTAGAAAAAATTCGATGCATCGTTCGAATCGAACGAGCAATTATTTTTATAATGAAATCTCTTTTTAAAACTTGAACAGGATTGATTGATATTTGCAAATTTTTTAAACTACAATTAGATTTTTAGGAAGAAATTTTAAGAATGGATACTGCATCTGACATTCTACTTTTAGAGATAATACTCGAAACACCAATCTAATTTAAAACGATTAAAATGTTTTCACTTTCTCGTGTATGAAATATATAAACAAGTATAACTGTAATGTTCAAAAAATTTAGCCATCGACATTTTGATGCATCTCCATGTTTTAAATCTCCCCAAGCTTAAAAAAAACGGTTTTTCGAATTATATCTTCCTGTATGAGAAAATAATAAACAAAAAAACAAAACGAGTCAGAGAATTTGTGGTCTTTTTATTAAAAGTGCAGACTTATGTCAAATTTTCAATCATCAATTCTGTCTGCTTTTCTGTTCATGTGCATGTTACGGTAAATGTGATTAATTTGATGATGTATGTATGCTTACCTGTGATTATTCACAATTATCATTAAACTTATCGGTGATTATGAATAATAATCATTAGTTATACATAATAACCAGTTTATTACATTTACCATAACATACATATTTGAATAATAACTCATAAATGTATTAAAAACAAATCAATAAGATTTAATACACAGTTACATCAACAAATTTATGTATCTGTATTAAATTTTAAACCATATCCATCCATGAGTTTTCTATTTATCTGTCTATGAAAACGAGACAAAGTTTCATGTTTATGAAAACATGATAAAAATATAAACCACAATATAGTACATGAAATCTATTTATTGATTTTATTGTCAAAAGAGTAGACCTATATCAAATTTTGAGCTCAATGCATCAAAATGTTAGTTTTTCTTCATTGTGAAACATAAAACGCGCTATTTTGGTTAGTATGTAGAAAATCACGTTCAGAGCTCTCCCGCTAGTAATTATGTACATATTCAAAATACACGACATATTTTGGGTTCATCTTTTCCCACTTTTCTTAGCATGTCACACTCTGTAACCAACCATTTAAGAAATATTCCTCCTTGGAATGACCTAAAAATGTTCTTTTCCAGTTTTCGCAATTCTTTTTTTGACCTTCGTCCCGGTTGTGTTGCAGACGACTGCGTACTTCGTGAGACATTTCTCTCGCTTTTTATGAAAAGAAAAATATATAGTCTTTTCTATTAATGATATAAATAAAAATTTTATTTATTAGATTATTAATTCAGAATGCTGCCAGCAAAAATGAACTGCATATTTTTTATACCAACAATTTTGCATGAATTAATTAGACAATTTATTTGAAAAGTGTGTGATTTGTTAATAAATTCGCTTTTTACGAAATAAATAAAATAATGCAAAACATTCACAATTTGTATAATTTTAACATATTTATTCTGTTTAAGAAGCAAATGTCAAGATTTTCAGAGTACCACTGTAGTAATATTTTATTTGGATTTTGATTTATTTCGAGAATTTTTTTTTCATGTGTTATACAATAAAAACGTTGTTAGCAAACGGTATTAAAACGAACGTCTTTTTTTTAACTTTAAGTATGATTCAGCTTCGGATTGTTATATCTAAACTATGGAATATTAAAAATATTTCAACCAAACGATAGTTAAAATAACCTTTAAGTTGCTATTTGGGACGTAAAACTAATATAAGGCTAAAGGAAAATAATAATAATAACTGAAAAAAATCACTTTTAAAAATTAAGTAAATCAATATGCAAGGGAAAATAGTACGGCATTTTTCTTGCATCCTTCTATCAACAATTATGTAGGCAATTATGTGGTTTTTCTTCGCAAGGTTCTATCAAATTTTTTAAAAATATTTTTAACAATGTTAATTTATTTTTCTTAATATTATTATGAATAATTTATACATGAAGAATGAATGTAGATGAAAATAAAATTTCGTAATAAAATTAATTAATGCAATTTTAGGATTTTGACAGCTATCGTAAATTTTTGAATATTGTCCAGTTATTAAATGTGATATAGGCCAATGAAACTGCAAATGTTGCTAAGATATATATGTATTGTCCAATTTAGAAGAACACATTGTTTCAATTTCTGCTCTGAACTTACTGAATGCATATGGTCTTCCATTGCAACCATTAGAGGAAAGTGGATAAATTCCAAATAGCGTATTTTGTAATAGTAAATTTAGTAATGGTTTTTCACGGCACAGTTTTTAAGATTCATCAAATGAAGCCATTAAGTGATGACATTCTTTTCTGTTCAGCCAGTTTACTTTTAAAAAAATACATATATATTTACCGTATTACTGCCTATGGCGGGTAATTCCACACAATGAGTGACGGAATTAGGCTAATATTTTGTGAATTAGAAGAAAAATAAAATATGAAGTAAATATGAATCCAATATGATCTAAAATTCGCATATTTTAGTAAAATTGAGGATAAATTATTAAAATAAACATTTTAAAACAATGATAATTATTTAAAATTTATTTCTCTTTTTTACCTGCAAGTTTTATGTAAATTTATCGAAATTTATTACCAATTTTATAAATTTGTAGTAAAATAATAAACATTATATAGTTATTAACATAAACATTTATTAATTTATAACATTTATTTAAAGTTTTTTATTAATTTCAAGCATTAATTATTTATTGCATTAATTTCAAGCTTTCATTTAATTATAAAATTAACAAATATTATTAAATACACTTTGGATAATTAATAAAAATTCATGTAAATTTTTAACCTATAACAAACTTTATGAACCCATCAGAACAAACTGAATAGCGAAATTTATTACGAATTTTATAAATTGGTAGTAAAATAACAAACATTTTATTGTTTTTAAACAAACTTTTATTAATTTATAACATTTATTTAACATTATTAATTTTAGCATTATTTAATATTTTATGTATAATTAATTTACAATTATTAAAATACAAAAAAACCCTTCGTAAACGAATTCATGATACATAATTAAAATTCACATAGCTTTTCAATCTACAACAGAATTTGAATCCCATTAAAGCGAACTGAGTAATGAAATTTATTACTAATTTTTTAAGTTTAGATTCCAGTAGCACTAAATGTACAAATATTTATGAAGTTATTTACAGTTTCACATCTTTTTAAAGCTTTTCGTCCTTTTTTTTGTTTCAAATTTTGTTATTCACTATTATTTTGTTTTGATTCTTCTAAATCGTAAATCGTGTCTCGATTAATTTGTACTTTCAGAAACTGCTTGTAAACTTTTATAATAATTTTCGATTTCAATTTTATTTAAACAGAGAATAGTTTATGACTGTGGCTTGGACTTTTTATAATGATTATGGAAAATCCCTTCTGAATATGTTACGTATAATTTCGAGGAATCTATCGAATTTGCAAAATGCATACTCAAAAAGGATATTTTTGCACGAAATTCTCCTCGCATCAATTCGCATATACAATGCAGAATTAACCCACTCAGAATTTATTCATTCAACGAGTATGATCTCGGTTATAAAATGGATAAATTGACTTAAAAACAAGTAATAAATTTTTTTAAAGTTCAATTAGGTCAATGAAGAAAATTTTTATTTTAGTTACTTTTCCTTAAATTATTATCAAAAAAAATTCTGATGATTGATTCTTTCAAAATGATTGATTTTCACAAGAATTGAACGCATTCTTCACCTTCACGTGAGAAATATTGAAATCCTTGCATTTGACCGATCGAACTTACTGCTTGTCGATTTCAATTTTCATAACAAATCGCTAAAACTATTTTAAAATTAATTACATTTAATTAATGATTAAATATTTGAAAAAAAAACTATTAACATCGAGTGGCATCCACTACAAGTTAAAAAAATATTTGAGCCTGAGTGGCTGAATAAAATATTTTTTATTATCTACAGAAAATTTGAACAAGATATATAAATATATATATAGGGAGTGTGTGAAATAATAGTAAGAATTGGAAAAAGGGTCTATTCTATTAAAATATAATAAAGTCTGACAATATTTGTAGATGCAAATTGGTTTTATTTCTCTAAATTTAAGTTTTATCTAAAAATTGTTCACCCAAAATTCAAAAGAAAGCTTCGAATTATTTCATTAAACTTTATTTTTTATCGTTTTCATCAGAGGAAACCGATTTCTCTGATAAAAATGAGAAATGAGAAAGCGAAGAAGCATTCTAATTTATATTTCTTCTACTTTTTAGACAGGTGGTCCCAGATCATTTCGAGCACTTTTTATCATCGGAATCAGAAGTTCAGTGGAATCGCCCGCCACGCGATATGATCTGTCTTCTATATTTTTGATGTTTCCACAAGTTGAAATCCATTATGAATGTGGCGGCTCTCCACTGTGGAACAATTTTTGTTCCTTTATTTATTATTGTAAATTTATATTTTAAAAAATGGTGGCAATACCAACTTTTGTTTCTTTTAAAGTTTTGATTATTTCATGCATATTTAATTTGTTGAGTAGTATTGTATTTTTTTGTGAATAATTTGTCTTCAATCAGAACTCAGAGAAGTGGTATTCTTTAAGAAGCAATAAGAACTATTTTTTCTGAAAGAATGAATAATTTTCTTCTGTAATCTCCTGATTATTCTTTTTTTAACAATTTTTTTAAAAACGAATTCTGAATTCGAAAAGAATAAAAGAAAAAGGCAGTTGTGTTCTAGCTATGAAGGTCCATGTTTGTTTTGATAAAAACCTTTTTTCGATACCATGGAGTTGGCTAGTTTCGATGTGAGATAGAGTCTAAATTAATTATGTTAATATCTAGGACAAATCTGCCCACACTACAAGTTGGACATCCGGTCACCAATGTGTAGTGACGGATCGAATCTGTGATGTTCGGGCTTGAAGTCCGGTAACATAATCATTCGGCAAAAACGTACGTTTTCTATCTATTGGCTATTACTGGCTTATTAATTAGTCACCACATGAATAATGACGAATTATGAAAATGACGCATTCATAATTCGTCATATTATGAATATTTACAACTTTATGAATACCACGTAAATTCATTGGTGTTTCTTTTTTATCCCAGAATTCCATCAATGTAGGCTGTTAAATTGTGATGGTCCAGTTCTCTGTCCTTCTGAAAACATCGATTTTCATTAACATGTTGTGAAAATGGGGCGTAACGTACTTCTGCCATAAGTTCAGGTAAGATTCGACAATCATTATATTTCCTGAAAAAATTTCAATAAATACAGAAATTGAAAAAAATCAAACAATATGATTAACGAAATTTATTGGTATATTTTGATTATGAATATATTTCTATAGCTGTAATTACGTTGATTAATTTAGCAAGTTATTTCACGAATTTTTTACATTAATGCAAAGAAACTAGTTTGAAAAAAAAAAGCGAAAAGTGGACATTTACTATTTTTAACCTGTATGGACCATAACGAAAAATTTGGTATGGTAATAAATGCAGGATGACAAAGTGAGAATCTTTATACTAAAAATGGAGTTAATGATTTATTAGGTAGGTTCCTATTGGGAAATTATCTACTGCAATGGTTTTCATGAGAAAACTTTTGGAAGATTTCGTCAGAGCTTTGTCGATTATAATCCCTAGAATCCAAAACCACCCATTGTTCAAAAGTTTATTATATAATATGCGAGTAATGGCTCTGACCATATTAACTTATGAATGAGATAACATTAGTAATTTTGTTGGCTTTTTTCTGGCCTAAAATATGTTAGTGGAAATGTAAAAATCTAAATAGAGTTTGTAAATGGTTCATTAAAATCAAAAGAGGTGGAAATGGTGCAAGGTGGAAATTTTCATTTCACTGTAACTTCTTTATTATTGAAGATAGAAAAATAAATCCAATTAGTTAAATTAGAGTCTCATTAGACAAACAATTTTGCACTATCTTAGAAACTAGAATTTCAAAAAAGATTTTCAAGCTATAATTTTGATTGTTTCTAACATCAACAATTTATGCTGTTAAATAGAAACTTAGATGTAAAGGAATCTACCTTTGCCTTCCAGGTCACCTAGAGGAATTTATTTTTAAGTTCCAATAGCTTAATAAAAAAATCCTAATTAAGTAATAAAAAGTAAGTAATTTAAGAAATAAATAAATAACTATTATAATTTAAATTACAAGTATTGTTACTATTTAACAAAAAGGCTTTAATAATTAAATAATTTTAGAAAAGAAACAACTTGCAGCACTTTTAACAAAGTAATTGTGCAATAAATGATAAAATTCTCATCAAATAGAAAGATAGTAAGGGTGATTTGGAACGATTATTCAGACATTTTCATTCAATTTGGAAATGACACTATGAGAAGAAAAATAGACTTATAATTTTTGTTAGTGCATAACTGGGTACCGGAAAGTTAATTAAATATTATACTTTTCCTACATTAATTAATTTTTCAGATACAGCAAAATTCATAATTACCCCATGTAAATTCCTAGTTACCCCGAAGCAAACAGGTAATTGGAACACATGTTTTGGCTTCTTGTTAGAGTAACTAATTGATTTAAATGATAATGATTCGTATGGTTTTTCTATAAAAAATATCCCATTTCGAGGAAAATAGCTTATAAACCATCATGACTATTTAGTAATTTAAATTTGAAGTAATTTATCATCATTCTATCTCCAGTTTTATTGGGAAATAAACTTCTATAAAGTTTAATCATTTTTACTTTCTCGTTTACGTAGTGTGGAGGAAAAAAAGCTGTCGTCGAAAAATTTGATTTCAAGATTTTAACAAATCTCCACGTTTTAGACTTCCATAAGTTCAAAGAACCCATTTTTTGAAAATATCTGTCTATGAGAAAGATTACTCAAAAATGCTTTGAACTAGAAGTTAAAATTTGGTTTATAGCTTTGGCATTACATTCGCAGATTTCTATCAAATTTTGAGCAAAAACTTTTCTGAGTAAGTCTATCTGTCCAGTTGTTTGAATATAAGATAGCACAATATCTAGAAAACGAAGAGAGCTAAATGGATAAAAGTCGATACACAGACTTAGCACCTGTAGTGTGGACACCAGTAAAATTTTAAGTTAAATCCAATAAAGTTTTGATCATTTTTCTGTCTGTACTTTCAAAAACAAATAAGTTCAATGTTAAAAAACGCAGTAATTTAACTATAGCAAATTTGGTATGGGAGTTCGTGACTACAAGAGCAATTTGGAACAAATTTTTATTCCAATCAGTCGAGAAAAACTTGTCTAAAACACAAATTTGATTGTATGATGCAATTAACGTATTCCAGGGATTAATCGCCAAATATTTCGCCAACGGTGACACAACAGACTCAGTAAAAAGGCAAAATTATGGCCCAAGTTTAATATTTTATAACAATTCTAGGCCAATGCCATATAGGGCATTCTCTGGCAGGAAAAATTCATTAGATAACATACGAGTAAGTTTTAAGAAGACCTCTACCACTGATGTTTATGAGTTACAATGAGTTTTTATGAGAAGACAAATGAAGAGTATTGAGAGAGTTTTTATGAGGTCACAAAAGAAAATATCAAAAAATATAAAAAATGCACTAGGATTAATAATTCAACTTAATCGTAGAAAGTACCATTCTCGGTATTACAAACAATGTTCTATAACCTATTAAATTCTTCTTTTTTTGACTATTTAAACCATCTGAAAAATCCTATTTAAACTATAGGATCTAGTAAGCCGGCATCCTGTCCTAGGGGTAGCGCCTGTTCAGGAAGTCCCGAGCTCGAATCCTAGTTTTGGCATGGTTTTTCTTTTCTAGAGTTCTATTTGTGAGGTGTTTGAAAGAGCGGGTTGTGAAAGCGAGTGTGTGACTGTCATCTTCATACGAGCTAGAAAATAAACTTCTGCTCATAGGTGCTTTTCTCTCGAAGCTACAGTATCCTCTTTCCGTTGTAACGCAGATACGACATTATCACCAAGGTATCATTTCTAATAACAAATTCTACCTCCTATTTAATTTGTCTTTTTCTGACCATATAAATCATCCTAAAAACTCGAATTAAATAATAGGATGTAGTAAGAGAACTTCTATTTGATTCAACAATCGCAAATAATCAGTAACAATGCAAATTTTGATTGAATTAAATTAATGCGCTTCAAGCATGTCAGATTCATTTGACAATCTTCAACTTCATCGTCTCCACACATACGAATGGCGGCTCTTTATTCTGACACTTAAAACATAGTCTATAAAAATATACATTTTTTTTTCTGAATCAATCATGGATTATCAAAGATATTAATTTTGCCAACATACTTCGAGATATCATTTAATACTAGATCTACACCAAGGATCTACCTTTCTTAAATTTCGTTGACCAAGGTATTTTGAAACTTATTCGTGACCTTATCCAAGATCTCCAGTTTTACGTGGAAGAAAGTGGTATAAACCTTTATTGGAAAGAATGCGAGTAAGCTTCGGGAAGACCACTGGTCTTCATTATTCCCAGGTTGCGTGATTTGAAGCACAGATGACTGAATTGCCATCAATAATCTAAGGAATTTGGAAAAAATAATTATAAGAATTAATTTATATTAATGAGTTTAATTTGTCGTCATAATCACATGGCAGAAAGTAGCTAAGACTTCTATCTGATCGGAATTTTCAGAAGTTTTCCACCTATATTATCATTATTTAGGGTACAATTTTAGATGCACCATTGTCTTTGAGAGGCGTTTCTGAGCAATGTTGGTATATATTTAGATATATAATGGATGATCTGCATGTTTAAAAAGAACCTTACCGGAACGAAAATGTTTCGAAACAATTTCGTAAGCTCGTTGAATTTTTCGTAGAATATTCGAAATAAGATATTGGAGTTATAAGATTTATTGAAGACTCAATATAAAATAATAGCTACTGCACTATAATAGCTACTATTTCTGATCATCTAACCAGGAGAGAAGTAAGTAAAACTATTTATTTATTCTTTGTAATTCAAAATTTGGTAACATTGATAGATATTAATTTAAAAATTTGCTAAATAGATCGTTAATTGAATTAAACTAATGCTGTTTGTCACACTTCCTAAAATGACATGTTTATGCTTCTTAATATAAATACATTAATAAATTCTAAATAAATTAATTATATAATATTTTTTTCAAATTGAACGTAGATATCATAGAAATACAAATTTTCAGATACATGCAGATAATTGTATATTCCTTATAGACGGTATTATTTGAACTAAAGAACACAGAGTTTATAGCAATCGAAACTGTTTTCGCTCAAATTATTTTTGTTCTTTATTTGACACTGAAAATTGTTATTTTCGCATCGTTAAAATATGTAAATTATAAAATCTCAAATAGGGGAATGAATTTCGCTGCTAAAAAAAATCATATATTTCAAGCAATGGCAAACGAAAATGCATTCTATATTATATCTCTATTTTGTTTTGAATATCATGTAGTTGCTGTCATATCAGGGTATTATATTTAATTAATATGAAGTATAATACTCTGATAAATCATGCTACAATTAGAGATAAACAATATTCTTGGATAGTAATTTATTTAAAACCTCATACATACCTAATTATAACTTACAAGCATACATCGATAAAAAAATCCCAACTTTATAGTTCTTCATTAAAAAGATTATAATTTATTGTTTAAACAGAAAATATTAGAAGGGAAATGAAATTTTACATTAATATTTGTTGCCAAAATATTTCAATAAAAAATGAAATAAAAATATTGCAAACGATATTTCAGTCGAACAACACAATATTAAGCCCGTAACTGTTAAGGTAGGTTCATACGGGGCTTATTATTGCTCGTAATAGGAAATCGCGCCTACTTCCTGAAAATCACGAGACCACAACGGGACAATGGCAAATGATAGTCCCGTAAGGACAAACATTGTCCGCGTTATTTCAAGTGTGCCTCTCAAGGACAATGCCAGGGCAACAGTAGAGAGTCACCGATTGCGGACAAATATAAATTTCGTGTGAACCCACTTTTATGTATAAAAACGTTTTCTTTTCTCTCTTTATCCAAAGAATTAATTTTTTTATGTGATAATCAAAAACATTTTTTTAAATAAAAATTATAAAAAAGAAATTTTTATTTTTTCAAAGAAATAATCTAATTTAACATTATTTTAATTTTAATTTTACGCACACCATATTCACGATTCAAAAAATTCAATCTTGATTTTTCAACAACTGACTTTTTTGTATTATATCTAATCTATTCATTAAAAGCTTCAATTATTGTTTAATTGAAATTTCAAATGGAAAAATGTTATAAATAAATCGCTTTTCAAGTAAACAGCAGATTCCATGAATTTAATTCAAAAAGTTAAAAATTTCTGCCATTCTGGGATGTCAGGAAATATTATTAATGTTCTTGATTATATGTTTTAAGCAACGAGGATAGGATTTTAACTGAATTCTTAAAAAGCAATTGTTTTCACTGAAATAAACTATCTTTGAAAAGTTTTATTTGCAGAAAAGAAAAGTAAAAAAAAGTAAAAACTTATGAAATTTACGATTCTGATTATCAACACATTTGATACTGACAAAATGTTAAAAAGATTAAATTTAAATCGTGCCATAACCTATTTATATGCGAACAACATGAAACTAAATAAATATTCCTTTGTTACTGAAGTCAATAACAACTGTTTACGATGTATTATTTTAGATGTTCTATGTTACATTTTATTATTTATCATTTAAGTAACATGTCTGGTGAAAGCAGACAACGTAAATATATAATTTTAAAAATAGCTTGAAAAGTCTTATGTTTTAAGCTATTATTACAGTATATTAAAGTGTTAAATTAAATCTATTTAATACAATACAGTTGGTATACTATTATAGTTAATATAGTTATAATTACATATAGACTTTTACAGTTACATATATAGATATTCAGTTAAATATAGACTTTAATTATTGATGTTAAATATAGATTTTAATTATTGACAGTAAAGATGAATATGAAGAAACTAACGATTATTGTTAAACGATATCTGGTAAAAAGAATGATGTTTTATTTTCCGATATAAAAATCGAAAACTTGATCTTACCAAAAATCTGAAAAATCAACTAAAAGTTTGACCTCTTAATAATTAGTTTTTCTCGGGCATTGTGTACGTGATAAAAACCAGGAGTCGCACAGAATTTTAGCGGTTAGCTCGAACAAAAAATTCTTTGTTTACAACAATTAAGAATGAAATCTACAAAAGACGTAGAACAGTTCCACAACATTTCAAGTAACGATTACAGCAGGGGTCAGAATCGTATGCTGCGACTGAACTTGCATTCTGTTCAAGTGCAAGTGTTTCGCATGCTGCTGATGACGTCGCAAAAAACGTGTCAACGAACACCAAGTTCGTTTCAAGGAAGGGGTGGTTTGGGATATTCAATGCTAGGATAGATATGTATTCTGAGTCATCTAAGAAAAGCTATAGAAGAAAGCGGAAGCTGAGACAAATATCTCGAAGAAGGATGGAAGAGGTGCAAGCCCAGATCGTTTGCACTTCCATACAAAAGGACCTTTCACTCTTCAAAGATAGAAAAAAAAGAGGATATTATCACATACAGTTACTTCTATTTATTGGAGGGTGCTTTTATAAACCTGTTATTTTCTTGGTTGAAATAACCAGAGACAAGAAGATCGTGGTGATAAAAAGAGAATCCACTGAGGAGAGATATCGTTTGCTTCCTGACGATTTTAAAATATCGTTTGGCACCAGCTAAAGAAGAGAGAGGTTCCTGTTGGCTCATATTACTCGTCCAATATCATCTAGTATCGAGTTTGCGTTCGTTTAAAGTCGTTGCAGACTTTAAAACAACTTGTTATTGCATAATCTTGCGATGCCATTAAAAATAATTTGTGGGTTTACATTTCGCGATGGTTGAACTGTGCCTAAGATTAGAGACGTTAATTTGTTCTAATTAGATTTGTTCAAATTTATGAAAGTAAAGAGTTATCTGCCAGTTTAAATAACTTTTCCAAAAATATATTATTTTCGATGTTAGTGGAAATTTTTTTCTCAAGATATTACAAAAGGTAGGTGAGTGTGATGAAAGGTAGTGATATGTGTCAAAAATTTAAAATATTTTATTCCTACTGTTGTGTGTTACTTTATCGTATATTTCCTTTTCCGGTAACAATGTAAATAAAGCCAAAATTCTGTAATTCATCAAAAAATACTGTCTTGACATTTTGACGAATCTTCATATTTCAAACCTCCATGAGCCGAAAAACTCAAGCTTTCGAAATTATGTCTCTCTGTCTGTAACTCAAAACGTAACCAGGTAAAGTATAAAATTTGTTGGGGTTTGATATTAATTCAAAATTTGTAGATTTCTAGGAACTTATGAACGAAATCCATGGACAAGCCTGTCTGTACTCAAATGAACATAATAATTGCTCCAAATCGCTAAGAGCTCTATGGATGAAATGGTACTATGGTGCTTAGACTTATACTTAGATTTGAAGATAATTGTTAAATTTTGGACTGATTTTTTAAAGAATGTTGTTATACTTCTAGTTGATCAGTATATTCGTGTGCAAGTGAATGCGACAGCTCCAAAAGGCAGATTTATATTAATAAAATTTGGTGTGCGTGTTGTTACCAAAATTATAGATTTATGCCAAGTTTTGAATCCAATTGATGGAAAGGTAGGTATACAGAAATGCATAGTTTCTTTCGTTATTTTGTAGAGCTCAAAACTCGGCATAGTGTTTTACTATGCGCAAAAATTTGAGAGATGCACTCATGGTTGTAGATTTTTGTAACCTTCGAGGGTTTGCGCACTCTTTCACCATAAAACATTATCCAAATTATAGAAGGGAGCCTCTTCTCCCATCCACTTCAGTGGATGTAAAAAAGGTGAATAGAAAAGAAGGTAATCTATTGACGAGATGTGCCTCGATCTCCTTCTTTTCTATTCTCTTATTAACTCTCCAGCTGCGTATCCCGCGATTTCCGCGGGTTTGGCAATCAGTTCGTTTTTTCTTGCATTCCGCCTTTTTTGCAGTTTAGAATATTTGTTTTTACGATTACAGATTTCGATATATTATTATTATGCGACATGTAGTATCAGTTCACTTTTTCTGAAAAATATTTGAACTTTTTTGTAAACATCGCATCTAAATAGTGAATTTAAAGAATTACGCAGTCAGAGGGTTAACTTCTTTAAAAGATACAGTGGAGATTAGAAAGGGAAAGGGTGATAGGTTGTTGGAATATACTAAAAAGTGGAGAGGAGAAATGATTTACGTTGCAAATAATAAGAATTGTAAGCTAAGTTAGTTTCATTTCATACTAGCCGCCTTTGGCGACCAGCTGGTTCGCCATGAGTAATGCGTTCTAAAATTTTCAATTAAATCACTTATTCATTAGCCAAAATTTAAGAAATAGTTAAAGTCAAAAGATTCAGTTATTAGTAGTTAAAGAGTCGTTAACTTTATTCGGAAAAACTGAGTTTAATGCTTTAATTATTTATCAATTATGCTTCCAAAATATTAAAAGTGTTTTTTTCGGTGATATTGCCAAAATGTTAAATATGTTTTTTAAAGAAAGCGAAAAAGGGAAAAAATTATTGCATTAATGATACAGATATTGCAAACGATTATAGAAATGTGCCATTAGATCGGGATTTCAATGCATATCCTGTCTAAATTCAATCAGGTTTACTGTAAATAAAGATAATTTATAGAATTAATGATATAGATATTGCAAACGACCATAGAAACCTTTGCTTTGCATTTATTTTTTTAGAAAATATCACATTTATATATATATTTTTATTTTATCCAGTCACGTGCTAAAAGTTGCATATCTTTAGATTTGATTTGCGAGAATAGTTTTTTTTTATTTGAACTTCCGGCATTGTTTTATTTTATTTTATGCACTCACGTGCTAAAAAATGGTTAAAATATTTCTTTAAAAACTGGTTAAAATAGAAACTTGAGTTATACATTAAAACACTGATACCATTAGAAAGCTAATTTTTTATCTTTAAATTGATGCTAAAATCATGTTTGTGCGATTATATTTTCGGAAGTTATAGCGGAAAAACGTTGAAATTTCGCTTAAATTTTAATTAATTCAAATTCTAATTAAAAATTCGAAAAAAGGGCTCCTAGGTTCATTCCCGAACTCCAAGGTATGCATGTACCAAATTTGGTAGCTGTAGGTCCAACGGTCTGGCATGTAGAGCGCCAACACACACACACGCACGCACGCACGCACGCACATGCGCGCACACACACACACACACACAC
>JAPMOQ010017292.1:2228719-2272439 GCA_026543055.1 Argiope trifasciata | reverse complement strand
ACACACACACACACACACACACACACACACACACACACACACACACTGAGCTTTATTATAAATATAGTTATAGAAAAGGGTCTTAAAAGCAAGTTTTTCACTGAAGTCATTTTGCCATGCGCAATATGCACTTTCAAACATACATTCGAACTATTCTGATTTACTGTGAAGCGTATTCATTCGACTTCTGAATTGAGATTCGTAGAGTAATAACAGGTTTTCATAATTCAACTGCAATTCAATTCAATGTGGTAAACTTGAATCAATCTTTTATATTTTCATCTTTTCAATTCTTTTATATTTTCATTCCGAGTTTCCAGTAAAAAAAAAAGAAATATTCTTGGTCGGTTGTATGCAAGAAGACAGGAAGATTGATGGAAATATACCAAGCAATAAGAAAATAAGCAAATAAAATAAAAATTCAGAAGCAATGATAGAATTTACTATTTATAGTAATTTTTTTTTCAAACTCCGATGTTATCGTAAGAAAAACACAGGAGAACAAAACAAACGTATTACAGAAGCCATGTAACAACGTGGTTACTTTCATGAGATAATCTCCGTGATGATTCATATCGATAAATTCAGGTACATTTCAGGGACGATTCATCTATCATATCGGTAGATCAGGTGTCCGATCCCCTCTTCAAAAAACATTGCCGCCAGTGGTGTCAGATAAGATTTGATCTAGTCTTTTAAGCATGGGTAAGGAAGAAAAAAAAAATCAAAATTGATATCCATTCCACCTCAGCCACCATTCGGAGAAGAAAAATGAATTTCAACTTTCCTAGAAACGAAGGAAGAGTCAAGCAACCGTGGCAATTAAATACAGAGGAAGAAATTATTCTCGCCACAAACCTTGCAATTTTGATCTCTGATTAGTGTCCAGGATTTTTTTCTTCTGAAATTGGCTCAGTATTGGCGATGTCCATTCCTTTACAAATGAAATTTCCAATCGTTTCTGGGTCATCGTCCCTTTTATAAGGGGGAACCTTCCATTCCAATGCCTTTATTCTATAATAATTAATCATATTAAATGCTAAAATAAAATTGTTACATCTGAATCCGCTACCACCCCAATGAAAGACAACATGGCTTATCGGATGGGTGTGGGAACAGCATCGCCCTCGTTAAAAACTCATTTCCTCACAAAGAATCGAAGTGGGATTTTAATCGGGACAAAATTAAAAGAATTGTCCATGCAGATAGAAATTTCTCTCACTCTCTTTTTTCAATTCCTACTGTTAGTTCAACTCTCCCTATATATATATATATCTTGCCTAAATTTTCAATCGTTGATAAAATACTTTTTATTCATCCACTCGGGTTCAAATATTTTTTGGAGGATGACACTTGATGTTAATATAGTTTTCTCAAATATTAATTCATTAATTAAATTAATTTTTAATACTTTAAATAGAGTTTTAGCAGTTTATAATGAAAATTGAAATCAACAGGCAGTAGCTCAATCTGTAAAATGCGAGGAATTCCGTATTCTTTACGTGAAGGTGATTTTTTGCTAAAATCAATCATTTTTTGGTAACTATTTAATAAAAAGTAACTAAAATAAAATTGTGTTTAGTTGATCTACTTAGGAATTGAATTAATTTTTTTTTCAAATTATTTGCTGTAGACGTTTAGAACTTTTCTATTCCGACGCAATTTTTATCAATATTATTACTTAATATTCGATTATACGTCCTTTCATTAACTAGAAAGTTAAATTTTACTTACTTTTTAAAGCCTCAGCACTTTAAAAATTCACTACGACGTAATGATTTTGATCTATTTTAATGTTTTTAAAAGCCTTTTGGGACACGTTCAGAGCTTCCAGTTCCATCAAGTTTTGCTTGAAATTGCCACAAGAAATTTCTTTAAAAATAAAAAAATAAAACAGTTCTTCATATATTTTTAAGAATCTTCGACATTGGCTGTTTATACATTGAATGCACTGATTTATAGATCGTTAGAATTCCATTGCTGAAATTCAATGGTTTAACGGATAAAACGTTATTTTAAATTATATTTGCTACTTTTTCATGTAATGATTTCTTTATTTTGTCATATTATAGACTCTGTTTTATTAGTTTATTCGTTATGTAATTTCAACAATAAAAAACAATTGACGCATCAGATTGATATGCGCACCACTGATGCACGTGTTCGAAACCAAACATATCATTATATAAGAGCACTATAGACGGTGTTTTTGATATAAACAACATAAAATAACATCCATAATAAACTGCTACATATGTTTAAAGAATATGTTAAATGTTTATAAATCTAGACACATATACTTTGTTATACTAATAAACAATGTTTTACAATTAGAAGCAGAAGATGAAAGATCAGAATGTCTTGTTATCCACCCACCAACATCCAATTGAAGCAACAATAATAATTGGCATTGATAATAATAATTATAGCCGCCTTGCGTAGTATGTTTTTTAAGCATTATTGGACTTATTGGTGTAATTTTGATGAAGCATTTCCATAAAGTCAGAATGTATAGTTAGAGAATCAATTCTGAATTTTCAAATTAATAAAAAATTGATAACAAATAGAAAAAAAGTAATTTTAACAATTTTTTTTATTTGAAAATTTTTAATTGATTAAAAAAATTAGGGCTTGCAGATTTATTTCACTGAAAGCATTAAACTGAAGAAAATTAAGCCGTTGAGAAACAAGCGAATACAAAAAATTATTTTTCGCAGAAAATATAAGTAATGTTAGAAAATAAGAATTTTATTTACACGAACAAATAGAAATAAAAAAGGGACAGTTAAAGAAGATGTGATTGTATTCAATTCTTTCTTATTTGAATATCGTCTGCTTTTTGTTCGTTGCCAAACTCGTAAATAAACTACTCCACGATCTCTTTGAAAGAAGGAATAGAACACGATCACACTCGACGAAAGCTGGTCAAAATTCTTTTGAACCGCATCACGTCCGAGTTGAAAGAAATATAAATAACAAAAATATGGATTCTATAAAGAAAGCAGAGAAGGGAAGAAGAAAAAAAATAAGTCTGTTGCAGTCGTCCTTGAAACGCAAAAGAATGATTTCGCTGTGTTACCAGATACTGAAAGAGTTGGAGATGTTTTTTGGCCTAGTAGGTGACATGGACGCGCCTTGAAAGTCGAAACCAATTCAGTACAATGCGGTTCTCGGAATGACCACACCGCGGCGCCACGTTGGAATCCAGATCGGAATCTCTGGAAATCGTGAGAAGTGTCGACAACCGTTTCGTATATTCTAGCGATTAGAATTAGCCATCTGAATTTCTTTTCATTCGGGAAGTTTCTTATTAAGAGAACAACGTCCTTCCTTTATTTTACTGGAAATATCTAATTGTTATATGTTGTTAATGTAAAGATGTTCAGAATTTCATGTGTCATCAGAATATTACTAGCATAGGAATAAAATTTATTATCAATATTTTTGTATTTTTATATTTAGATTCGATACAGTTAATTCTTTTTTAGGAATACAATCAGAACATTCGAGTGGTATAGAGCATCTGGATTAAAGAAAAATCAAATTAAACGTATAAATAAATTTAGAATATTTTTAATAGTTTTGGAATGAGTACTAACAGTGGAATATTTTATCTCATGAAGTTCAAATCACAAAATATTTTTGTGTCAAAATTACTAAGCTGGTATTCCATAGAAATTCTTAAAACTTAAAAAAAAAAAAAAAAAAAAAAAAACGAACTGCAAAATTAAAGCTAGTTATATTTCTTTTATATAATATAATAATATAAATTTGGCTATTTCTATACAAAAATTAATCAAAAACATTCTTGAAACTAAATATCTTCATTTAAGAACAAAAACGTCTGTTCTTAAATAATTAAACAATTAATTTTACTGTTTATAAATAATACTAATTAGACTGTTGTGTTTATGCATTTTTTCTCGCTTGTTATAAAATAATGATTATGATAGTTAAAAATCGAGTTTTTAACTTATAAAATGGAGTAATACTTTTATGATGGTAGTAAAATTTCGGAATAAAAATATTTGAGTGTTATAAAATATTTGTTTACAGAAAAGGCAGATATTTGTTTCATAATAAAAGCCGTAACGAATTATGTAATTCTATAAAGTTTAAAAGTGGTTGCTTCGAATTAATCGAACGAATTTGTAAACAAAATATGATGGGAAAAACTTCTGTCTTTATGAAGTTAACAGATTAAATAATTAATTTTAATAAACTCAAAACGGTATAAAAATTTTTCCATGGATACAAGCATTTTATGAACTTAGGAAAATATTAAAAATTAAAGGAAGTTAAAATGAATTTTTGAAAAAGCCCGAGAAACTGTACGAATAAATATATGTATAAAAAGAAATGACATAAGTGCTTAGCAATTCAAAATTTAAAAATAATAACGTTAACAATAATAATTTCAAACGGTAAAAGAAAAAAAAATTCCACTCGTTTTGGTGTTAAGAGACCAAGGGAAAAAAATCAGCAAGAACGAGATCAACGAACGAGTAGAGTTACTTATTGAAATGAATTGACCGCCCGGGAACTAAAATATAAAAAAAAGGTTATTCTAAATTTTCATGATAAGATAAAATAAAAAAAAGAGGTCCACATTATCTAAAAGGCCTAGTTTAATTCTGAGAGCCTGGACTGAATGAAGGTCATCCCTTTTCCTGAATACAGTTATTCCCTCGAAAATGTGTGCGTCACTGCCTGGCGAAGGACGTCATCATTTCCAGGGTTGCAATGGCAACGTCTCGGGTTGCCAAGCGAAATCGAAAATCGCTCGACGTTTTGAGTTATTTCGGGGCCGTAATTAACTTTTTATATGTTGGCGCGAAAAATAGATGGCGGCTTTTTATTTTGGACGAGTTCGGAAGGTGTGTTTTGGGCGGGAAACGATTATTGAAATGAGAAAATGGTTCTATTCTTTTTTGATTATTAATTCTTTGTTTTAATTTTTTTTATTCCTCGGTAATGCTGTTACTGAGCGAAAACGGGTGAAAATCCATCTCAATTAATTATTACATTCGCCCCCTTTTTACGATAAAGTATTTGAGGAGAAAATATCATGTTTTGAATGTCGGAACATTATTGGAAAGTTCATCAGTAATTGGCTTTTTCTTCCCCTTGGGTTTTTTAAAGAAAAATTTATATAATTTAATAAAATTTAAAAATAGATTTGCTTAAGATAGCAGCTTCCCCCCACTTTAAAAATAGAAATAAATAAAATGTCAGCTAAACCTTGAGGGCTTTTAATATTAAGAATTTACGATATTAAAAATTCTAATTCTAACGAAAGGTCGAAAGAGAATCTACCTTTGATGACTTGCTGTAATACTGGTTGTGTTTAATTAAATATCTTCTGCATTTAATATTTATGATTCTCTTAAAAAAAGCACTTTTACAGCCTTATTTCAAATTTGATTAGCTCTTTTGGAGGAAGTATCATTTTCATATTTTTGTTAAATAAAACTAAATTAAAAAGCCGTATAATAGAAAAATCTCACCTTGAATTTTAATTATTATAGCAAACATATAATTATTTTCGTGCTTCCTAAGCACCAAAACGAATCCTTGCACTTCTGTATGATTATGCATCTTATTATTTTTTAGAGTTTTACGAATTAATCAAATTACCAGTATTAATCAAATAAAGTTAGACGTTAAAACCTTGTTATTTTAACAATATTGCACATATTTTGCTTACTATATACAGGGATCTTTTTTAATGAGAGTAAGTTCCATAATCATAGTTCCATGAATCTCACTTAATGAGGATAATTCGTTTGTTAATCTAACGGAGAAAAGTTCGTTAGGCGAAAACAAAATTTCCTCTGGAATTCATGCAAAATAGGATTATTCATTTCATTCTGAAAAAAAAAAAAATACTCAAACGAATTTGTAATAATGTCATTTATTATTTATAATGCATGCCTTTTTTATAAGAAAATGGTCTAAAGATGTTGTCTTTGGTTACGCTACAGAATTTTGACGAAAATGGGACGCAGTATTATAGTTACATAACACTGCTCATAACAACTGTCTTATCAGAATGATGTTTCTCAACATACTGCGGAATAATTTCCCCTGTTTTTAGTATATCTCTCATTTCACTGAATGTTGTTGTCCTGTTGTATCTGTTATTTTCTTCCTCTCCTGATCAAATCTCTTCCACAGCCTTTTGCTGTGACACAGACTGCAGCTAAATCGTTATTCGATAGTTTTAACATTGCTTTTCTGCCAACTCATCGAATGACTTTTCTTTTCCACCTATATCTCCATAAGCTGGCCAATGATAAAATTTCGTCGATCGAGGTTCCACATGCATCTGTTCAAAACCCCTCGGAATCGCATTCGACAACGCTATCTGCCCAAAGCTTTTTCCGTTAGATATAAGGGTCTCCTTAAGCAAGCTCTCAATATATATACTAATACAAGCTAATGCAGCATGTGACGTCACGATGTCCCCTCGCAACTCGCTCTCCAAAACATTGCTCGTTAAATAAGTCACTTTTTAACAGTTTGTTTTGCTCGTTATAAGAATCACTTGTTATACTAGTGTTTATTAAGGAAAGTTTGACTGTACAATTAAAAACGTAAAAATCGCGTATTCTAGCTAAGAGATTCTTATCTTCACTTTCTTATTCATCACGTGTTTTTCCAGGAATAAAACAGATTTCACATATCTTCCAAAATACGAAGATAATATGTAGAATCTTTCTTCTCGTATTTTCCTCAATGAAAGAATAAATGCAATGACTATTTAAAAACTGTTTCAACATTCAGAAAAAAATTACAGGAATAACAAATTGTCATAATTGAATACTATTAATAATATTTTAAGTTTTTAAATGGCACGAAAATAATTTTTCTGTAGTAATAACATAAAAACAGCTGCTTATTCCTTAGTTTTTAACTATTTGCGATACTTATTAATGTTTCAAAACAATTATTCCGAAATAATCATTATCACTTTGAAAAACATTATGTTTTTTAATATAGTTTGTAATTTTAAATCTTTTATTTAGAATTAGTCATTTTTGACGACCAGTTGATTCGCTGATATGAATGCCCATTAAAATTTTTCAAGTAAATATTTTATTTAACTTTTTCCTGTTATATAGTATTTAGTAAAATGTTTTTAAATTTTACAAGATATTTCGATAGTAATAAAACTCAACTGTTATAGAAGAAATGCGAAGGATTCTTTACTCAGCGTTCTATCAACAGGCGTTACTATACTAATAAAACTCTCTTCCTCACTAGAGGACTTAATTTGCAGGGAAGCAATATTTAAAATTTCATGACGGAGATTTCGTACAAGTTGGCACATTTTTTTGCATTCATAGCCGTGATCTTTCTGGGGACCTCCAAATTAGGTCCGAGGATCATTGCTAAGATTTCCAAAGGAAATTATCGGCTATCTATAAAGCCTTACTTAACCCTTTGTCTACTCTCGGCCACCAAAGCATTTTTACTGTTCTGGTAGTAGGCCTGCTCTCAGCCTCCCCAGCAATGCAGCATGCTAAACTTACATTGTATTCTTGGAACCTAATTTCCACACTCTCTATGAAAAAACAGAAACTGCTAAGCAACTTATTCACGAAACAATACGGGACCTATTATTTCGTGATAACGAATCCTCATGTTAATAGAGCGGACGTTGATTAGCCATGCAAGACGTCGTAGCATCTCAAATGTAAAGAAATCTACTGTCTTTGGAGATACTTTGCATATTTTGATGTAGTATGCTACCAATTTTTTAGTGTAATTTGGAATTCTCGCGTTTTAAGATATTTCACTAATAATATTACAAAAGGGTAAAAAGAAAGGTGGCGAAAGAAGTTTACTGTGAAATTTAAACTAGCAATGACGAATCTTATTTTGACAATTTGGATACTTGGTCTGGTATAGAGTTTGATAATGTGAAGCATCATCGAGATCAGGAAGACCATAGTCCTTGATAGAGAAGAAAGTATTAATGGCATATTATATATATTACGGCACTGTCAAGACGTTACTATTACACATTTTGCTGCTTGTTCCAACAGAAAAATTCAAAGCGTAAGTCGCCGAACGAATTATTCTTGCAACACTTGTCGTCGAAAACCAGAATTTCACATGGGAGACTGTTTTGAAAGATACAATACGATGACTAATTATAAACTATAATTTTTACAATAAAGCATTGTCTTAAAACATATTATGTTTACAATATCAACAGGGGCCGCGGTAGCCTGGTTGATAGAACGTCAGTCCCGTAACTGAAAAGTCGCTGTTTCCGTCCTCGTCTTGTCCAAAGACCGAAGTAATGGCTAATGGCAGTCGGGGCACGTTAATAGGTCGTAACTGCAAAGTCCTCCAAGTTCCCATAACAAAACGATACCTCTGGGGGTACTGAATCGGGGATGAGTCGGTATCTAATTTGGACCAAAATTTTGACTTGCTGATGGATCAATGAGTATATGAATGAATTCGACCACCCTATAAAAAGGGTTGTGTCGTGTGTGTTTGAGCAAAGTCGTCCTTTCACCTGAACGGTGCTCGTTAACAACGAAAGGCGTACACCCCTGCCTTAATCGAAACAGCTCTGCTAATTCGGCTTGGTATGACCAAGTGGCATTAGACGACAACAACAACACAATAACGATGAATAGAAAAGAAGGAATAAATTGTGTTTTTCTTTCATTATCTTACATACAATGTATCATTGCTGGTTCAATGGAAATTAATTTCACCCAGTACGACACCTACATTCAGATTTAATACGAGTGCAAATGGTTAAAAGAGATTAACATCCAAATAGAAACTCATATGCATTCACTGACAGTATGAATGTGCTGAAAACGCTTTAGAAAATCAAACCGAAAAGTAACATCATGAAACAGGTAACAGATCAAATCGTTAAAATTGTCCTACAGCACTAGAGAAAAGCCGGTATCTTATTACAAGTAACGAGGAAATAAAAGGAACAATAAACAACGGTATCGACATAAACTTCTTCAAAGATCGGCAAAAGTCTCTGGTGGAGCGAGGTAAGATTTAAAAATAAAATATAGATTTAGAATGAAAAAGAAAAATACGGTACTAGAATTCTTTTCTCTGCCTTCTGGTATTTTACACAGTTATGTGTTATATGTTTCATAATGGAGTGGAAATAGAAATGTGAGCAATTCTTTTCCCCTCTTAGGAAACAAAACTTTTGGCGAATTTAGAGCTTTAGTTAGAAAATTTCGAATTACACTGAAGCATTACACTTTTTAATAACAATTTTCACATACCTTCAGACAAACACATTGGCAGTCAGTCAACCCTTTTTCAATTAGATTTAAGATATAATGATATACAATTATAATGCAATACTCTAAATTCAATACAATACTATCAATACAATACTCTAAATTTGGTATTTCTCCTTTTTTTAATTAATTGCAAAGATACCAATTGAATTAAATGTCAAGGTATCCAAGTGTAAAGGTACGTACAGACAGATCATCTGTAAGAAAATATAATTTAAAATTAGGTAGATTGGGATTTTTGGTAATTTTAGGTATGACTTAATTTAATTAGGCGTCATTTTAGGTATGACTTAATTTCGAAAGTAATATTTTATTTTTGACTGAGGAAGAACTAAAGCACAAAGAATCGCCAGACACGCGAAATGGAACTTATTGAGAATTGCAATATTGTATATTTTATATATTATGAATTAAGAAAAAAATGTAGCTCTTGAATTCTTTAAACTTAGTTTTCAATTTTAAAATGCATGTAAGAAATTCGGACAACTTAATCCAACTCTCATGTCACCAAAGAGCTGGTATGAGAGTAAATAGCACTCTGATACGGCACCCAATAGGAAAGAATTCCCCCAACTTGCAAAAGGCCTATGACAAAACCAAATTCAAACAGCTAATCCAAAGACAATAGAAATCTATGGGAAAGTGACTCATGAAGGGCATATCATATTAAATCTGTTCCTTGATGTTAAAAAAAATTAAGTGCATGGGCAGCTCCATGCACTAGCTGCTGCAAACCATAGAATGTGCCAGTAAAATATGCTCCATTTAAATCTTTGGCACTACAGCTGCAGATGATAAAATGATGAGGTTTAAAAGGATGATATTTTAAATTATTTTACAGCAAGGTGGACATAGTCTTTCATTGGTTTTAAAAAGTCATTATTGAAGAACTAATTCAATAATTTTTTCAATGCATTAAAACATTTACCATCAAATAGACATGTTTTCAAATTTTTTAGTTCAATAAGAAGCTCAAATAATACATAAATGGTTATTTTGCATTAAATAATAATATATTGTTAGTAACTCGTTCATTAATGAAAAAAATAAATATATTCTTTGGCTTTATGATATTCAAATGGACCATTAACTTTCAATCCCAATTCTCTTCTTACATAAATCAGAATTACAGAGTATTTGCAACGATAAATGTATATATTGATAGTCCCAAATTTTGGGTAAAATATTCTATGTCTAATATGAAGCCGAAATGTCGAACAATGTTTATATAAATCGGAATATAGCCTTGTTATTCTCCGAGCTACCAACGGGGCCTCACATTGGAATTTTGAGACGTAAGTAGCTTTAATGACAACTTTATAAACATCTTTATATATCGAAACAATGATATGATAAATTATAATGTACAATATTTTTTATTATGAGAAAAAGACTATTGGCACTTTATTCTTAAATTGTATTCCATAACATATGAAAATTTATTAAAGTGAACACTCGCTCAAAGATTCATTTTCCAAAAGGCTGATTTGTAGTGCGATTCAACTCCTTCTCAAATTCATTTACGGTTATAGTCATTGAAGCTTCCAAGATAGATTGATATCCAGATTGCAGCTTCTTTTTCATGTCGTAAAGATCTAATCTTCTGTCACTTCCCAACTGTTCTATACTTCAAGACTCTTAATGTTCACGCTTGTATTACAGAATTTACAATATATCAGATCGTCTTTTTTTCTTGTATCGGTTTATCATGTTATTTTACATTTCTTTCTTCTCTCTTCTCTCTTTTCGTCTTTCATTCTGCATCTTGTATTTTGCTGTTCTTCAAAATTTTGTCCTTTCTTTTCTTTTTTCAGCTTGATTTCTCATTTTCGCTTTCTTAATTTTGTATGTTGCTTTTTTCTGTTTAGTTCCTTTTTTTTTCTCGCCTTTTCTATCGATTTGTTTTGTCAGCTAGTTTGACCGTCACAATTTTAGAGTCTTTTGTGTGACTGTCAAACACATTGAACTTTTGTCACATTGTATCTCTTGCGGTTGCATTGCAGCTTTGTCAGTTTCATAATCTCTGTTTATTGTTCTAATTGTTCTCTGCCAACCTGTACATTTTTCTTCTGATTCTAACAGCATGCTGAAAGGAATTTTTTCTATGGTTGCTCTCAATGTATTGTTGAATTCCAACAACAAATGTTTCATTGTTTTTGTAACTTGCAGTATAAATACCAGGGGTGAGCCAAAAAAAGTCTACAAGTAGCAGTATTTGGAAAGTAGAAGTTCTAGATGGGAGTATTGTTACCCAAAGTGGAGATAGATAGCACTAGCTGTCTGAGCCAGATATTTCATGTAGATAGTGCTAATACTGAGACATGAAACAACAACAGTAAGGACAAGACGTCTAGAGAAGTGGTCTCGCACAGAGATGCGAACCATGATACGATTTCTAATGGACGAAGAATGTGTCTTCAGTCATTCACAGACAAATCATTGAAGTGTGCGGGGTCGAAGCAATGAGTAGACAACAGATGGTGAATCGTTGTCGTTTTTTTTAAGCGGAAAGAGAGTTTATTGGAAATGTTTAGGTGGGAGGTTTGAAACCACTCCACATACAATCCCGATTTGACTAATAGGGACTATTTCCTTTTCCCGGCATTGAAGAGACACTTATGCGAAACAAAGTTCATATCAGACAGTGATGCTCAAAAAGGTACCGAGAATTAGATCAATAGTCACTGACCTGATTATTACCAAGATGGGTTAAACAAATTGGTCCAGCGATTTGATAAATGAATCCACAGGTTTAATGATTGTGCAGAGAAGTGGCCGCCATATATGTCTCTTAAATACCTTTTGCATCCTGGCATTTCATCTTGGCAATGCAAAAAAAAAAAAAAAAAAAAAAACATTTTCCTTTGCCTTATAAACTTCATTTACATCACTCCTCGTAGTTTAGATCAATATACTTTTTGCCGAATAGGTAAATTTACAAAAAAAAAAAAAAAAAAAAAAAAAAAAAAAAAAAAAAAAAAAAAATCAATTTCTGCAGAGTTTTTTGTAGATAAGGATCCTACTAAAAATAATAACCAGATCATCACAATTCTTCTTCACAAAGGTTATGCCTTTTAGTTAATTTTTTTTTTCATTCATGTCTGAACTTTATCTGGCCTATAAAATTCGTTTCCTTGCAATAATATTTTTGGAGGTCATTATGGAAAAAAGACAAAATTTCGCTTAATTTTTAATTAACTGAAATTCTAAGTAAAATTTTTTAAAAATTCTACGTGGGGTCCATTTTTACTATCCAAAATATGTAAGTGCTAAATTTGTTTGCTATGAGGCAAAATGTCTAGCATGTAGAGCGCCATCACACACACTCACACCTTTATTAGTAATAGAGATGCATATGCATGTACATATTTAAATTTATCTGCTTAATTGAAGATAATTGATAGAAAATGAAAATTTTCTTTCAAATTTCATTGAGTATGATATAATTGTATAATATTTTGTAACTGTAAAATAGGCATATTTTTCTTTGCATAATTTCTTTTAATCTAGCAGCTTTTTAGTGTGATTCCGCTGTAAATGAAAAACCGTATTGCACGCCATGCTGCGATATAGGGTTTATACATAAACCGAATTTCTAAAAACCCGGTTTCAAATTCAATATTTCCAAAAAACTTGGTTTAAACGGCCTTTCGAAATATTGTCAAAAATTAGAATAGGGAAAAATGTTTTATTTAATTTGTATTAAATAACTCAAAACAAAATCAATATCAAAGTCAAAATATTAAAAAAGTAAGAATTGCATATACATTTTACTTACACAAAATAAAGAAAACTGAAACAAAAATTTCCAGCAATATTTATATTATTTTCACTAATTTTAACGATTAGGCAACGAGGGCATATTCATGCCCTCTCCATCGATGGAGAGGGCATGAAGATCTATAGAAACTGTGATCATTGTCTTGATACACAGCTTACGCCTACTCACATCTACGATTGTCCGGCTATGAGCGCCAGCCTGAGAAAGATTGGTGTACTGCCAACTATGATAGATCCGTATGGAGATAACATCAAGCAAGTCGCAGAAGAAATTTTCAAAATTCATGGACATATCTAGTTTCGACTCTCATGGACACGACAAAAAAAAAAAAAAAACTAATTTTAACTTATCCTAAGAAATTAGGTTTTCAAAAAACATGAAATACCCACTGAGCGGCGACTAAATCTTGTTCTTATTTTGAACACAATATTGCCTGAAATTGAAAATGCTCCTTACTTAGCAGCTGTGTTTGGTTTTATTATTTTCATGGCATCAAATAACAAGTCTAAGTTTTTTTTGTTCTTTTATTCGTTGCCGCAAATAATGAAATTCAGCTTTTAGTGTCTTTAGATTTGTAAGTTTTACTTCAGGATCTTCAAGAAACTTATGAATTGATTTTTCCCATAACTTCTTTTAAAAAAGCATTACTTTTATGAATAGTTTCTTCGAGTTGCCTTTCATCTGAATCAGTTTCCACATAAAAATTTGGAAACATTCTAGACAATATATTCTCAGATAACTTAATAATTTCGTTTTCTTTTTGAAATCCGGTTTCCTTGTATTGAATGAATAGCAAATCAAATAAGTTTAAAAATTAATTTTTACATAATAATAAGAAAAATAAGTTTAAAATTAATCTATACATAATAATAAGAAAAATAAGTTTAAAATTAATTTATACATAATAATAAGAAAAATAAGTTTAAAATTAATTTTTACATAATAATAAGAAAAATAAATCTAAAATTAATTTTTACTTAATAATAAGAAAAATAAGTTTAAAATCAATTTTTGCATAATAATAATAATTTTTAAGCTGGTTTTCGGATATGATAAGTTTACTTTTAAAAATCGGGTTAAAACTGGGTTTGAAAAACCGTCAAACCGTACTGTGTAAGTAAAAAAATAAACGGGGGAGGGATACATTCCTTCGGTTAATTGGTGTGGGTGTACAAATATTTTAACCAAAGAATAAAATGCGGTAATACCCAGATTGATATATAAAACAAAGTTTATGATTATTTCAAAACCATCTAGATAAAGTTCCCCGACATATTACCTCATAGTGCAATGGCACAAATTAAAAAAAATTAATAAATTTTATCTCCCTTGTGAAACGCACTTTGCTCTATAAAAATGCACCCGTTCTTGAGAAAGGGCTCAATTTTCATTCCAAAGGGTAATTTTGCGTCGTCAAGGTATTGAAGTCCAATTGATAAGAAGCAGTCGATGTTTGGAGTAAGCCATGCTATCACATCTTTGCCTGATAACGGATTAAGTCATATTATTGTGATGTCACAGAACAAAGTTGAAATTTTATCAGCTTAGATACAGCATTGCATAGATTTTCAAGAGTTGACAGACGTTTAGTCTAATATTATTATTTTTATTTCATTTGATTGCTTATCAGAGTGTCAAACTTCATTTTTAAGAATAAATTGTCTCATTTGGATCAAATAAGCATTTTCACTATTTTGTATTGCGAAGAATAGAGAAAATATTGTAACTGTCGAATTCGAGAATTTGATGAATTTTCACGTTTTATACCAGCAGTGGCGAACCTTTATGAATAAAGATGTCATTTTTTTTCTAAAGAAATGTCTAATGAGGCATAGACGTGCTTTCAAATAATTTTGACTAGTGATTATTAGGAAGATTATAAAACTAAATACTAACAACTCAAAATTCTTTATTTACAAATAAAAATACATTTTGTACTGTATAGTCATAAATGTTTTAGTTATACGTGTAATTACAATGGCATTGAATGTACAAAACATTAATTTTGATTACCACATAACATTTAACTACTGTGGGCATGATTCAATTTTTCATCATTTAACAGAAACATCCTAATTTCTTCCAAATAATCACCAAATCTTTGAAGTACGTTCCCCCTGCTCAACCAACGAACATTATTAGACACTATAAAGCCATTTTACACCACTCATCCAACAACGCATCTAACTTCCACTTATTTAAAACCTACAATAATATAAAATTGGCTAGTTTTATGTTTAACGCCATTAAATTACCAAGATATGTTAAAACTCACTTAGAACACAAGGTTTGTTAGTGCAGGGCTTCTTAAACTGTGGGTCGCGACCCCCCTGGGGGTCGCGAGACTACTGAAAGGGGGTCGCAAAGATCTGATACTTTTCAATCATTATAAATAAAATTTTAAAATTAGTATACACACTACGTACAAATATAAATACAAATAAAAATCATACAAAATACTATTGTAGTTTTATTATAACTATTTTTTGAAAAAAGTGGCAATGCAAAACTGTTATATAGGGCCTATAAATGAAAATATGGAAGTAGCATTTAAAATAATAAATACAACGCGCTCCTCGATTTTCAACTGAGCGTTCGACATTGATGTCTGGCCGCCGGCGTCAGTGTTTGCAAGATAACTTAGTGATTATAAGTACCCAGACGCCGCGTCGCCTTACAGCTTACACATACAATACGGAAGCATAATCAAGCTAGGCTAGGCGAATTGGCATATTATTTTTATAAAAGAATAATAAAAAAAATTAAATGAAAGCTTCTTTTTCGCCGTCTTTGTGATACGGTGCCTTTGTGCGCTGCACACTTTGAACACGCCATGCGTCGGGGTTGATCTGATCATAATTTGTTGTCATTGCACTGGTAAAGATTCGAGTGTAGTTATTTTTCTGTTTGTACTTCAGTTTGGACTCAGCTTTGTCTTCGTAGTGACATGTGTGTATTTACTGTGTAATTTTCAGTTGGTGTTTTTAATTATTACGTTAAAGTTCAACTACATTTTGTTTAATTATTTATTATTATTTAACTATCATGGATAAATGGCTAATTAAAATTCCAACTAATAAGTCTGCCACGCCGTCACAACCAAGTTGCAGTGCTTCAAATCCGACTTCTAGCAAAAAAAAAAAAAAAAAAAAAAGAAAATATGACGAATCATATTTGCAGTATGGCTTCACATGCTCTTCTCACAACAATGAAGAACAACCAGTGTGCTTAATTTGCAAAGAAGTTTTGGCTGCAGAAAGCATGAAACCGTCAAAACTGCAACGACATTTGAATACTAAACATGCAACGTTATCAAAAAAGCCAATAGAATATTTTGAGCGTCTTTTGCAAACATCAAATAAAGAAAAGAACACTTTGGAGAAGTATGTTACTTTGAATGATAAATATCTATTGGCATCATATGAAGTTTCGTATTTGATAGCAAAAACGAAAAAGCCTTTTACTATTGGAGAGCAACTTTTACTACCTGCAGCTATAAGAATGTCTGAAATTGTTCATGGAAAACAGTATGCTGCTGAAATTAGTAAAATTCCATTATCAAATGACACTGTGTCCAAAAGAATTTCAGACATTAGCAATGATCAATTTCAACAGCTTCTTATGAGGCTTAAAGACAGCTCAAAGTTTGCAATACAACTGGACGAGTCGACAGACATTTCAAAAATAGCACAGTTGTTACTTTTTGTAAGATATATTTATGAGGGAAGCATTCATGAAGATGTACTGTTTTGTCGTCCTCTGGAAGGTCATACTCGTGGAAAAGATATATATAAAAAAGTAAATGAGTTTTTTGAAAAAGAAGGATTAAATTGGAAAAATTGTGTTGGTGTGTGCACGGACGGTGCTGCAGCAATGACCGGACAAGATCTTGGTTTTACAGCATTTGTTAAAGCTGGAAATGATCATATTACATTTACACATTGTATGATTCACCGAGAGGCACTTGTTGTTAAAAAAATTGCACCAGAATTAAACACTGTGTTTTTTGATGCAGTCAAAATCATTAATTTTATTAAAAGTCGAGCACTTAATAGTCGATTGTTTAAAAATTTGTGCATTGATATGGATTCGGATTATACAAGTCTATTGCTACATGCTGAAGTTAAGTGGCTATCAAGAGGTCGAAGTTTGAAACGATTATTAACTTTAAAAGATGAAGTTCTTATATTTCTAACAGAGCAAAATTCTAATTTGGCCGATTATTTTCATGATAATTTATGGCTTCTCAAGCTATGCTATTTGGCAGATATTTTTGATAAAATCAATGATATGAATTTATCAATGCAGGGAGTCTGCGTTAATATGTTTATGTTAAAAAATAAACTTCAGGCCTTTGTTAAAAAAATTCTTATATGGAAGAACAGAGTGGAAAGTGGATCGCTCGAAATGTTTCCATTTACTGACGAGTATATAATTAGTAACAATATTTCAAAAAAAGATACTCCTATAACAAAAATTATAGTTAATCATTTGAAGGATATGGAAGTTTACATGCATAGATATTTTCCCAATGATATCGATACACAACAATGGATTTGCAATCCATTTTCAATTGAAATGGAAGAAATTAATTTTTTAAACTTCAAAGCACAAGAAGAATTTGCCGAATTAACAAGTGATACTACCTTGCGACTCAGATTTTCTCAAGTGCCTGTGCATGAATTTTGGATAGAAATCAAATCAGAATATCCCCTACTATCGGAAATGGCAATGAACAAATTATTGCCATTTTGTACAACATATTTATGTGAATCAGCCTTTTCCACATTAACTTACATAAAATCAAAATACCGTTCAACTTTAATAAACGTTGAAAATTTATTACGATCTGCAATAACTCAAATTGAGCCTAGATTTAATTATTTGTGTAAAAATAAACAATCACATCCGTCACATTAATATTGTTTGATGTTAATAATATGTTTTTATTAAAAAAATTGTTACAAAAGTTTATTTTTTCTATTGAATATATAGATATAGTTTTATGTTTTCTTATAAAAAAATTGTTACAAAAGTTTATTTTTTCTATTGAATAAATATATATATAGTTTTATGTCATTCTATTTATTGTGTTTTATTACGACCGATATCCCGTCAACGTTTCTAATTATATATATGTGAAATGAATGGGTACGTATTCTTTAATCCTTATTTTATTTACATTGTAAAATAGTGCGATATTACATCTACATCTACGGTTAATATATATTTCATTATATAGAGGAGGGGGTCGTTTAAAATTTCCTAAGCTTGAAGGGGGTCGCTATATAAAAAAGTTTAAGAAGCCCTGTGTTAGTGAATAAAACAGTGGAATTCAAGAATCGAATATCTTACGTCTGTTTGAAATTAATAAATGAAGTCATTTTTCCCCATCGTGTTTGGAGTACCATCAGTTACTGAAACAATTATTTTGAAATCAATTTCTTTCTCAGCAAGCGAATTTTTCACAACCTCACAGTCTAACACATTCTCTTTGCAGAATGAGCGACGGTATGAACCCATGATATAGCCAGATCTTCTTCCACACATGAAGTAGGTTACGGAATTAAAATATATATGCCCTTGGCTCAATCATTCGTGTTTGTTCCAAAAGTGGACTTGGTTATTTTGAATAAAAATGCAAACCGTTTTGATCGGCGGCTTAATCAAAATATTATCTAGCGTGCCATTAATGGTACGAGTGCCACTGGTTAGCCATCTATGTTTTTGACTATCACAGATTTGGTAAAATGTCTGTCTGTCTGTGGCAAAAATAACTCAAAAATTGTCTTTTGTATATAACCCTTACACCAAATTTGTAGACTTCTGTCAAATTTTAAGCAAAATTAAGTTTAAAAGTCTATTTGTTTAGCTATTTGACTGTAAGTTAATATGATAATTACAAAACGAAGAGGATGGCCAAAATTTACTGTCCATACATTGTGGGCACCTATTAAATTTTGAGCCAATCCCAACACTGAAATGAACGTCTGTTGTTTTGAACTATCAGAAGAATATAAATGCTGTACACAAAAACGTGATGTAGCATATCACATTTTTTTTTAACAATTTAGCAGCTGCAATTGTAGATGTGCATTAAATTTTAGTAGTTCCAGTCTGTCGAAACAGAAAAAGATGTGTCTGAAACATACATTCACTTAATTAGAGAGTATGCGAGAAATTTTTGCGGAGACTATTCCCGCTAGTTATTGCATGGTATAAGTGGACACATTTTGATAAGGATTAATTGAAATTTCTCGCTTACTCCCTAATAACCATAAACTGACTACTCTGACCCATAGGAAAAACTTGAATGACAGTACAGTCGCGACAGTAACACTGGCGGTGACTGTGAATGAATCCTAAGAGCCCTCGCCGGTCACGGTGCAATCCTTCCATAAGGAAAAACATTCCGTCTTTTATGGGAGGGGCCTAACCCTCAACTTTCATGTACACACAAGGGTGGCGAGAATCAGCCACCATACCGAAAGCTCCTTCAGTGAAACTTTTTCCCTAATAATGAGGTTATCAGCCCACCCCTCCCCCACTACCTAAAAAGCACAGAAATTAACAGTGCTTTAAAAATATTAATTAAAAGATTGCAATTTCCTTTCTTTAAAAAATTACTTTATACCTAAAGTAGTAAGAATTAAAAAAAATCTTATGCTATCTATGAAATATGTTTCATTTCAAACATACTAATTATTCATTGCATAATATAAATTCTTCGCCTTTTTCTCAATGGAACATCTTGCGAATATTAAAAAGATGAAGACAACAGAAGATAAAATTATCATAGCCAACCTCTTCTGCCCCCAGAACTTTCATGTTTGCTTGATAGTTCGATCTCACTCGTTCAAAAATGAATATAAATAATTGATCTGAGATATTAATCATGTGTGTATATAATGAATAATATTGACAGAATCCTCATAAAAATTATGATTTGGATGACATATTTGTAAATTATCCACGTACCTTCTTTCGAAGTGCGATCTCTAACGAAAGAAAAATGAATATTTAATAAATCAGATATAATTCTGTCGAACTAGCAAGAATTAAAAGAGAAACTCATTAACAACAAATGGAAAAAAAGAAGAGAAAAAAAGGGGGTAGGGGTGAACGATACAAATTTTGGAAGAGGAGAAAAAAAGGAATTATTTGGTCTCGTTGAACACTTCTTCTAGCATCTCTTGTGGCATGTGATAAAGCCATGGCTTTGGTGACAAACGGTTCCAATCGATTCCACCGAACAGCGTGATATAAGCGGGTATGGTACACATTAAATCTATGGCAGCCTTACATCCTATCGCTGATATGGTATCGAAGCTCTGAGAGGAGTGCCAGCTCAGGTATTGTCAGCGTCATCTCACTACGACTCAAAATGACGAGGTCCATCCCAAAATAGTTTTTGAGCTACTTTAAATGATGATGACGTAGTCTCCGCTTCACAACAGAAAGAGGAGTACTGTAGTTTCTGAAGGTAAAGACAGGATAAAACTCTTGAGTACCCGACACAGACTTCTAGCTCATATGAAGATGACACTCACAATTTAGTTTTACAAGGGGAAGAATCTTTCGCAAACCTCACAGAACACAAAGTAAAGAACTAACATGCCGGAATCAAGATTCGAACCCGGAACGCTCAGATCATGGAGGAGACGCACAACTCCTATGCCAGGATGCCATTTTAAATGAGACAGTGCTGTTGTTGTTTTCAATGAAACTTGTCATTGACAAGCCCTCTGTTCGCTGTCAGCGATTTTAAGCCTAAATTAGAGTACCTTGTTTTTCAGTAGTGCCAACTAGGGCCAAGAGTACGACTTAGCTACTGCATGCTTCACATTCATTCGCACAACCCCCTTTTTAAAAGGGTACATTCACACTACTCACAGATAGAACGCAGAATAACAACCATTCCCGAACCGGGAAGCCCAGAACACTAGAAAGACATTCTACTCCTAAGCCAGAACGTCTACAAATGAGACAGTAATTCAAATAACTAAACTAATCAAGCATCTTTCGTGCATCTAAATTTAAAAGAAAAGAGAATTGCTTTAATCTTCCAATCAATCAATTAGTTGTTTATAACTTCACCACATATAGCCAAGGAATGCATTTATTTTGCTTGTTAATTTATTATCTGTCTTACTTTCGTGTTTTGTAGCTTTTTTTTCATTTCGGTTGATAATCGGAATCACAGAGTGGAAAAGCAAATTCAATTTTAAAAAATTAAAATGCAATTAAAAATAATTTCAAGGAAGTGCTGCAGCTCTGCAGGCCTAATGGACAAACCACCCCCAACCTTTAACCCGTACTGTTTGCTTTCTGCAAAATCGATGCTAAAAGAATGGAAACATCGAAAAGTAAAAATAATAATTGTAACAACTTTGTAAATTATTAAATACAAGGTAAGCAAGATAAGCGGCAATCAGGAATTCAATCTATCTTGTTGATTGCGATTTTGATTGGCAGATAACTTACTTCGATGCACAAAGCAGATAAATATGTGACATAGATCGCTTATCAATATAAATACATATTACCTTTAAAAAAATTAATGAATAAAGCATTTGAATTTATAAATCATTAATAATTAAATAGACTTAAGTATTAATAAATAGGCACAGGCATTTGAATAATGACTAAAAATCATAAGAGTTATTAATATTTTAATCTTCTTGACGGGCGAACCACACCTGAACGGGTTTTTACAGGATCAGGAACCAAAGTTTTGATCGGAATTTACTGTATCATCGAAAAGACAAGGACCACTCGTAGAACTAGAATTGTTCTAGGGGAATATTTGCAGGATTCTGAGTGGAATAAGCTCTGTTGATGGTATCGGTTGTTTTGACTATCGTTCATAAATATTTACGTTTTGGTTCGATTACCACTGATTTGTCATATACATGTGACATTTTGTATCCATGGCGGATATTTAAAGTCAATGAAAACTATTGAAATAAAGAGCAATGAAATTTTCACGATTTAATAGCAATAAAATAAACTAAATTTTAGCACTAATTTCACAATAGTATTCTCATCTATACCAGCGCTAAGAGCTGCAAGGTACTCTACTGCAGATAGTAGCCCACAATAGCAACAGTAGTCCACAGACAGAAATCTATAGTTATCTTCTGTATATAGTTGTACGGTAAATATTTGTCGTCTTGTGCTGTCCTGTCTCCATCCTGTAAATAAACGTCGTCTGTGTCGTTGATCTGTCGTCGTCGTCTGATTTACTAAAGGACTGATCATTGAGTGCTCTTCTTCACACACCATACACACCCACTATACAGGTAAACGAACCCGACGGATTAGTATAAGAATAGGAAATCGATAACAATATATAGTTAACCTGCACCTCACTATTATCCATCCGATATTTCATTAATGAACGTTTAGCAACGAATATTAGACTAATATGATGGATGCCTTATAGTTTCCAATTACTGAGGGGATCTTGTGTTCATTCCTCATTCAAAGATATTATCCGTTATAGGAGCGAGATCAACTCAAACCAACATTGTTAAGGTACCCACAAGAATGAGAAAAACTTATCAACTTATTGAAAGCATGTCATTCCCATATCTGAATGGCCGTTTGGTGGGAAAAGAAATCAATATAAATATCATAAACATTGCTACTAATTTAAGAACTGATACGAAAGAGGTTGGATAGTAAAATTTTTTCACAGATTATTCTAAACATCCAGTTGTGCTATTATCTCAAAGGAAGAGATGTAATTTCATTTTCTTTGATATATATTTCAAAATCATTACTTATTATGAATCAAATCAAATCATGAGTCATTACTGAATATAAATCAAATCAAATAATAAGATTAAATAAAATTGTGAGTCATTATTGAACATAATTTTTTTAAAAAAATCAAGATTACCTACTAAAGCAGTTATATAACAGTATTTAACCCTTTTTTTATGGGTATTAACGGGAATTGAAAAAAAAAAAAAAATAAGGACGGTTTTGGGACCGCCCGCATTGGGATAAAGACAAAGTCTGTTTGAATTCTCATAAATCTTTGGATTTGTCATCTCCCAAGTGATAACAGGTAAACTTCGAGAAATAAATCAAGGATGGATTAAGCAATTCACCGACAAGCAGTGAACATCTTATTTTTTTTACCATTCCCACGGACAATGTAGCAAGTGATGCATTAAAAAGCAAGGCAAAAGTAGAAAAAAATGTCCAATCAAGGACATATTCTTCCTACAAGGAATAGTTCCTATATATCTGGTATATACATCTTTATGGATATTGGATATTTGGAGAACAGTAGCCAAAAAGGGAAATACTTTTTACTAAACTTTCATAATGAATTTTTGAGAATTCGCCATGATTTGATTTACGACCTTCTTGACAATTTAATATTGGTATTCACAGATTATTTCATGTAATCTTAAAGAGAAGAAGTTATCAAGATTTTAGAGATAAATTCTGAAAAGGATGATTCACAGGTAGTCTTGTATCAGATTTTAAATGAAATCCTCCAGTGTGAAATCTCCACTCCAAAGCCATTCATGAGAATACGCTCACAATAACTCTAGAATGCGATTAGGTCCATGGGTAAAATTTCATGCATAATATTATCTATAAAATTTGAAATCTATATCCAAGTTTCGGCCAAATGCATGATTCATTCCTTTTCCTAATCGTGTCTAGGGGAAGGTATTCTCAATGAACTACTTATATAAAATTTGATAAGTGGTATATTTCACCAAAGTAGAACTATAAGGAATTTTATAGCCAGATAACTTAACGAACTGATTTTCAGTTTCAAAATTCATATTTAATTGTAATTGTGATGATACTAAACACAAAAGGACTTAATATTGGGAAAAAATTGGACGAAAAACTTAACCGCTAATCGGATGTCGAGTTTTAGCATGGTTATACGTTTGGTTAGATAGATTACAGTGCAAGCATGTTATTTGTCAATGCTTTATACAGTAAAAAATATAAGATTCTGTTGCAATATTGTTGATATTGTTTTTTACTTTCTCGTATCAAAGTATACAGAAATAATAGTAATCGTCAGAAAGGAGAATTCGATATTTTGACGAATTTCTAAGCTTCAAATCTCCCTCAATTCGAGAAACACATTTATGAGAATTGCCATTCTTTTTATTTGTGACGAAGGTAACACCAAAAAAACACACTTTGAGTTAGACGGTTGAAATTTATATATATATGGTATTTAAACCAAATTGCTAAATTACTATGAAATTTTGAACAAATTCTATTCAGAAGAAGTTGGTCTGTGCGGCTGTTAGAATATAATTCAAAAAGATAAATACGAAACAATGAGAAGAATTGATGAATCTGCAGAATTTTGATAATGTTAGATTCAGAAGTATGTAAAACGCTATAACTCAAAACAGCATTGACTTAAATTTATAAAATTTGGTGTCTGATTTTCGGACTGCAATTTTCGTTACCATTGGTTGGGCAAAACGCCTATAAACTACAAATAGCTATTTATTAGAGAGTATGCTATAAATCTTTGGGCAGGCAACGCGCTGATTTAACATGTGTCTACCTGGTTAAAGGTAAAAGAGCTATAGCTACTTGTCAACGATATTATCTCTTTGAAATTATCTCTATAGCAACTCAAATCAAACGATGATTCAAAAAATATTTTTCGACTAACATGCAATTTTCAATCATCAGGAATTATCTCTTCGAAACTTTCCCACATATACTCAATAAATGTATTTATATATTATTAAATGCATGCCATATATGAACAATATTTACTAAAGAATAATTTCTACGATGTTGTTAGTATATATATGCCAGAAAATCGAATAGATATTTAGGAGGCCTTGCAGTTCCTATCGATTGAAACCAAAATTTGATATAGAACTATAATTCAAATCAAAAAACAAACTTTATTTATTTAAGTCATTGAGTTTTTGAAGCACTGTATTTACATGCTTGTGAAAATGCAGACCTATGAACTGTGAACTTCTAAACAGATTGAATTTGCCTTATATCTACATTTCAGACGTTACATCATGTACCTAATTTTATGCATTAATTTTTTTATTATAATTGTCATCCTGACTGGTATTTAGACATTTAAACAGATATGCTAACACTTTCTAGATGGATATCATTTAAGATTTGATACAAATCTACAAATTTATAGTAGAGATCATGCACTATATTTTATCTAGTTTAGTTCAAAATGTTTTTGAGTTCACTGATAAACTTATATAATGCAAGAAATGCCTTTTTAGAGCTTAAAGTGGCCATTGAAAGTTAAATTTAAGGCAAATTTGAAGTAAATTCTTCAAAATCTGGACAAATTTTCTGACAATTAATTCGAAAAGGATGACCCAAAGTTAACGCAAGATTTGAATGTACCATCATTCGTGCAGGAAAGTGTTATCAACTCTCTTAAAGAAACCATTTGATAGCTTATAGATTACGATTAGTAAACATGGAATGTTACACGAAAGAACAATTTGTTTTCATTGTTGAACAATAGTGAAACATTTCAAAAACAGTGAAAGTCTGGAGGCCAAAAATTTGAGAAGTAACCCCCTAGATTGGTGTGATTTAACATTATTTTATTTCTTTTTATGGGATTATCTGAAGTCAAAGGACTATGCCAACAAACCCACAAGCAATCGTATACTAAAGGAGTAAATTCAATACTGCATCAATGAAATTCAGCCACATTAATGCAAACTATCAAGGAAAATTTCGATAAAACGGTGCGTAATGACGACGAATGCCTTGGGTTCTATTTCTATACATAACCTTTGTTCCATACATAACCTTATCCTTTTGTACTGTGCAATTGAATAAAAATATAACAATTTAAAGGAAAAAAACTGTATTATATTATTTATTTTATTCAAATCGTACTTTGACACATTATTCTATCGTGTAATGCTCCGTTTTAATGAAACTTTAGCTGTTATCAGAGGATTTTATAATTGGCTTGACAACATCTTTACTGTAAGAATGGCTTCAAATTCAAATCTTGCGTTAATTCTTGAACACCCTTCATGTACAAACTTTTTCCAATGGATTGAAACCAAAATTTGATATAGTTGAAATCCTCAAATACATTTATTTAATTAGAAATCACAGGTGAGTGATCATGATGGGGACACTATTTTAACGACACTTCATGGATCAATAAAAGTTATACAACAACCGTAATGTGACAGAGGATCGCAAGATGTTATGTCATCGCCTTGTAAAATTATCTATTTGTGTAATATCAGTTTCGGCTAATGATATATTGAAGAGGAAATAATGAGATACGTCAATCTGATGAGTTCATTAACACTGAATGATATTTATAGAAAATCCAGGAAACTCGAATTGTTAGTTATGCAATTCAAAATGTTAAATTTTTTTCAATGTAAAATCGGATGCTGAATTTTTAGTTGAAGATTTTATTTTTCGTTTAATAATTCAAACTGTGATCTAATTTTTTTTTTTTTCGAATTTCGGAGATCTGCCCATTTTTTGCGTTTCTGTTCTCAGAGTAATTAACATTTTCTAAGTTCACAAAATTTTGTCTCTGTTTCCAAACTTTTTCGGAAAGAGGATGGAATAAGCAAAATTGTAGAAAATTCTTTTAGGGTTTGGAAGTAAAACCAAAATTACAGAATTGTCTGTGCTTAGTGAGGACGGGGCAAGTGCCCTGGGCGCCATTACCTGGGAGAAGCAAAAATAATTGTGGAATAAATTATTTGAATCTAACAAAAGTTTTTTTAAACTCTCATTCCCAAAAACTAAAAATTCTTCCTTTTTAAAACTAAAAATGAATAATTCTCCTCCTTTACTTTTATATTCTTATACAGTAAGTTATTTTGATTAATTTACAAATTCACTATTTATATTCCATACGCAAACATCGTTTTTTGACAAAAATAAGCTTGTCGTGAACTTTCGAATATACTTTTTTGATTAATATGCAAAGACAGATATGTCTTCATAATACAAGAGTAGTATTTGGCATTCATAATAGTAGTGTTTTCTTAATTAGACTTAATGTGCGAAATAAGATATAACATAAGTTAGCTCGCAACCTCATATTTTTTTTTCTCCTTCAAACATCCTTGAGAATCATCAAACATCCATCCATCCAACGAAGGAAAAAAACTATTACTGCTTTGAAATATCTGATAGTTTATAGAAGTGCTATAAATTAAACCGAAAAGCAAGAATCAGAAATAAATTCAATTTATACACTCAGTCCCAAAAGTTTATAAAATCATACATTTTATCTATATTTTTGGTTGTATATGTCATATTTCCATACAATTTACTTTATAAGGTTTATTATTTTGAACAAAAACAGCAATTCTACCACATATATTTTGTGGCAATTTTTAAATTACAGAATAAACATAAATAAGCTGTCCCAACAGGTTGAAGACAAAAACAATATTATTCAAATATAGCATCGATAATCAGGATGTCGATTTCAAATTAATAAATACATTATTAAAAAAAGGAAAGTGGTCATTTCTTCTGCATTCCAGTTCTGCAATGAAGAAATGAGTAAAATTTTCAATTTGAAATCAAATTTTTCAAAATTTCAATTCAATTTGAACAAATTGTTCTATTTGTTAAAGAAATGTAGATTTTTATAAATAATCCTAAATACATAATTTATCGTGTATTAATTCTTAAAATGCAGTATGAATCAAAACTACATTCGTGGAGATTACGTGTGACGGACATTCGTAATGATAGATGGATGCAAAGAACGACTTCAAGTTAAAAAATATCAACTCTCGAGATTATTAAAGCTGCACTGTTGTAAATGTCTAAGAGCACTGTTCATAGAATTTTGTTAGATGACCCATTTAAAAGTTGTCAATATATTACCATCATCAAAGCTTTACATGAATAAGAGATTACAGTAGACTCGTATTCATATGGCGATGAACGAATAGTTGTTCTTTTCAATGATGAAATAAATGAAAATTCAGTGGCCATGACAGGTTTTATAAAATGTTGATATTTACGAAAATATCACAGATTCTTATTAAATTGGCAAAGTGGTGATGTGTCTGTGATACTGTGCGCAGCTTTCGGTTTCAACGATCATCTAGGTTAGGCTTTTTAGATGGTCGACAGAATTCTCCTAAACGCATGAAAACATTAGAAAAATATGATATTTGAGAAAATTATAGAGAGATAAAATTGGGAATATCAGAATAATAATTCTGTTGTCCATGCCTCCAATGCTTCAAAAATTATTTAAACTCGAGAAGTATTACTGCTCTTGAGTAGTCTCTGATGAGCTCTGGTTAAAAACAAAATGAAGTTACCATTGTGTCTTAAAAAATATACGAGATTGAATGGTCTCATTTAGCGAATTTTTCTAGAATAGTTGGCATTTTTATTCAGTGAATGTCTTGAAAATGGAGGCAATTTTATTCAGTGAAAGCCTTGAAAATGGAAGAAAATTTTATTCAATAAATAGCTTGAGAATTGAGGGAAATTTTATTTAGCAAATGCCTTTGAAGTGGAAGCATTTTTGTTCAGCGAATGCCTTGAAAATAAATAAAAATTTCTTTCAGTGAATTTTTTGGAAATGGAAGCAATTTTATTCAGTGAATGCCTTGAAAATAGAGAGTAATTTAATTCAATGAGTGTCTTGAGGATGGAAAGTGATTTTATTTAGCGATTTTTTTGATAGACAGCCACTGAAAGTGCATAGTACAATTTGGAACCGAAAATATTATAAACTCTAATTATGTAGACAGAAAAATTTGTATGCAATGCCGTACGAAAAGATAGAAAGGTGTTAAGCTATTAATACGATTGCATTAGCTCCTTTTGTTGAAGTATCGTATATTCTACAAACTTTTTAAACACTTAATATTTTTGATTTGTTATATAACTGAAAAACAAATCGATAATTAGTTCAGATAATTAGAAAATGAAATCGTTCTTTCTTCTAATATATCGTTTCATTGAACTCAAGTCACATATTATTTTAATAAACATACTTATAATGACTTTTGTATTTCTTTCCATTTTGCTAAAAATATATAATTTATTACAGTCTGTAAGCTTTTTGGGTCGACAGTAATATAAGCTCCCTCGAAATTATAAACAAAAAGACCTTTTATGTGATGAAAGAGTCACGGACAGAGTAATGAACTATTAATTGGCTAATTTTGCAACTTTTCGAGGCTAGTATGGATTCATTTCGTTGTAAATTATATCAGAATGACCAAGAAAGAAACCTTGAGGAGTTTTTTTGTCCATAATATTAGCGTGGCACTTGAAAGCTAATCTTTCAAAGGATTCTTTGAGATGTGTTGTTTTCAAAGAAAACATGCTTAAAATGTTCGAAAATTCGTTTTTCATCACATTTAATTTAAGAAAATAAGTCAGCTCTCGAGGTCGCAATCATTGAAAATGTAAGAAAAAGTAAAATAAGAACAGAGCTCTTATTAAAACTTTCAGTTTTATAAGTTAGTATGAATAATTTTTGAAATCTTTTACTTTGAACTTCAATTATTTGTTCAAAGATATTCAAAAATATTACTTTGTTACTACTATTATTAATTAAAAGAAGACAGCGAGTTAATATACTGCATTTAAAACAATGGGAATGGTCTCCACAAATTCTCTAACGTATTTTTTAACAAAAACGTTATCCTAGAGAACACCTTGTCCGGCATTGACGCGCAATATTTATGAAATATTAACCTTTGACCTGAATATAGAGTTTTTACTGAATTATCGTGCCATCATTATCGAGTTCTTTGGCGATTTATCCCTGGAATGCAGTTAATAGCGTTTAAAATTGAATAGTGTCAAAATTTTATTTTAAACACATTTTTTCGAACAAATTTTTCGAGGCAAAAAATTGAGGCAGAACTACATCTGCAGTCACAAAATTACACACCAAATATGTTATATTTAAATCAATGTGTTTTTGAATTTTTTCGTTTGCATGTATCTAAAAGTACAGATTAGCAGACGGTCAACCTACATTGAATTTGGCTCATTGTTTATAGTACAGATCTTCCACTGGTATGCAAAATTTAAGCAACCGGGGCTTTCTTTTGGCAGTACTCCAAGAGAATTTATCTGAGATACATAAAATTCAGATATGAGAAACAGCACTTTGTACTTAAACGATGAAGAAAACATAATTATGTAAAAATGAACACAATGCATATAGTATGGAGTCAAACAAAAAAGGCTTTATTGAATTCATAGTATCGCTATACATGATTTCAAACCTAGAGGAATAACAACAAGTAGATGCTCCTTAGTATGGGAAATGCTCTCCCCTTACTGCAATGGTTGCTACCCACAGTCTATTCATACTCAACGCCAGATTGTCCAACAGTTCTTGAGTTAAGATTGCCCATTCCTCAATTAGCGCCTGTTTCAGTTGTTGGGTATTTCCGAAGGATGTAATTCTGTTGCAAGAAATCTTTCCAAAGCCTCCCATACATGCTTTATGGGATTTAAATGCTGGGATTAATCTCCTGATTAATCCATTCGCTGGTTAATATCTTCACCTTCCAGTAGCTGCTGAACATCAACAGTCCAATGGTAATGCATTGTCATCCATAAAAAAGGTATGGTCCAATAGCACTTCGGAACAGACGCAAATAGGAAAATATTACCACTTTACAATAGCGAACTCCAGTTACAGAACCTACGTCGAAAAAGTGGAGCTCAGTCTACCAGCTCAGCAAAATGCCTCCCAAGACGATAACTCCAGTATCACTGCAACGACCCAGGTAGTACATTATTGCATTATATTGTACAATATTTTACGATATTACATGACATTAATTAATATTCCATAATATTAAACAATATTGCGAATATTGATTGATATTGTACAATATTTGTGTGCTAATAGGGGGTCACTTTCCTTGATGTTATTGGGATGAAACCGTGTCCCGACCTCTCTCTAAATTAAGTGACGTTGAGAATCGTTTGTAGCACTGAAACGACTCTCATACGTAAAAAGGAAACTCCATTCATGAATGTGCGGTTTTTGTGTTCTTTACACCACTCTGAACGGTGACAACCGATGGACAATTTTCAAAGGGAAGAAGCGTTCAGGACGGTGGGTGAATAAACAGCCTTTGTGAAGGCGTCTAGTCACAATAAACCAAAACACTTGTCACTCTATTGCCATACACAATTGCTGAGCAGTGTCGCTTGCTGACTGGCTCCGATCTTACTTCGTCTACGGGAAGATATATAGGTAATCCACTTCAGTTGTTTTCTTAGGGTGGCCATCACTACCATTTCTAACCACTGTACTTATGATTTGGAAGATTTTCCAAGCGCTCAAAATGGCACTTTGGTTAATTCCGCACTTTTCAACTACAGTGGCCAAACTGAGCCCCCCTCCCCCTCCACTTAGCTTTCTGATCATTCTTCTATGTGTCTATTTCATGAAAGAATTCGCATGCACTTGCAACGAATGTCTTAATTGCGCCATCGTTCTTTCTTTCCTTGTAATCTTGAACTGTGTGCACCCACTTACGCGTTTTGCGTACGCCCACGTCACCTATTGTGTTTTGTTCTTGACATTTGCATACGTATCACCTTCCTACAATATTGCGTGTTCGTTGTACTGATCGCAATAACACCTTTACCGCGATTTCATTGACTACCTGCTTAGAATTTACATTGTTGCTTAAGTTTTGCACACTAGTGTAAACTTATTTTATCCATCTCTATTCGTTTTGTAATTATAGTATTAAATTATGCACGAATAGCCAGATAGACAGACTTCCTCTGAATGGATTTTGTTCAAAATTTAATAGAAATCTATTATTCAATCCAATACCTGGCATTTCTACCATTCATTTTGGTATAAAGACTGTATACTGAATTCCATCCGTCTTGCTCAAGGCATTTTCCTCTTATCTTTGTCACAGATCGACAGATAGACATTTCCCAAAAGTTTGTTTTTCGAATTCAGGGAGGTCAAAAACGAGGAGATTCAATAAAATATCGAGGTCGAATTTTTTTGACGATTACTATACTTTCTTCCTACCGAGTATATTAGAAAGTGAAAAATAAGATTAAGGATTCGGCACTAAGCTTATTAAAATAAATGAAAATATTTTCCATTTTTATTAAATTTATATCGGATCTGGAGTTTAATGGGATTATACTACTGCAGAAGGCTGTTTAATTATGTGGTGTAAAATACCAGGCAATCATAGTTAAAAATATCGATGTCTTTAGAAATTAGGAAAAAATCTCCGAAATAATTTTTACACAATTAATAAATATGACATGAAAATTCTAATCTTGAAATAAAGTTACCTTAGGCATAAGATTAGAAAAGAAGAGTGAGATTCTAATATTTATAAGCTATAAAACCACTTATTACATTTTCAGTTTCGATTTAAAAAGTTACATGAGAGGAAATAATTTATTTCGACATAAAAAATTATTTAATGGTTTGAAGAAGCAAGGAAATAGATCTGATTTTAATTTTACCACATGATATAAGTGTATCAAATCATACATAGAAATATTTCATAAAAATGTTTATATTGGAGAAGAATTGTTATATATCTAATAAATACACAATTAAAAAAAAAGAGTATCCAAATTTTGATTTGATTTAATTTTTTTCAATTTTTATAGTTTTATGATTAATACTATCTTTGTGAGAGATAATATTTTTAAAAGTTCTCAAGAAAAATATTAAAATTTCATTTCACTTCTAATGAATTAAAATTAATTCAAGAGCCGAAACATTGCTTTGAGGTGAATGTTCCAATTCTTTATAGTATATTTGTGTCAAGTTTGGTCACTTTAATTCTAACAGATTGATCTGTAACCTGCCAACTGATTGACAGACAGACAAGAAACACATTTTCTAGATGGTTCTTTATCGTTTGTAAGTGTCAATGCCATCAAGTGTAGTTTGTTTCTTCGTGCTAGGTGGGTCTGTAATTCGGCGCCACATCAAGTTTTCCGTATGGTCTCTGGCTAAGGTAGGGGTATCTTGTTTATCTTGGTTATAAATACATAAAACTCCAGAATAAAATAGGTTTTACATCAATGAAAACTATTAGAGTCCAAGGTATAGTGAAGGCTGTACTTTTGGGGCTGGCAAAATTTTACAATAAATAATATTTTGTAATCTAAATTTGAAATTTGTGCCAATTCCTTTGATAATATTATCTTATCTTTGATTTGGACCGATTAAAAAGAGTACTAATATTTTTATTTCATTTGTGGAGGAACTCTGGAATTAAATTTTTTTTAAGTGAATGCAGCCATCTCGCTCAATCCTGTGATTAGCAACACTATGTGAATGTTTGATCTTAAAATATTCCTTGCGAAACAAAATTTATCTATATGTGATTACAGAGAAAACGATACCAGCTCAGTATTTTCGAATCGATGCATTTAATCATAAAGTAGAATCCTGTATTTTATGAACATCTAAAATGGGTAGCAAAATTTCGTTTTTCATAAATCACTTTTTATCAGCGAATTTGTTGCGATTTTTGGAAATAAAATTCAACAATATATCAAACACTCATAAACATTTAGCATACCTCCTAATCTCTAAATTATGTATGATCCAAGTTGATAACTCTAGATGAAATGTCGTGGCCTGTAAAGCTCCAACATATAAATTCGTTTTTATTATCAGTGATAATGTATATGCAAATAAACGTATTTCTATGAAAGTGAATTTTAGTTTGATGAAATTGCGTAATTTTAGGAGTCTACAGCTATAAACACAGTATTAAATATGTAATAGGAAGCTACATAATGATTTTGTCAGTAGCTATTACCTCAACGAATCTGTCTCACTTTTTGTAGAAAATATCAAACCGACATATTTAACCAGCTGTAGACAAGGTTTGGAAAAAACCACTTTTTTCTTCCAACAAATATTATCGCCAAGGCAGAAAAAGATAAGGCCAGTTTCCTTGTATCATTTGAACCCCAAGATTGGCGGAAAAATAATAAAACATTCTCCGTTTACTATGTTTTTGCAATAAGATGGAGCGCTCGATTTAAGACCATACATTAAATTTAATTGTGGTAGATTTTGGTGCTTTTAAACATGTTTCATGAATGTGAAGACAGAATTTGGTAAGCGATTTTTACTGATAAAAATGAAATGGAGATGTGAAATTTTAATCATTAAGAGCTACATCTAATAATTTAGGTCTAATAGTTCTGAACACACTCGTGACTAATTTCTTGGGTCACATAATTTCAGTGGTAGTTCATCATCTTAGAAACCAGCCGAATCGGAAAAAATATTTATAAAGAGATATGAATTTGAGAAAAAAAAGTTTTATCTCTAAGAACCTAAGATATTGAAATTTTAGAAAAAGTTATTTTATCCATAAGTAACCTAAGAAATTGCATTTTAAAAACAGTTACTCCATCCATTAGTAGTCAAACCGATTGAAAAGTTAAAAACAAACTGCTTTATCGATAAATATCCGAAGAGACTGCAATCCTAAAAAAATTCTTCTTATCCATAAGTAACCGAAAAGATTGCATTGCAAGAAAAAGTTACTTTATCCATTAGTAGCTTAAGATATTGCAATTTGAAAATAAAGTTTCTTTACCCATAAGCAAAGTTTCAGATTTCAAAGCCATGTATGAAAAAATTATTGAATTTCAAATTTACAAAATAACTTTTATACGATATGAATTTTTTTTTAGTTTTGTCATTAGAAAATTAAATAAATATTGAATTGATAGTGAAATAGACTAAAAGTATCAGAACGTTAGCCCCTGATATTGAGATATTCTCCAGTTATCTCTTTAACACTGATTCAAAAATAATATCAAATTAGATGATAAAACATATGATCAACAGTGTTTAACACTTTTTACATGTACTAATTACGTGTTTACGTATTACTAATAACAATTCATGTTTTACAAAAAAAAGTTTTTTAAAAAAAATCTAAACAACAGTATAAAATTTTTATCAATATATCTTTTTTGACCAGCAATTAAAAAATTGACTATTCTATAAATTAGATGTATTTTGATCGGGGTAGTAAAAATTAAACAGCAATTAACTACTAAAAAACAAATGGAAAAAATCAAACATACTTGAGACATTGAAAATGAATTTTTGGTGTGAAAAAAATATTTTCTGACCATGCTCCGAGCTTGTGCTTTTAAATTCAAAAGAAAGAAGGTTGCTTTAGATTTTCTGATCAGTCACTCATTTGTGGGGAATTTTCGTGGTTACGCGAGATGCTCGCAGACTTTCTTTGGTCTTGCTTATTGATTCTTTTTCTGTTTTATTTTCTATGTAATATCTTTTCTTTCATTCATTTTTGTTAACCTATGAACATTCAGATTGAAATAGCAAACCATGAATATCGAATTCTCTAAGAGGAAAATTAATCGAAGATAAAAAACGAAAATATAACTTTAAAAAAATACTGCAGTCTTTGTAACCCTAATGGATGATCCGCCATTGCACTATTTTCTGAATCAGTGCTCACACATGAAAGCATGCCATTGTGCAATTTAAAATTAACATAAAATCCTGCCTAAAAACAGTGTTATTAATTATAATACTAGCCGCCTTTGGACACCACCTGGTTCGCCCATCTTAAGGCTCGTTAAAATTTTTATAATTAAATATTTTATGTAACTCCTATTTTAATAACTTCTTCATCAAAATATTTTAAAGCTTCAAATTTTGATAATCAAATAATTCACTCATAATAATATAACGGACTTCAATCATAACACAATATGTATCTATCTAATTTTCTGTTAGCTCCCCTTATGCTATAAATCAAAATGGAAATGATTAATCTGTAATTAATACAAGAACATTATTCTACTGAAACGAAGCATTTAAAAAAAATATAAGTACTGAAAACAGAATCGTAGGTATTTAAACCTTATGAGCACTGAAGAATACCTTTCTTAATTTATGTAATGTCTCAGAAGTTTTTAACAAAATTTTATCAGTTTCATTATGAACAGATCGATTAATTAAAAGTGTTTTGTTTTAAATGCATCAAACACTAAGCAAATAAACAGAATTGTTTGAAATAATCGGTAGAAAATATGTTAAGTCTTCAAAGCTAAGTCTGTATCATGGAGAAAGAGAAGAACCCTACTTCACTGTGGTCCATATCCGCTGAAAATAAAGCTGTCAACAATTTTGAACGCCAATTATGGTGAGAAAAATGCGTGAATTTTCTAATTCAGTTGCTGTAACGTTACGCCTATTAAAATTGTTTTAAATTCCTTTTGTTCTGTTTGATTTTATTCAAATTCAATTCAAAAGTATTTCAGAATGAATCCAAAGGATCGATTGATTAACAATGTTTAATTTTAAATGCACCAAACAATAAGAAAATAAACAGAATCATTTGAAATAATCGGACGAAAATATGTTAAGCCTACCCTCATTAGCGTGAGGGGGAAAAAACTTGTCTTGCTCATTTGGCGGTGGGGAAATGAAAAGATATTTTTGGCGGGAAAGTTATTTTTTAATTAATAATTCAAAGTTCAAAAAAGGGACCCCAGATTCACCTTCTCAATCTCCAAGGTATGCATGCGTCAAATTTGATAGGTCGAAAAGTCTGATCTGTAGTGCCCCTACACACATACAAATTGAGTTTCATTATACGTATAGATATACAAAAACATTGTAAAAATCTATGAGAACGCGGTACAGATTAAATTTCAATACTTCGTAACGTAACATAATGCCCTAAGTTCCAAGAGATCCGACTTGTACTAGGTAACCGTCGATAAAGCATGTTTATCAGAAAAACCTTCACCGCGGTTATAAAACACTCAAAAGATACAAATTATACGAGTATAAATTATCAGAATTCTCATAAGAAACGAAAGAAAGATATTTTCCATGGCTGAGGTAAAACCTGATATTAATTCAATGAACTTATACAAACATGTTTTCAGATCATATCCAACTATAAATAGCCTGAACGCTACCGGGCATCAAAGGGAATGTCTTCATTTTGATTCATCAAAATTCTGCTCTTATCAAATTATATCATTTTCCATGCCATTTCTTGACCTTGCGGGGGGTTGAGTAGATAAAGTTTCCAGATTATTGAATTTTATGATGGTAGTAAAATATATATGTATAGATAATAAATAATTAGAAAGTCCAGTCCGTTGAGCTTGGTGAAGAAAATGATGTCCTGATGAATAATTAGATAAAGTTTTTACCTTGCCGGAAAACAATTTCGGATAATGTATAAATAACATACAGATTTGCAGTCGACTTTTTTTTTGTTGCAGCATTTTCAGCTAAGCAATCACATATAACAATCACATTTTCAGCTAGCAATCACATTTTGAAAGCAATGCTTTCAAAATGTTAAGCAAAGAGCTTATGGAAATCTGGAAATGACCCTTATCAGGATTCCAGGTTTATATTTTCTTCAAGATTTCAATATTCTGGAAATTTATGGCGATAGTAAAATGTATATAAATAGATATTTAGAATGTCCAGTTTGTTCTAAAGGATCTTAAGTATCAAAGATGAATTCAAGGTTTCGTTTCAAAAAACGATTTAAAGATTTGTAATTAGATAAACTTTATAACTTTGCCTAAAAACATTTTTAATTAACGTAAGGAAGAAACTAGATTTACGACCACATCTTTTTCTTGTAGCGGTACGTTTCACTCAAACATTTAACACTGATATTAAAAAGCTAAGCAAAGAAATGTATCTTATTAGGATTCCAGATATATATTTTTTACAAGTTTGCAATTTTCTGGAAATCTATAATAGATGTTATATATATAAACACAGATATTTAGAATATTCAGTCTATTCTAAAACGTCTTAAATATAAATGATGAATTCAAAGGTTTCGTTTAAAATTTGTTTTCAAGATGTATAATTAGATTAAGTTTTAACCATGCCTAGAAAAAAAATTTAGATATACGGAAAAAAATATAGTTTTGTAACCACGAATATTCATAGAATACTTTATCCAAATATTATTCTATAAAATGTCTCTGTTTATAATTTCTAAGAATTTCAAATTCTTGAATTAAAAAATGGTAATAAAATTTATATAAATAGAACTTGTATTGTCCAGTCTATCTGATTGAGAAATGATTTCAAAATGTACAAAGTTCTGTCAAACTCAAATGTTGATAAAGCTGTCAAACTTTCCAGATGTGTAGTTTTAGATACTGTATCGAAGAAATGCCGATTTGAATTTTTAGAATTTTTTTTTCTAGTTTTTGTTACATTTTTCTATCAAACAATCCTATCCGTGAAATGGTAATTTATTAAGTCTTGGTTTCTTCAACATTTTACATATACAGAAGCTAAACAATGCAATAAAACAAATGGAAATCATTTCCATTATTTAAAATTAATGCAAAACTCGGAAAACATCGTGAAATAAACGACGATAGTTTAAAAATATTCAAAAAAAAAAAAAAAAAAAAAAAAAGAAGAACGAAACTTCGCTTACCGAACATATTTCGATCCTGAATCTTACTGGTATCTCGAAACAATATTAAGCGCAATCAAGATCCCCAATTCACTATGCCACCGTAGGCTTACTGACTTTCACATGGCACATGAGAAAACCAGAATCACGTCTTGAGGAAGAATAGTACAGGGGAGTTGCATCGAATACCCTTTCAAGCAGCAAAACTATAATAAACCATATTCACAAATATCAAGACCTCTTCAGGGTTATACAATAGCTGAGACCACTACTATAATCAAAGGATAGTGATGGAAGGAATGGAATTCTTGCACTGCGAATACATGGATGATGTCGTTGCCTAATGTTGCAATCAAAGTACAATGAATGAGGTAATGAAGATCTTGCAAAGAAATCACAATAAACTGAGAGAAGCTGTAGAACACTATATGGACATCAATAACAATTTCGGATCAAATTATTAAACTACCCCTCTACACGTAAGCATGTTACCGATATTGATGACCTTCGCTCTGTGAGATCTTTAGATCAGTGATTTCGGGAAAGGGTCTCTATTCTAAATAATGGCGCATTGTTAAAGAGCACGTATTTCATTTTTTTCTGTATCTTTTTAAGATGATTTGGAACATAAAACAACTTTACGAACCTTGAACTCTACTTGGAAGCAATATTAATTAATCGAACCTGGTTTTCTGTATATATAAACTACTTCCCACACACTGTACTTTCCACATTTTCAGCTTGGACTTAAAAAAACGAAAAATGGTTATGTCTTATTTTCAGATTGAAAAAGAAAAAATGTCCTTGTTTTATTCCTAATGCAAACTGTTTGTACATAACTAAGAACTTTCTTTTTATTAATTTCGCAAATTTAAATTTGATCTAAAAAGTTTAAAAGACTAATCCAACCAAGACGCAAAATAAGGCTGTAAGAAAGAATTACATGCATTAATTTATCTCAGATTTGGTTGGAACTCATTTGTTCTTAATTCCAAGAATTTCGAACAAAGGAAAAGTAACTTAACTTAAAGTAACTTACTTAAAATTTTGACAGTTATGAGGCTTTTGTAATGGAATACAAATCGCTTGCTTTACATCCTAATTACAACACTCAACCGAATCTAGAATTGGCCGGCGCTGACCGTAGATGGTACGTTATCTGATGCTGAGCCCTTTTAGAAGCGAAGCCTTTTTCAAAGTGATCGGCTAAAAAACTGTCGTGCTCAATCCCGATTTAAGTGGCTATTTCTATGCGAGGTAGTTAATAGATGGCTGATTATATATCTTAAAGTACATAGCTAACTTACAGGTCACGTTTTTAAATGTTTCACTATGTTGCAGCTTTGAGGCTGCAAACTGATGTCAGTCACTGATGTGTATCGTTTTGACTAACAGAAAGAGAAAACGGTCATTTTAAAACCGTTTACAGAAATTTTTTAATTCCCTTTTTAAATTCATGTGGCATGTTTTTTTCCCTTCGATAGAAGATTCCCACGCATAAATAACTGTCGTTGAGTTAGTTCTTATACACCTGAAAGAACTAACTCAATGATAGATATTTATGCTAGGTCAAATGAATGTCAATAACCTCTTTTAAAATATCCTATTATGTGCCACAGAATGAAGTACATTGATACAGATGAAAGACCAACCTTTACTAATTGGGATTTGAAATAAAAGAAATAGCTGCTACATCCATAATAACTACTAAAGGTCATGCAGTCGAATGGCTCACTTTTTATAGCGTGATGATGTCAATATGCAAAACATTTATATCTGAACGCCATATAACTCTTGTGAGAACCTGACTAAACCACTGCAATCTCCTCATGTGACTATTTGAAATGATTTCTTCGCACCTTTCATTTTAGACCCTATTCTTTTTAAAGAACTTTGCTCTATATGCGATTGAAAATCAATACAATTTTTGCAAAAAGATGGGTTATATTTGTGTGTGATAACATTGTGCCAGCACAGTAGGACATGCATGCATTTTCCGCTTTCACATTTATGCAGGATGTTACTCCAGCCATATTTCACACGAAGTCAAAACATTTCTATTCGATATTTACGCTGAAGACTGAGTGATGAATCGAGACTGTAAGTTTAAGTGGCCCTAATTATCCCTACACTTGCGCCGGTAGATCTTTGGTTCTGGGGATCCTTAAAGTGTCTTGTGTATGTGAGTTGTCCAGCCACTTTGATGCAACTGAAAGCTGTTGTTCAGCTGACAATCGGTAGAAATGTAGTTTTCTTTTTTTTTTTTTTTCTTTTTCTTTTTCTTTTGCAATTAGTTACTGTGAAACGATTGTTACGCAAGTACCAGAAAATCGAATGTATATATATAAGAATATTTAGGCGTTCCGAAAAATCGGTTTCCTTAATTTTAAATCCGGTTTTCAAATATGACGAATTTACTTTACTTTAAAAACCGGTTTAAAAAAACCATCAAACCCTAGTCTGAAAGGTGAAAATTCGTTAACATCTCAAAATTGAATATTTTCACGATTTCAATACCTTCTCTAAATTTACGAAAAAGTAAAAATGTGTTTTTCATGCCGGGGGAACTCAAAAAATGTGAAGATTAATACAGATTTCGAAGTCGCATATTTCGGATTAAAATGATTTTTCTAATAGTGTACGGGATAGTAACATATTACAGATCTCTTTTGCACATTGTATCGATTTCTACAAAGCAGTTTGGTTATAAAATGATATCACTTGGAAAAATAAATGCAAAAGAGTGATGCCCAGTCTCCATCTGCTGTTCTGGGACCTGGGACCTCTGTCGCCACCTGGGACAAAGACATCTGCGTCCTTGCTGTGCCGCTGGAAAATACAATATTTTCCGAAATGCAGCTTCTATTTTTTACGGCTTATGCACTCACCTGCGCAGGCAGATACGAGTTGGTACTAAAAAGCGACCTGTTGAATCACTTGAAGTTCTCGGTTATAAAAAGAACTGGAAAGAGCTGCATATCACTGCTTTTTCTCTCTTAAATAACGTCTTCTCTACTTGTTTTACTACTTGTTGACGTTAACGACGTCCAAGAGTAGGTGAAACAGCATTTAAGATCTCTTTAAATGAAACAGATTTATTTTACGATGCAACCGAATTCGGTTGAAAATGTCAAAGCTCTTGGAATTCCTATTTTTTGTTCTTTTGTGACTCAGTTTTTTCCTAAACAAAAGCGAAAAAAAGTCGTGACTTGAGAAATAAATGTAATCAGTTGCATGACGTTGCATTAGATTCTTTTATTACTTTTCCTTGTGTCCATATGAATAGAAAGTAACGTAATCATAAAAGAACAAGTAATATATAAAAAAATTAATTCAATTCCTACTTATTTTTTATATTATTAATATATATTTTATATAGGGTGCCGCTTCAGTAATTTCATAGCTCGACGACAAACTTTGCAGCAATACGGCGACTTTGGTGGTCAAATAGAAATTGCTGGTAAAATTTAATTAATGAATTAATATTTGAAAAAAACTGTATTAACATCAAGTGTCGTATTCTACAAGTTTTAAAAAATGTATTTAAACTCGAGAGGATGAATAAAAATATTTTATTAACGACTGAAAATTTGAACAAGCCAAATAAATAAATATATATAAGGAGACTGTGAACTAATAGTAGGAAATGAAAAAATAATTCTTGAGATTTTGACGTATTTTCACGTTTTAAATCTTAATGTATTAAGAATTTTTTTAATAATTATGTCTGCCTGCCTTTGAGCATGATACTTCAAACATGATGTGATCAATCAAAAATAATTTTGGTCCCGAGATTCATTGTTTTTTTACATTAAATTCGTAGATTTCTGTCAAATTTCAAACGAAATATAAACCACAGGACACTTATCTGTCTATCGTTCCACGTATAAATGAATGAGATAACTACAAAAGGTAATGAATTAAATAAGTAGAATTTTTTACATTTAGGATCTAAATTGTTGATCAGCATACAAAACCCAAAGCTAGCCCAAGTCGGTACGAAAACGGAAAAGATAGGCTTCTTCTTTTTCTTGCATACAGCCGACCACCCCGACACCACTGAGCATAACAGTATCGACAGGATTTGTTGTGGTCGACTGTGAATAAGTATAGTCCAGCCTTACATTGACCGATCAGTCAAGCTAGCATTCCTTTCGGGGTAGTAAATGACTGTCTTCCTCCCCATCTGCACTCTCTCAAACAGTTGGAATGAAACTGTCAATCTTTAACATCATATCCTGCAGAGTTTTCAGATTACCTGGTACCATCAGTACTGCACTCACATCATTATTGTCAATCTTCAGGTCCTTCCTTAACTCTGAGATCTCTATATATTCCATTAAATAGTGGTAAACTGTACCAATTTCTCCACAAATTAATTTATTTTCTTGCATTCTTCCAAATATTTGGAAATATGCAGGAAATCTCCCATGTCCAAATATTATTTGGATTATAAGTGTATGGTATCTTCTTATTTTAATTTCCGGATTAGGAATAAAGTCGAAAGTGACTCTTCCTTTTTTGGACATATACCATCTGTCAAACCATTGTAGTTTCATTTCTTCTCTCGATTCCCCTTTTAAAACCCCACTTGATTTGGGGACAATAATGGGAAAAGATGGGCTGTTCCCGATGCCGTAGGAAGGCATCAAAGAAAATGATAGATCACCAAAGAGCAAATCTGATGGTCGGAGCCAGCGTGTTTGCACTAAGATCATTTTGAATGCTAAATGTGGAAAACAAACAATAGATAGTTAAAAGTAAAAATTAAAAAAAAATGTTCACTTGTAACTTAGATTTATTTCTTCCCAAGAGCATAATTTGTATAGGCAGAAGAGCAGAAGCAGCAGAAGAGAGCAAAAAAAGGGGAGAAATTTTCCCTATAGGGATTTTAGAATGAGATTTGGATAGGAATTTCTTTAACTCGAGCAGATAGACATAGGAAAGGAAATCAGGTATCCTGATTTCCTTTCCCATGTCTATCTGCTTTTAACCTCCTTTTCGTCCGCGTTCTTTTAGCGCGTTCAAGTGCAACTTCAGCAGGGCGGCCGTAACGCTCTTCAAGCGTTTTTCTACATTTTAAAACTTTTTAATGTTTAAAACCCTTCGTAAATGTTTACTTGTTTCAGATTTAATTTTTGTTTGCTCTAATGTTGCGAAAAACAAACACTGGGGTG
>JAPMOQ010017292.1:2130877-2228319 GCA_026543055.1 Argiope trifasciata | reverse complement strand
ATATATATATATGTGTGTGTGTGTGTGTGTGTGTAATGATATTTTAAATTTTAATTAAAACTCAATTAATTTCCCAATTCTTTGCTTTAGCTCATATTAACTTCATTCTTTTATTTCCTGATTTCATTCCACTTTTTCTACCTAATTAATTCAAAAGAAGCTTTGCAAAATTGCTTTTACACACAAAAAAAAGCCTTTACACACTTCGAGTAAAAGGGCAAAATACAGCTGACTGAACAACTTTTTTTTAAAAAAATCCTTGTGTTTCCCTTTCCTATAGAGAAAATCCCTTTCTAAATATCATTGTATAATAACTGTGAAAAAATATTTTCCCTATCTGTATTTCGTGTTATATAGGAGCAGAAATAAAAGGTTCATGTGCTTTCCTTCATATCGTTCTGTGTTGTATGAGTTCTCGTCTCTCCCGCTTATATATAATGTGTGAAATAAGCGATATCAAAAAATTGAAAGTCTCTTTACTGTCATAAATCTTCTGATTAAAAAATTATGTGCTTACATACATATATGTAAAGATTTAGAATTATTGGATGCAGATGGCAGGTTCGAAGATATTAAAGAGAATTTGATGCTTTTACGTCATTTTATTTCATCACAGAAAAGCAGGCATGTCTATGTACAAGCTGAGAGCAACGAACACGCACACACACGAAACAGAAAGTAAGTATAGTTTAATAGAATTCTATTAACGTCCCATTTTGAAGCAACTCTAGGGCTATTTTGGGATCGACCTCATAATTTTAAATCGAGGTCAGATGACGAGGACGACACCTGAGCTGTCACCTCCCTCTCCAAACTTCCATACCACCAGAACGAAAGACCAAATAACGAGGAAAAGATCTCAAAAATTTTATTCCGGATCTTAAATAGCTTAATTTGATAGGGAAAATCTTGTTTACTGTGCTTAAAGACTGTTAAGTTTTTCGTAGGGATTTCTGAACATGTGGCTTTCAAAGCAGGGGAAACACAGGGATCTTTTTATAAAACTATTTGTTTAGGTCAGCAACTTTTATCACCGTGGGATTCGCCGACTAAACATTTTTGCAAAGCATTTCTGGAATTAATTAAGTAGATAATGTGGAAATTTACCAGGAAATAAGATAATATTTTTAGAATGAAGTTAATATGGGCTAAATCGAGTTAAAAATTAGGAAAATTAATTCAGTTTAACTTTTAAAACACACACACACATATATATATACACACTTACTTTTAGATATACGTATATCTTTTTACCAAAATTAAAAATCTGCATCGAATTTCAATTTTAATCGGTCGAATAAAGGTTTTTAAAATATATACTCTACATTTTACTCTAGTATACTCTCCGTATACTTCGAAACACAAAACGAAGTTGTGTTGGACTCAGAAAATAAAAATCTAAGCCTTTCTGGCGTTCACGTCCATGGGCAAGGACGCAATTTTTACATCGTTGGGGAAGAATAACATTTTTATTTGGGAATATGCTTAATAGTTTCATCCAGTCTCCCCGAGTATTCGTGCTCTTAGAATGATACTCTCTAGCCTCTAAAGTTAATTTTCAACTAATTAGTCAAGTTTAAAGCGTCAAATTTTACAAAATTTTGGTCCTTTTTAAAAACTATGTATAATTTTTGACTACTATGTATTCGAAACAATGAAAAAAAATTCCTTCAGTCTAGAGCAGGTGCTTATTTGTTAACTCCAACTTTCTCATGCTACGAATCACCAGCTACAATCTGCCCACTTTGCATGACCGAGCACTTCGAAACCTGTCAAGACTAAGCAATGTTTACCCATCTGCTGGATGAAGTTCAACTGCCACCAGTTTTTTAGTTGAAGGCCGGTTTTTGTACGGCTTCACTCTGACCGTTGGATTGGCAGGAGGAAATTCACTTATGTGATTAATCGCCAACTCGACGAGACGCGTATCGAATTTAAGTGGCGAACCGAGTATATCGAAATATTTATTGATTTGCTTGCATACTGCAATTTTTAAACATCCTTTTAACTATTCCAGTTTCTAGTGTTACAAAATGTTAAATAATTTTGAATTATGCATTTGGAATATATCAAAATATTACGGAAAGAAAAAAAGCAAATATCTTGCAATTTCAATTCAATAAAATATTTAATCTTCATAGAAATAAAAGTCGTTCTCTTGGTCATGGCTCTAGTATCTTTAAATAAAGGAATATAAAATTTGCACACAATATATACGAAATACAAAAGAATATTACCAAATTGTGCGAATATAAAAGTTAATTAATAATTATATTAATTAGAAATTAATAAAAATTTCAATGGTTTCTTTTTCCTTATGTAATACCTCTATCATTTTATTTCCTACTTTCTTTTTTTTATTTTAATAAATCTACGTAATATAATATTTTAATAGTCATTTTTAACATTAATTTATTTGTTTTAGAGCACTTAATGGTTTAATTTTGCATAAAACTAAATTTAAGTTAATAAATGTTTTTATGCTGCAGCGTTTGTGAAAAAATTTTGTTGCTTTAATAGAATAAATATAAAATAATATCTCTATTCAAACATATCAAAAAAATTAACAATAGTTAGTTTTTAAAGTTCGGTTGACGAAATTGATAATTTTAATTTATAATAATTAAAAGCAGACGATAATATTTTTTGAAGATGGAAGGATTTTGTATACCAAAATGTTTTATGCTAAAGTTGTTTTTACTTTCAAAATATTATGCATGAAATTATTTTAATCTCAAGCTATGTCGGATACATCAAATAGTAATAACTAAAAAATTATTTGATTGATCAAGAAAAAATTCTTAAAAAATTAAAATCTAATAACATTTTTACAAGACAACTAAAAGTGATTTTCCTCAACCCAAGACGTCTGAAATTCTTTTTAAAAATATTTAAATATACCCGATTTAAAGTATTTATCTAATTTTTTTTTAAAAAAATTTAATTCTGAAGTATTTATCTAATTTTTTTTCTCCCGACACATTTGTGTAGAAGATGCATCGCACTTCATATTTGTTTAATGATTTATTTTACTTTTCTGAAAACGATTTATTTGCAAAAATATCTTTTCTTTGCCTGTAAATTCTGCTTTAATATCTTCTTTCATTATTCATTTTGGGTGATCAAAACATAACAATGAATAGGTAAATGCCATACACATTTACATGTGTTATGTGACCAATTTCGGATTTAGGTATTTTACAGCCACAGACGGTTCACATTATTAGGTCTCACTTCTATAAATAATATATTTAATTTCACACCTCAATAAATTTTTAATTTTATCATCAATATTAATTATTGTTTTTTATTTTATAATTTTGAAACAGGTTGTTTTTATTTACTTTTCAATATGTATTATTTTTCATCATGTGCATAACAACCTTTTGCAGACCTTGACAGACTCAACCACGCGCACTTTCCAGCCCTTTCTATTCCCCGCAACTCCAGTTCTTTATCTTCAGAACATTCAGGTCTCTTTCCACATCATCCACCCATCTAGCTGATGGACCTCTTGAGTGCTGAGGAAGCTGTTTTCAGGGCTTTTCCGGAAATGGTCGAACCAACTGGGAAACCATCTAGTAGCTAGTCTTCCTCTGGTGAACCTATCGAGTGGTGCATATTTTGAGGGCACTGTTTCCAGCGCTTTTTCGGACATAGCCGAGCCAACTGTAAAACCATCTTGGTAGTCTTCCTCTGGTGGACTTTTCGAGTGGTGGATATTTTGAGGGCACTGTTTTCAGGGCTTTTCCAGATATGGCAGAGCCAACTGGAAAGCCATCTACTTTGTACTTTCTCTCAGATGGACCTTTCAAGTGATAGAGATTTTAAGGATGCTGTTTTCAGGGCTTTTCCAGATATGGTAGAGCATCTGTAAAATCAGTGTTATCTGTTATTGAATATCGAGTTCGTACAATTAAAAATTGAATCTAGTTCACCAACATCCTGTTTCTAGTACTGGGCCAAAATAGTTCTAAGAATCTTTCTCTCGAACATATTCAGAGAACGCAGAGTTAAGGGTCCAAGTTTCACTAGCATAGAGCAGAACAGACATAATAAGAGTCTAAATTCTTAGTTTAGTTCTTCGACTGATTCAGTTGGATCTTGACTGTTTTTCAGTCCAAGCCTTGAGTTTTTTATTGTCATTGGTCATTGTGCCAAGGTATTTGAAATTATTGATTTTTTCGAAGGTATGGCCGTTAATACACAGAGGAACATTGTGATATGTAGTTGAGGGCGAGATTTCCAGAAATTTTGTTTTAGCTTCGTATGGTAAGGTCCATATTTGTGGCAGAAGTTTCAAAACACACCATTCCGATGTCACTTCTCAGGCACCATTCAATGCAGTGCATCTTTTTGTCCTTTTATTTCATTGTTTTCTTAAATTTTGATTGATAAAAATATGTAGATTAATTTTCCGGGAAATACAGCTTCGAAAATTCGTTCATGCTAAATTTTTTTGGAGAAATAAACAAGTCCCCTTATTCGGCAAATATTTATGTATCGAATTACTTTTCGGAGCGTTAAGGGTTAATATTATACTATGGGGAAAATGAGAGTAATAAAATCCATGAAAATTTAACTCTAAATATAAGTTAATGATTTTCTTATTATCATACTAATGGCCTTTGAGGACCAGCTTGTTTGGTGAGATTTATGATTGCAGAATTTTTTAAATTCATTTCAATTTTTATGTAACTTGATGACTAAATAACTTCTCCAGTAAAATAATTTTAAGTTCCATATTTTAACAGTCATATAATTCATATTATTATAAAAGCCTTGAGCCTTTTTATTCATTAATCTACTCATATTTTTGATTTTTCTGTCAGCTCTTGTAAAATTTACATTTTAAATGAAAGTGGAATTGATTAAACTTCAATTAATACAAAAACATGTTTTAAATTAATTAAATAATTGAACATTTATTATAATCATTAGGATTAATTATTAATTATTATTGATTATTATATAATTAGCAACAATAACCAATTCATTGAAGCATGTGATTAAATTTGAATAAATTTATCATTAAAAATTGGTAATTGGCAAGTCCCGTCAAATGGAATGTAATATCGTTAATATCCATAATATTATAAATGAATAGTTAATGATAGCTTATTTACTAATAATTTCATTCATTTTACATGAACATAAACCTCTAATCCTAATATTTCATTACTTGTCGAATTGCTTTGGAAATTTATTCATTAGGCAACTAGATGATCATCATTTTTTATACAACGTGTCTGCAACCTTAAACTGCAGTCCTATCTAGCAATAACCGCTGTCCAGGGCACTGAATAAAGTAAGGGCAAGGAAAGGTGGTGTTTTGAACAAAAATCGGAAATTAAATTTTAAAAAATCCGAAATAATGAACTTTTAATTATGAAAATGTTAAAAAAAGAGGGGAAGGACTAGAAAAATTAAAGAATGTATAAATAAAAGATTTTGCTATTACATGGAAAGAGAATTCTTCAGAATTTAAAAGATCTCAATACTTTTAGATGATTTTATTAAGCTTTATTTGTTTCACGTTCGTAAAGATGGAATTTTGTATCTGATTCTCCCATCACTTGTAGAAATATAATAATTTCTGTAGTTACGAATTACCTTACTCTATTCTTTGTTTACGAACAAGCTGTTGATAAAAGTAGAATATTTTAATAATTATAGATAAACTAATATTGATTTTTTTTGTTTAAAAAATTGTACCTTCTCGAAATCAATTTTGAAAAGAATGATCTTTAAATTTCACAATATTTATAACCGTGAAACATGAAGTATTTTAAAGACAAAGAAAGTGCAATCAAAAAAATAAAATAGTTTTAAACAACAATTAATTTGAAGTAAAAAAATGATAAATATTTTATTTTGCAAAGAAAAGCAAACAATATTATAAAGAAATGAAGGCACAATCAATCTTGGGTAGGAAATTCCTAAGATATTCCTGAGTATTCATTGAAAGTTAAAATATATTAAAATATTAAATATTAAAATATAATAAAAAATTAAATTTATTTAAAGCAACTGTATTTACGTCTCTTGCTTTTGATATTTTTGTTCTAACCTGCAATATTTTGATTAAAAAGCATTTTCATCTTAAATGCACTGTATAAAAACATTTTTATACAAGTCTTTTTTTCCTTTGCAATCTCTACTATTTGAAAAAAAATAGAAATGGGGACAATAAAACGCATTATGGGGACAATAAAGGCTATTATGGTACTGAAAATGTTTTTAAGATAAAGTCATGATCGAAAATCTGCATTATTCTAACTAATCCTAGATGTATGGCCATTTAATGCGTATAATTTTTTTAAAAAAAGAACTATTCCTTTTTCTCCAATTTTATTTGAATTGAACTGTTTAAAGTGCCTTTTATAATTGAATATAATTAACATTCTATTAAAACATCACGCAAGTAAATATCATTATTTAAATGATCATCCCGAAAAAAATCTAAGCTAATCTAAAACTTTTGTCCACCGCAATTAAGTGTAGGTGTGCGAACATTTATATCAATAATAAAACAACTAAAATTCTCGGATGTCACGATTTTCAATATATTATCCGACTTGACCTCATCTTGTTATTTCCTGTTAGTCGCCTCAGGTGACTAGATGATTCATCGGCAGTATTGATTACATTTCATTTGAGATAAATCGCTTATATATAACGTCATGGCTGTTAATTATTCCATCAAATTGTCTGCCGTTAAAGCTGCGTTATTTTAATTGTCTTAGCTAACTTTATTAACCTTAATTAACTTAAATTCTGTACAGGGTGTCTCACAAAATTGTAAATAATGATTTAAGTACAGTACTGATGATACCAGGTAATCTCAAAACCCTGAAGGATATGATGTTAAAGATTGACAGTTTCATTCCAACTGTTTGAGAGAGTGCAGATGGGGAGAAAGATAGCTATTTACTACCCCGAAAGGAATGTTAGTTTGACTGTTCGGTCAATGTAAGGCTGGACAGTACTTACTCAGCAGTCGACCACTACAAATCCTGTCGATACTGTTATACTCAGTGGTGGCGGGGTGGTCGGCTGTATGCAAGAAGAAGAAGAAGGGTGTCTCACAAGGTCTGAAGCCTCTAAGTTTTACAGATTCGATTAAAACAAGTTACGACGAGTATTTTGATATGTAACATATGGGGTTCCCGAATATAGTGTCATATTATAACAACACGAAAAACGTTAATTATGAATCCAACAATTTGGATTCCAAATTATGATGCATACAACGATCACCCAACATATAAGCTTACTAGATGAGTACACGTATTTATGGTAATCAATGAGAGGAAAAGCTTGCCTGCAAGTGAATATGCAAATTCCTGCAACGTCTTATAAGGCTAGACAACAGGTTCGATGAGAACTAGCGCCTTATTTGCTAATAAAATTTCTGTGAAATGTACGTATTCGTTGTGATTCAGAAATGAGCAAATATCGGATTTAACGTGTCTTTTTTGGGGGCTGATTTATCATGAATTGCAATCATATCGAATGTGATGAAAAATTTCGGTAATCAACCCAACATAAATGTCACGACGATCAAGTTTAGTTTAGTTATATTAACGTCTCATTTTAAAGACACACTACACCTATTTTTGGACGGACCTCGCAATTTTGAACCACGGTCAGATGAAGAGGACTCTATACCAATGAGAGGACGTTTGGTCCCGACGTTTAACGTACACCAATCTGCATACTCGACTCCTCTTCGGTGGAATCGGGTATCGAACCTGAAACTATCCGATTCCGAAGCCGAGACCTTACCACCAGGGCACCGTGGCTCCGGCACGACGATTAAAAGAACGTACGAAAAATTAAAGAAAACCGGTACTGCGTTGAACAATGTAATAGCGAAGAGATGCATGTAAGAATAGAGCCTATCGTTCAGAAAGTAAAAAATTTTGAATGTCAGCGACAACCAATTCTTGCATGGCGTAGATAAGATAAGCGATTATTAGTTAGCGATATATATATATATATATATATTGCTACGGATTTCCTATCCTTATACTAATTCCGTCGGGTTTTTTTACCTTGTATAGTGGGTGTGTACGGTGTGTGAAGATAAACACACAATGATCAGTCCTTTTGTAGAAGACACAACACAGACGATGTTTATCTATAGGGCAAAGTCAGGACAGCACACAGACGACGAATATGTACAACACAACTATGTAAGCAAAGAACTATATACAGCCGAGACGAAAACGCAGGGCAGCACACTGCAGATAGTAGCCTACAATAGCAACAGTAGTCCACAGGCAGCAATTCCGTAGTGACAACGTCCACAGCTTACAAAGCGGCCAGACAGGATTCAGTAGGAGAGGCAATCTTTAAAGGATTCTGTCTAGGTTCACGTGAGTCTCTCCCGAACAGGCTGAAACTTCTCCTCTGTCTCTCTTCTTGCCTTCGCTGCCGACTCACTACTTCGCACAAGGGGACTACTTCTAAGTTCAGGACAGCTCCGTTCCCAACGACGACACAACGGGCTTCAACACGCGACACAGGCTTCGTCAGAATAAGCCACACAGCGATCCAGAAGTCCTCAGTTCAAGATCTCTCTATTTAGGTCTGCCCAATTCAACTCCGCCGCGCTTCTTGTCTCTTCCCTCCAACACTGCAGACTGTCTGCCTTATATATAGCGGCAAGAGAGGGGGCTAAAATACTTCTGGACCAATCAGGATCATTCTGCATGTATATCGGCTCCTAATGGACGGATCGGGAAAATTCTCGATGTTTCGGGTATTATCCATTTTTAAATAGCCAAAGTCACCAAATTGATCGCTAAGTCACCAAATTGTCACCAAGCCCTGGGATCTCTGACGTCACGCCTAGGGACTATTCGATACAGATTACTGTAAATCTATCTTCCTTACGAAAGCATTATTAGAGCAGGAAAGCAAAACTACACGTTTGCAACAATATATATATATATATATTCGGAAAAGGGGTAAAATTCATTTCCCTGCAATACTATTTTTTTTGAAAAAAATTTTGCTTATTTTTTAACTAATTGAAATTCTAATTAAAATTTAAAAAATTCTGTCAGGGGCTTCTATGTTACAATTTAAAGTAAAAATGACCCATAATTTAGCAGTTAAATTTGGCTCTATGCTAGATTTGGTAGCTCTGACGCAAAAGGTTTAGCCTATAGATACATACATACATAGATACATTTCTTTATCACCATTAATAATAAAGATAAATGTGGAAACACTCTATAGGTCACACACGTATATATTATTTTATTTTCACTAAAAATAAAGACGTATGCGTGAGTTAGCGCTCTACAGGAGAGGTTTTTTTTGACCAACTGCTACAAAATTAGGCACAAATATGCTGGAATGGGAGACTCTTTTTGAAATTTTCGTCAGAATTTCAATTAAAACTTAAATTAAATATCGTATTTCTTTGCGATAATTTCCAAAAATAATTTGCACAAAAATAATTTTTAAACCATTTTAATTTTTTGAAAAAATACATTTTAATGTTATCAATTCAATTTCAACTTTAGAACTACATTGTTGCCCTGAATTTGATGAAATATCCTTCACTGTTTCAACAAATATCCGGGTTTTTTTATTGTTGAAAGCCAAGGAATAATGTTGTTTAGTGTCTATGTAGTAGTCTACGTGAAAAAATAATGTTACAATAACATAAAATTTAGTGTATGAATGAATCACAATTTACATTTTATATAGTGCTATAATATCATGGGATTAGTGCGAGAAAGAGTTCATATACGCAATTAATGGAGCAAAAGTGAAACGGTTGATCAATTCTTATCTTTATTACTAAAAGACATCTAAATTCCGTACTTAAGTTCAATCCTGTCTCTTCATCAAAATCCTGAGATAGACAACCACCATAAGCACAAAAAGATTTAACGTCATTCCTACTCACCGACACTAGAGTGACGCATAAAACTAAGAAAAACGTTATCTCACCTACTCGCCAGATAGTTGCAGAACAAGCATGCATTTCCTCGTGAGTTGAAGGGGTAGAGTTCGGACCTCATCTGACGTCACCTTATCGATGTCCTTCGCTCTTTGGAATTCGGAACTAAGGCCGAATCGAGGTCTGGCGTATCGGGTCAACCGTAACGGATATTCATCATTATCAGCACTCATCATCTTTGACAGATAAGTGCAAGAGACACTAGTAGAATCGGATTTTAGGTTTTATAATGCACATTGAATATCCGCTTATGATAAAAAGATAATGATAAGAGTGAATAATAATTATGAATGATTCTTTACAGAATCCTCTTGGAATTTCAACCTCACTGTTGGATATTGGGAAACTTAAGGCATATTTTTTCAATTCCTACTATTATTAGTTCGCACTCTCCCTGTAATTTATATATCTTGTTTAATTTTTCAATCGGTTTAAAAAAAAATACTTTTTATTCATCCACTCGAGTTCAAATACATTTTTTAAAACTTGAAGTGGGTGACACTTGGTGTTCATATAGTTTTGTTTTTCAAATATTAATTCATTAATTAAATTTAATTAATTAGGGGGTTAAAAATTTACAGGGCAAACAGAAATGCGTTATTAACAATAAACACATAATACAAATGTTAATTAAGAGACACATATGGCGACCACTTCTCTACTTAATCTCCATCCCTCTCGAGGGATTTATCACACCGCAGGACCAATTCGTTTAACCCATCTTGGTAAAATCGGGTCCTTGCTATTGTACCAGTTCTCAGCACCCTTTTGAATATCGGCGTCTGATATGAACCTTGTTTCAGATAAGTGTTTCTTTTATGCCGGGAAAAGGAAATATTAACTGGGAGCCAAATAGGGGCTGTATCAATGGGGGGATACAGACCTCCCACCTAAACGTTTCCAGCAATCCCTCTGCCCGCTTCAACAGAATGACGCCATTTCGCCATCTATTGTCCATTGCTTTGCTCTCATACATTTCAACGATTTGCCAGTGAATCTCAGATGGAGACACATTCGTGGCCCATAGAAACCCTATCACGGCTCGTACCTGTGTGAGCAACCACTTCTCTACACATCTTGCCATTACTGTCGCTGTTTAAAATCTTGGTACCACCGCTATCTGCTCGAACGAACGGGGACCGCTTTGTCTGGTTGGTAGAGCGTCAGTCTCGTAACCGAAAGGTCACGGGCTCTGTCCTCGTCTTGTCCAAAGACGAAGTGTTGGCTAATGGCAGTCGGGGCACGTTAAATAAGTCGTGACAACAAAGTCCTCCAAGTTCCCATAACAAAACGATACCTCTGAGGGTAATGAATCAGGGATGAGTCGGTCTCTGATTTGGATCTTAATTCTGACTTGCTGATGGATGAATGAGTATATGAATGAATTCGATCACCCTCTAAAACGGGTTGAGTCGTGGGTGTTCGAGCAAAGTCGTCCTTTCACCTGAACGGTGCTCGTTAACAACGAAAGGCTCACACCTCTTCCTTAATCGAAAGAGCTCCGCTCATTCGACTTGGTATGACCAAGTGGCATTAAACAACAACGAACGATCGGTCTAAGACAACTAGACCATCTGTTTCCACTCTGGGTAACAATATTCCTATCCACAATTTCTACTTTCCAAATATTGATGTTTGTAAACTTTTTTCTTTTGATCACCCTTCGTATATGTAATGATTCTTTTTTCACTTTATTTCGAAGGCAAAAAAAATTATTTTAATTTACGAATTATATAAATCTTTAATTTTCAAAAGTTTTTTTAAAAAATACCGAATATTCGCCTTTTTAGAGGCTGCCTTTCAGACAATACAAAAGATAAACTGACGATTTAAAATTTTTCATCTTATGCCATCAATTGAAAAAAAACAATTTGAAGAATTCTATAAAAGAATTTCGCATTTCGCTAAGATTATCTACTTCTTAACACTTTTCAAAATTTTCAATTAAGTCTTATAAAATGTAGCTCATAGTTTTTTCTTTTTCTGATTTTGTAGAATATTTAATTTTTAGTAGATTTTAAAAATCTTGTGTTCAAGCCATGCTCAAGAGCTTGTCGACATATTCACCACAACAAGACGAAAAAAGTGAAAAATAAATGTAGTGACGCATTCAAAGCTTATATACAAACGAGAATTATATCAAAATCTAGACTAGAAACGATTTATCTTAGCTTCTGGATTAAAAAAATTTTTTATTGTAGCTTCCCTTTACAGAAAATAGACCCAAAGGAACATGCAATTCAGAAGTAGGATTGTAATATTGCATCAACTTGACTCTTCATATCAGATACTAGGTATAAGTTTTTAGAGTTTAATACTGATTGGTAAATTGCTCAACCGCATTCGTTTGTAATATAATTTCGATTTAACACAACAATTTTAGGACAATATAGCCTTATTCACCATCCTGCTCTGGTGGGGCTTTGTGCATTAGATTCTTTTAACTCACTTTATTGTCCTTTACCTTTTATAACGGTGCACATATCACTGAAAAATTTCTGCCTTACCCTTTACTAACTATATCAGTTGTATCAATATCCTTATTAACTAAGTCAGTATCTTTATTAACTATATCAGTCCTGCCTTTTCTCTTCTTCCCCACACGTCAGTCACTGTCAAAATCAAGCAAGCTATAATTAGTATCTCGTCCCAAGTAGTGCAATCTCAACGTGAAATTATATTCGTATGAGAATTATTACTTACGTATCTTGATATATATCTTTTTCACAATTACCATATAACGTGAATTAATTATCCTTATTGGCACAACGCTGTATAAGAATCGTTAAATGATGTGATCAACAATCGCCTGAGGGTTTGCAGGATATAAGATAACAGAATATTTTTGTTGTGACCTACGTATTTGCCTGATATGATTCCGAGCGATTTTTTTAAATGTTTATAAAGGATAGAGCGTATGCGTTTCTACTGCATTCTGACTTATACATCGAGAACTAAAAAAGAAAATATATGAAGAGGAATAGTCTTGGTTCACAATAGCCTAATTGGGGGCAAGACAAAACCTAATGGGGCGAGGACAAGCTGGTCGAGGTTTTCATGTACACTCAGTTTGAATCCCTTGTGATTTTTTAAATATTTTATAATGGATTGTATACGTGTATCTCTGCTACCAATCGTCTTGACCAACTGATGAATCCGGACAGATATTTTAACAATTATTTAAACACCCGGATAAATGTAAAGAATATTACCAAGTTTTCTCTGCCACTCAATTAGATATACATTCATGTTTAACACTTGTAGAGAAAACTTAAAATAGCTCTTACATATCATGCATCTTTTGCATTAGAGCGAATTCAAATTAATTTATTATATTACTTAGCTTTAATGTCCGATGTTCATTCTGAAACACTCAATATGAGATTTTTCTAAGATGAAAAAAATTGCAATTAAATTAAATAAAGCTTCAGAGCAACAAAATTGAGAATAAATCCATTAACACAAAATATTGTTCGATATCTGTACGTTGCTGCTGGATATTTTGAATATCATACAATATCATGAAGGTATTTTTAAAATACTTTTGGACATTTTATGAGGAAAAGGATAAAAAAAAAACGATTTTAAAATAATACCTGTGGAAACTAATAGAATAATATATTGAATAATCAATAGTATTATTTCAATAAATTACCCCACTAGTGCACCATTCAGAATAATCGTGCGTTATTCAAAAGGTAAATTTTACTTGAATTCAACACAAATAAGCCCATTATTTCACACCTGAATGCTTCCGAATATTGAACTTCTAATAATCTTCTTTTTGTTTCAAGATATTTATTTTTTGAAGTATCAGAAAACAATATTTAAAATGTTTAATAAACAAGCATCTACTATTGGTTACGAGGATGATATTTAACTATATGCCTTTGACAATAAATTTAATCAGATACTGTTACATTGTAACTCTATGCTAGCAAATATGAAATTTTACGCAGCGCGACAGATGATGAGGTGTGACCCACTAAAGGAGAAGGGATCACGGAGAAGGGAAAGAGCAGCTTCTAAAGTATCTAAAGGCATCAGGTACCCAGAGCACACGGGAGCAGAAGGCTAACTTAGCTCCATTGCCTGCTGGTTTTAGTTGAGCAGAGTGGAACGGCCTTCACGCTTTGGATGGCCCTACCAGGAGAATACTCTTCCGACGTACTTCGCCCGTTCCGCCCAGGTACACCCTCTCGCCACTAGGAGGCAGCCTTCAGGACAGGGTGCCTATCTTGGAGTAGGGGTTTCCAGTCTGCTTCTGCGCCTCACCAACTAACCTTCCCCAAATAGAAACAGTGCAATAAAATGTGGCCCGTATTATTATAGGCCTGAGAAGCAGCTGTCCAAACGATGTAGTACTTTTTGAGACCAATCTCCCACCTCTTAGTCTTGTTAGAAACTTAAACTTGGTTAAATACTACAGCAAACTAAGAAGTCTCGAAAACCAGAACCGAACCTCCAAATACTTATATGAATGGAATAACAACCAGAGATTAACAAGGAATAGCCTATTTAGTCTGGCTGATAAAATAAAAATCATTTACCAATCAGTGGAGTAATCATCACTAAAACCTTGAGTCAATCCAGTCGAGGGTTTGCCTGGAGTTCACTCCCACACTGAACTTCTGACCCATACAAATAAAAACTAAGACATGCTTGAATACCTACGACAGTTTGCTCTCGAGGTCATAAAAAATATTCCAAGCGACGCCACTTTGATATACACCGAGTGCAGTAAAGATGAGTTAAATAACACTGAGAGCGGTGCCTTAGTTAAGAAATTTTCTATCCGGCATTCTAGACGCAACCCAGAAAATTGCTCGGTCCTAAGAGGTGAATTAATTGCTATAGACGAGAGATTAAAAACCATCCTTCACAGAACTGACTCCAGTAACATATGGATCCTTACAGACAGCAGAAGCTCCATTCAACACCTGCAGGACTGGACTCGTGTGGAAGACCTTGTGAGCATTTGAATAATAAATAAGCTCAAGGCTATTCCAAAAAATATGGACTTCTGCTTTCAATGGATCCCCTCCCATGTTAATGTTCCCGGAAATGAAGTAGCGGATATCTAGTCCAAGAGAGGCTGCTCTGTGATAGCAACAACCATAGAGCTGGGATACTGATATATCAGCTCTATGGCAACCTCCGCTAATACTCTCACATTTCGACAGATTTTCTCTTTGGCGAAACTTAAGGACAAGTAGGTCTGGATGGCCTCTCCCGTCCAATTTGAGATTAGTAGGAAAAGTGGGCATTTGAAATGCAGGACGTATGCTTCCGACCGAAAGGTCTTCCAGACCTGTTCCAATGTCATCTGATGCCGGCCTCCCCTGAACATATCCTCGACTGTTTAGGGTTGGCTTTGGAAGATGTCCACGTACGTCCACTTCTGGTGCTGGACTTTGTAGGGTTTATGGTCTCATGGATCTAATATAGTTGCCGCTAGATCCTGAAGAATTGGATACAACAATAACAACAAATATAAAATTTTTTTAACTCTATAAAATGTGATACAAAGGTATGTAAGCGCATTAAATTAGTAGTAGAAGTAATTTTCGCTTGATTGTCAGATTTAAGGGTATTGTCACGGAGTGCTTGAACTCGGGATTCTTAACCTCTGGACATAACAATAAAATAGGCAAATGGAATGGGAATGAGATTCCTTCCGTTGTAAACAGTTAATAGTTAGTGGTTTGTTCTCGCAAATTTTATTTTACAACTCTTTCATAGAGGAATTTCCAAAGAAAAGATATAAAAAAGTATAGTTCATTTAGAGATAAGTAATAGCTGCAAAAATGTACAGTGTATACATAAGCACAAACAACTGGTAGACAGAAATATTCATAAATAATTGTCGCTATTTGTCAACAAAAATTTGGTATTTATATTTTTAATGTATAAATATCTGTCCCATTTTAATGTAATAATTTTAATACTTCCAATTTAATTCAAAATTTGAAAGCAAATAATTATTTATCGATTTATAAAAATTCACGTTTTGTAGTCAAAAACAAATGAAATGAAATGAAAAAAAATGGTGCAAATAAAATTCAAAACAAAGAGTGTGAATTAATAATTATCCTTTCCTCCAACCAAGATAGAACGAAAGATAAATATTAAAAAATAAAAGCTGCGATCTGTGCGTCGCATTAGAAAACCGAAACAGAAACACGGCAGGAGGGTTGAAAAGGGAATATTTCAACCAGTTCGCGCGCTCAAAAACCGATAGAACAGAAATCATTCTCTGACGGTCTTCCTTCGTTCGATACAGTAGCCGGATGACGTCACAGTGACGCGCTTCCGGCGAGAGATCTCTCTCTCATGCAACATTGACGTCAGTCGTCCGAAGACTTTTCACCGAAGTGGCAGATTTTTCTGCGAAAAACGAACGGTTCTTTTCTTTTGGGTAAAATTTCGAAATGCGAGTTCCTTCTCTTTCATTAATTTCTTATCCTCCTCTCCCCCCCTGACCCCGCACTCCTCAACAAGAGTGAAAGTTGGGTTTCGTTATGAGTTTATTGTGGTGACTTCCGAGTAAACGCAAAAAAAATTATTACATCTGCCTCCCCCCCCAAAAAAATTTCTTAGAATTTTCGTTACAGAAATTCCAAAAAATCGTCTGCAGTGCTCTATATTGCCGTTCATGATTATTAATTTCTGAATAGAATTTTTAACACAGATTATAAAAACAGTAAAGGAAGGAGAAAGGGGGGGGATTCTGAGTTATTTGAAATTTGAGACTTGGTAGTAAATGAAACGTATAAACATGAATTAAAAGTTTTCAATGAAATTTTAGAGAAAGCAAAACTGTATTGAGTCATAGAAGGAAGACAAGAAAAATAACAAAAATGAAATTTTACTACAGCAAATTTCACGTTATCGTGTGAGAACTTGATTATTTTTGAAAGTTATTAGTTGTCTTAATTAATTTAAATCATTAACCAGTTAAAACCGGTATGATACAATTATGAGACTTCTCTATCGGTCCCTCTCCCACTGTGTGTGTATATATATATATATATATATATATATATATATATATATATATATATAATTTTTGAAACTTCCAATTTTTTTTCTATCTGATAAATAAAGTGTTGGAGTTCGACCGATTTTACGATGGGGGTGGGAAAACAGATCATTTTTCTAAATATCGACGCATGCGTAATCTGATAGTCTCGAGATTGTTTCAAACCGGTTTAAATTGGCCAATGACAAATTAATTAAGACAATTCGTAAGAATTCAGAGAATGCATAGTTTGTAAATCAAGTCGTAACTTTAGTTGGCGATAAATCGAAAAATGTATGCATCGTTTTCTAATGACCTTATTTTAATTAGATGAAATTATCCCTGAACCAACAATCTTTATTGATTAAACAAACAATATTTTAACTTGTTTGGTTTATTTTTTAAAGATAGTTGCGCAATTTAGGAAATAATACTGTGATTTAGAAGGAAAAAACTACAACAACAAACTACAGAGAATTCACAAACTATGCTGTGAAATCCGAGTTCAGTATAAAACTACATCAGCCGATGATAGATATTTTATGATAGATAAGTTATGCATACTGTGAAAACTGACTCCAAAATAATAGAATAAACCGCTACTTTGTTGCCTTCACATTTTGAGGAGCCAAAAACCTCAAGTGAAAACAATATCATGTTCTAACGATAAAAAAAATTATTTTGCATAAAAAGAAAATATAATAATGATATAAAAACGAGCAATTTTTCTAACTTAACTTTTATAGAAATCAATGTTATTTTGTACATGAAATATGTAAAACTATAAAACCTTGAAAATTTAATAAAATAAAAAGATAGTGGCAAATACTTAACATTTATTCTGTATGTTTCATTTCCCAACAAACTTAGCAAAAAAAAAAAAAAAAACGATACAATGGGTTTATAATTTTATAAATCTGTGTGGCAAAGGAAAGCTGTGCTATTGTAAAAAATTGAATATTTTTTTGTATGAGATATTTTCGATTTTCATTGCCGTAATTCTTTTCAGAATACAATGAATTAAAACTCGATACTTTTCGGAATTACTCTGTATTTATACATTGAAGGAAGGCAGTAAGACTATAATTCTACAATATTTAAACTTGCGGCCGAAAATAAAATAAAAAATTTGAAATTTAATAATTTCTGAAAGATTATGACTTTCCAAGAACAGATTTAAAAAATTTTAATCTTTGATTTTCTTTTGCCCTAAAAATATGTTATCATGTTTTTAAGTAAACATGAGTTCTAGTAAATGATATTTGTCAGCATAAAATCGTGACTTTAATACTTAAATCATGTTTGTTTGTGAGAAAGTCATTTTCTGACAAAATTGCACAAAAGATATGGTTTAAAAGTCTGAAAATAACAAGACTAAAATTAAAATGAAAACTTATATTCTATTAGATGACATCCAATATGTGTTTGAGAATAGTACACAGAAGTACGAAAAAAATCGTTCTTTCGACTGATGAAATATTGTCACGTAGAAAAATCAATTATAGAAAATCGTTTGGTTTTATTTCCAAAAATAAAATAAAGAACAGATAAAACACGATCTCATTCTCGATTCATTAAAATTTTAAAAAGAAGCTTCTAGGACTTTCTAAAATAGAAATGTTCGTTTTATACAATGTTACAGATAAATCTTTAATAGGTAGAGAAAAAAAACTAATTAAATAGAAGGCTAGAAAACTGTTGCACGTGCTTCTTTTTTGTTATTTCTATATGAAAAAAGAGGTTTATTACTTTTAAATTTAGCAACATTAGAAAATTAAAAAAAAAACAGAACACAAACACGAGCAGCTATAACGTGAGATTTCATGTAAGGTTAATTTATTTAAACGTGACGACCTTTCTATTTATATTTTCTTATAACTTTACAGAATTCAAACACGTGCAAAAAGGTGACGGAATAACAGGTGGATAGTATTTTTACTTTTGATCTGCGAAGTATAAAATGGAAAAATGTTATAAAGAGAAAAAATTCGATAAATTGATCGTTCTATTATTGAATTATAGGTCCTGTTATAGATTTCAAGTAAAAAAAAAAAGATATTAAATCAGTCTATGATAGTTCCCAAACTACATGTATTTCTTAAAAGAATTTTAATGTATGGTTTTTACATCAAATTTGAAGATTTTTTTAAAATCAAATTTTAAATGGAACACAATCTCAGCAAATTTTTCTATCTGTCCGACGGCAAGTAAATGTGTTTTAGAAAAAATTTTAAGAGATAGATAGAAGATTTGGTACACTGTTTAAGCACTTAAAGTGTGGGTCATTAACAAACATTAAATAAAATCCGTTGCCAGTCTGTCGGTCTTTACATTCATATGCACGTATATAAATGGAGTAATTAAAAAATAAATATAAGGCTTAAGTAAGTATCTAGTATGGGATTTTTAGTGAAAGCTATAGTTCTATGTCAAAAGTTGGTTTGATTTGGCCAGAAGACAGCCTACCAAAATATATGCCCATCCCTCTCTCTACTTCGAAACAAAATGATTGAAAATAAAGATGTGAGCACTGCTGACATTCATGACCTTATCTAAAATCTATAGGTAAGGCCATGAATCTCACCTTTCAAACAAATTACTAAGGAGATATCATACCAGCAAGTGAATTCCAAGCCGCTGTAACAAGCACGTATCTAGTTTTGTACTTCTTATAAAAATAATGACAACCGAATATGCATTTTAAATATTTAAATTTTGTTCTAAAGGGTATGAAATGCATTGTATGTTTACCATCTTTTGTATCCTAAATGTTATCCATTGTAACCATTTCTGTGTTATTGCAATGATGTAAAGACAAATGAATTGGCAGACAAATACACAACTTTTTATCCATTTAATTTATCGCCCCGGAGTGTACCTAGTAATTCAAGATGAAATGCTTCTGGTTGGATCTCGCCAACCCTGTGGGTACACAAAAGGTAGGGGATCTGACTCCTCCCATCGATGACGAGACGTACTTCCTCCAAGGAAGGTTTGAACCGTAGCCAGTGATGGCCCTTAGGACTCAACCACAGTTCCGCCAGTGTTGCTGTTGCGGCGTTCCGGTCATTCAGTATTTATTTCCGAATGCCTTCGGGTGTGACGGAGAGTCAGTAATATGGCTTAACCCTTTAACTTCATTGAGCATTCACTTCTGAATTCTTGATTATAAAGCTTATTTTCCAAATTTCATAAATTTTATGTTTTGCATTTTTTAACATTCATGTTCTCATGCTCATTAGCAGATAAAATTCCCATAAACAAATTGAATACAATATCTGATAGAAATCCACAAACTTAGAGTGAGGACTATCTATGGAGTTTCAAATTTATAGCTCTTATTAATGCTTTTATAGATGATAAATATTCTAAAAATGTGTTTTTGTAACTACTCACGGAAGTATAAACATGCAAATTCCTCAAAATATTAATGTGACTTTCTTTTCGATTTTTTAAAATTTTATCTAGTTTGCAAAAACGAAAATTAAGAAATATATATATTGATTCAATCTTATGATATTTTCGACGCGGAGGTTTGTTGGATAGGCACTTGAATCTATGGAAACATTAACTAATCTACTGAATAGATTTGTAACAGGAGTCCGGTAAACTTACACACGTGTTGGTCGAAAGTTGTCTCGCTGTTATGGTGTCAAAGTAATGAGAAGGATGGGATGGCTTGTATGTTTATGATTATTGCTTTGGTCACTTGACAACACTATAAAATTGCAAAGACCTTTTCAAAACATCTTCGATTTAGTTTTAAAACATGACGTTAGGCTTACTAAATATAGCTTTTCTTCAATCCTTTAATATACTTTAAGCATACATAATGATGATACAGTATTGTTTTTTCAACCGATAATTACCAAATCTAAAAACCCACCAAAATTCAATTGCAACCATAGACTGAAAATTGAATGTTTTTCAAATAATTTTCCTCAGTTACCTGAGTGGGCCATTTGGTGAATATTTTGTGAGCTTGGTGGCGAAATCTTGCTATGCTCTTAAGTCTAAAAATCCAGCTACAGAGAATAAATGATCAAGAGTTAAACACATGAATGTAGTAGCTTAATAATTTTCGTACCAATGACTTGTCTGACTTCAGATTTATCGATTTGTTAAATTATCAATTTAAATTAAAAAGCAAAAATCTTTATATCACATTTAAATTTCTCCTATTTTGGAGATATATAAAAATTATATTTCTTATCTCCTATTTGGAGATAAGAAAAATATAAACTATTTTGTTTATATTTTTACATCGAATGAAATTAGAATAAATATATTGACAACATACATATTTACTGTAGTTTTAAAATATTAAATAATTTTTGTAGGGATAGGATCTTGCCTGGATATTTAATGAGTTTAATTGCATTTGTAAATCAATGGCTTACTCTTTTTTTTTCAATGAAAATAATAATACGAATATGTTTTTCCATGATTACGCATTGAAGCTCTTGTCTTTTAATCTATAAATTGTCATGTATTAGGATCAACTTTATTATTATTGGATCACGGAATTCCGTTGTCTTTACCTAAAATAGAACAAAGCAGGAAGCATAAGTACAAATTTCATCTATTTCCTTGCTAAACACAAAAAAATGCTTAAGATAAAAGAGAGAGTAGAATCTAGAACAATTAGTTTATCAATGTAACCGAAAAGCTTTAAGGATAAAACATTCTTTACTAAGTCTGCATTAAGCAATCTCTTCTAATCCGGATGTTAAAACTTCGAATTTTCTTTTTTTCTTTTGAAAAGCGATTAAACAGTCTGAAAAATAACGTAACTGTAACTGTCCGTAATTCGAAGCAGTTTTTTGTTTTGTTTATGTTGTTGCTTTTCGCCTACAAATGCCAGATGTTTTTATCCTTTTCCATAAGCAGATGAATTGTTGGTTTTCTGGCAAAAAAGAGTAAAAAAGAGGAAATATCCTTGGAAAAAATTGGTTGTAAAAATCTCTCATTTATCCGAATGGCTTTTCTTAAACGATGGAACTTCAAAGATTTAGATGTTGACTTGTGTTTGTATTTCTTTTTTTATTTTAAGAGAGAAAAACGTGGATGTTTTATTTTTTTATGTTAAAGTTAATGTTTCTTTTTGGGAACAAACTTTCTGTGGACTATTCTGTTCCGTTGTTTGTTCTGATTGCTTTTCAAAGACTAGTACCAGATTTTGCTAGTTGAAATGAGACATTTTATAGAGAAAACTCTTGGTTAAAGTATTTTTTTTTAAATTACTATTTTGGATTGATTAAAATATTAAGCTAAATTTTCTTATGATGGATTTCCATAAACAAGTGTTTTGTTGATTATTATAAGCCGAATTTAAAAATTAGAATAGAATTCTGAGAATATGTTCGAGGTCACTATACTTAATTATCTTAAATATTATTTCTAAAGTTTAAAAAAAGTTGTCTTTAATATTTATTAAAGTGATTATTTTACTATGAGAAAAAAGTTTCATTTTAATATTTGTTATGTGTTTGTTCATTAAATGTAATAAGTATGAAAATTCCTACCTCTTATTTTTGTTAATTTCTGTTTTACACTTTTCTGTATCCGCAAACAATATATCTGTTTCTAGTTGTACAGGGTTAATAAGTAACATCTAGGATGTATGAGGATTTTTTTCCTTTAGTTGTCATGAATCCCAAGTGGAAACGTCGCTCATAATATGATATTATTAAATTCAAAAATACTCCTTCACAATACAATCTTTATGTGAAAAGCTATAAGACAGACCCCCAACTACAATCACGATTTCGTCAATTGAAGGGTTTGCCGCAAAAAGGATGTAGCTCCAATTTTGGGATATTTAAAGTTACATGCAACATTATGAGATAAAAAGTATCCTTTTTCATTTGGGGTCAAAGAGATGTAGTATCAATTGTTAAGCCTCAGGTTACTCAAGGGATGGAGCTGTCTGTCTCGTTGGAATTTAGAATGTTCAGTCGTTTTTTACGGCTTTCTGCAAAATTATATAGTTTGAGCTACCTCCTTTTTGCAGCAAACCCTTCAATTCTTATTTCATATAGTCGGTTCTGGCTACCAGTTGGTTACCAGAGACATTAAAGCCATGCTATTTTAATTACCTAACTGGAGTACTGTTTATTGTGTATAAGAGCTTTTCTAATGCAAATTAAACGCATAGCATCATAGCGCAGAAGATTAAATCCCCGGTTCAATTATGTTCTAAATTTCTAAATACAACAGCAACACACTCTCTTCTTTCGTTTTCAACAATGAGGAGAATAAAGTTATTAAATATTTGATAATACAATGAAAATGGTTTAAAATTCATTATCTATTGCTGAAAATTAGGCAAAAACGTTCGAAAATTCTACCAAAAAACTATTTACATGTTTAGAAGCATTCATCGGTACTATAAATAAATAATATGGAAGATAATAAATGATCCAGATTTATTAGTATTCAACTGGCATTGTTTTTAGAAGTAATCACTGCGAACAAGATATCACTCGAAGTAGCAAAGATGGCTGCTGAGAAGATGTCTTTTGGATGGTAATAATAACTTTTCTTTCTTAGCTTTTTCATACTGAATATTTGTACCAATTCTAAGTTTCTATAAAATTGGGATTTATTTTATCCCGATTTATCTTACATTTATTTCACCCAGGTCAGCAGTGAACATCTTTATTCATTATTATACTGATGAACAGAATGAAATCATTTATGTACATCGGAGAAATACTGCACTTTCCAGCTACATGGCGTTTCCTGATATTTAAAAATGATGATGCCCCAAAAGATTTGCAAATTTTCTATGATATCATTATTTTTAAATATTATGTAAAATGTAATTTAGTTAATAATTAACGAACAAGAAATTATCATTGTAACATCTCATAACTCTAGTAAGAAATAAATGAAAAATTGAGTAAGAAATCATGTCTTTATATGCTTTAAGATAAATAAAATTGTTTAAAAGAAAAAAGGCAGGGAAAACCAAATCGAATTTCTAAAAATCCTTTTTAATTTAATTTGATAAATCTAATACTATAATACGAGGAATGGTTGCCAAGTCGAAAATCGCCCCAGAATTAATAAACTCCGGTAAACTTGGGGGTCTGGGGTTTTTGGCCACGAGGAATCGATTGGCGCCGGTTTTGAAGCGCTACGGTCGAGCAGTTCGGAGTTACAGATAGGATATTTTCAAACTTTATTAGTTCGTCATAATGGCTACTTAAATTTTCAAGCGGTAACGTGCTGCCATTTATAGCCAATATGGCGAACTGATAAAGTTTTATGCTTATGCTGTTATAGGTTTATAATATGTTTCTTATGTATGTATATATGTTTGGTTTTTCTAAATAAATTTGTCAAAAATATTGAACTTCAACACACTTCAATCTTTACCTTTACTTTACCTTTGTATAGAATAGTTCCCTTTCCAAACTCTAACTTTGTTTAGAATAGTTTACAATGGTGCACTTTAACCGGTTATCTTTTCACCAATGGTTTCACAAATTTTCTTATGGCATGTATTGTTTTGATAAATCACAATTGAAAATTTAAATCTTCGAGTTAGCTTCGATACCTGTTTTCTCCGAGCGGAGCTCGGTCACCCTCTGGTTTAAATAATTTAAACTATTTATTGTTTTAACTCTTAGACCGCCAATATCTTCTCACAGGCACCATTCAAGGCAATCATGTATCATTTGGTCGTTTTATTTAATTATTTTCTCAAATTTTGACTGGTAAATATACTTGAGTGGTAAGAACATGTAGATTAATTTTCTGGAAAAATTTAACTTTAAAAAATTCATGTATATTAATTTTCGGGGAAAATTCAACATAAAAAGATTCATATATATTAATTTTTCTGAGTAATAAAGAAGTCCTATTATTCGGCAAATATTTATGCATCGAATTATTTTTCGGAGCGCTAAGGGTTAAAATTTTATTTCCGTCTAATTTAATTTTGAAAGATATCGAATTTTTCAAATGAGGTGTCATTTAACACACTACTGTTTGAAGTATTTTTTTTTGAAAAAACAGAATTATTTTTTTAAAAAATTAGATAAAATGTTAATAGGATAAAATAAGTTATTTTAAATATTTTTTGAGTTATATATCATACTGAGAAAAACAAAATTGGTTTTGCACCTTAAAAGCTCAAAATTTTAATCTTATAAATTTATTAAAACTAATTTGGGATATTCTTTAGTCTATTAAAGTTATTAAACATTTATTTTTACTTAAAAATATTGAATTTCTCATTTCTAGTGATTCATAAAAAATTATAAAAACTGTAAAACTAAACTTCAAAAAATATATCACGCTCAGAAATTTATTCTTCATTAACGAAATATGCAATTAAGTCATTCAAAAATATTCTTGAAGAAAAAATTAATTATTTAAAACTTTAAACGATTAGAGAACTTAATACAAAGCGATGCCAATGTATCTTAAAGAATATATATATTACTTTTATTTATTCTTTCTACTTGCTAGAAATAATTTCAGTTTGTTGTCAGTTGGCCATGTTGCAGAAGGCATTTGTTGTGATAGGGGTTTTCTCTCTGGAGGTTTTGAAATCACTCCCAATTTTTCGATCGGAGTGACTGTTTTCCCTGACGTCATTTCTCGAGATCAGTGACGTCACAGTCTGGTGTTTATTGGCTCTGTTGCAAGATCTCTGTCACTGCTTTTGTTTAGCTCGTTGTTCTGACCGTGATTTCGTTCTAGAGTCTTTTTTTTTTTTCTTTCTTTCTTTTTCCATTTCCATGATCGGAAAAAGGAAAAGAATATTCTTTGTTGTAGACATTCCTTATTCTTGTTTTTTGATATTTCTTATAGCTATTACATAAACCAGATTTTTGTATCGTTTATAATACAAAGTAACTGATATTCCTCACATCTCTTGAAATGAAATTATTTTCTTGCGCTTTATTATAAAAAAATTAATATTAAAATAACTTTCATATTATTATAACATTTATAATTTATTATTGCATTTTTTTTTTTACTTTGAAACGTATAAATTATGACAAAAAAAAATCCATTAAAGGTTCCAAATTATTACATATCAAATCAGCTATTGGAAAATGCATAGTTTATTTCTAATGCAAAAGTTTATTTTATGTAGACAAAACCGCATTTCGGCAATTTAAATATTTTATATCGACAAAATTTATTTTATATAATTAAATTGCTCTAATTGTAGCAACTTTATTTTTAAATATAATGAAAAAATCTGTAATACCAAAGATTTTATTTGATTTTCTAGCTTCATGTCGCATTATAGACAATCCCAAACACTTTTTAACAAATGTTAAAAGTTCATTCCCCCACAAAAGTTATTAATATTTGTAAATAACGAACTGAAATTTAATTTTTATTCCCATTGACAGTTAAAAACAATAAGTTATGTTTAGAATCAATTTTTAAGCAGCAGGAAATCTTAAGGCATTTTTTAAAGTATCGAAAATATAATTTAAATACAATTTACTGAACAAAACATTTCTGTATTGTTTTTGCGCAATGGCAATAGAGTTATTGCTGTATGCTGGAAAAAAGTTCACGATAAAATATTAATAATAACAATGAAAACGATTTGAATTTTACTTCAATAGATAAAATGTGTTTTTAGAAATATCTTAAAAATATTTTTTAATTTAATAAAATTGAAAAAAAAAATACTTAAGTCAAGAAAGAGAAAAGATAATTTTTGTGAATTTTGAAATGATCCAAAAATAATTTTCTCATTGCGATATTTAAGATGTTGCCACAAAAGAACGTCACATTTTTTTCTTGATTTTTAATTGATTAAATTTCAAATTAAATTTCTTTAAAAAATGTTTTCGAGATGCATATTCGTATTCTCGAAAGCATTTATGTACCAATTTTGGTAGTTCTAGATTAAACGATCTAGCTTGTAGAGGATCAGTGAATTATCTCTGATATCATTAGCAGAAATAGAAGCATTTAATGAATAAAAAAAGTTCCAAAAAGAATTTTAATGATAATTATTTGTAATTTTGCTTTCATATTTGACGCTTTCCTTCCTTTATGCTCAAGTTTCTGTTGATACAAAATTCGCCCTCATTCTGAATCATTGATGCTTATTCAATGACAAAAAAAACATGTCTATAGGCATTGCCAAAAACTTAGTGTTAGGTTATTTTATATTGACATTTTGACACAAGATTTTATGTTTACCCTGTACGTTTTCTTCGTACTTTTCATGTATGGGACAGTGAGCGAAATACAAAGTAGTAATGAAGGACTCATTTTTTTAAAACATATCTTCAAGGTAATTTCATTATTATGCAAGAAAATAATATTTTTTTTTTGGCAAAAAAATTGAAGTGTCCTTCAAAAAGGTATTTTTTTCTTTGCTTGTATTTTTGTTTCCAGTTTTAACTATTTTTCATTAATAAGACGTATGGAAACGCTTTTTTGAATGTTAAATTCTATGTCAATAAAAACTACGTTTATGAGTACTTTAATTTTAATTTATTATTACTTTTTTTCCTTATAAAATGTGTTGCAGTTTCTTCGAAATAAAAAAGGAATGTTGAAATGGCATAGTACAGAGAATAAATAAATTTTTATAATATGAAAAAATGTTTTATCGGATATTTAATAGGAAGCATCATAGATGATAATGTTTCAGCCATTTTTCGTTTGATTTGATTGCATCAGTTTTGGTAATTTTTCATCAGGCTGTTAACAGAAAAAATGCCATCTTAAAAAACATTCTCATTGTAACAAAAGTATTCATAGTCCAATCAATACTAATGATTTTTTTTCTTAGTTGCACGAAAATACTAAATCATCCGCAATCATTATTTGCTGTATTGATATTCTATTGCAAGAGGTTACAAAAAGAAGTAGAAAATTATATTTAAAGCTCAGTTTTGAAAGAATTATTATAATTTTTAAAAATGTGGCGGAAAACTAGTATCATTATACCTTAAATTGTATAAATAGTATTTTTGTAAAATTATGTTCCAAAATTAACGAGAAAAAATAATAAAATTTCGATTAGTTTTTAATTAATCTTATTAAAATTTTCAAGAAACTTTTCTCGTTTATATATATAAGAAAACACAAGAACTAAATAATTGCTAAGCTTGGTAATTCTGAACCTAATCAGGATTATCAGCTTGAACATATTTTTTCGAAACTTCTTCGCGTATTCCGATGTAATATGCATGTAGCATATTACATCGGAATATGCTACACATGCCATCGGACTATCACAATTGTAGCACAGGTGTAACAATTGTGATAGTCCGATGGGTATGTACTTTTAACGGAAAAAATACCCCATATATATATAAAAAAAATTATGCTATTTGATTGGAAATGCTGTTTGGTTTAACAAACATCAAGTCGAAAAAAAATTGCAACATCTAACTTTTTATGCAGTTTTCCTGTTCTAAACATGAATAATAAAGTTAGGGGAATTGTTTTTATTTTATACAGTTCTATATAAAAATTTAGACTTAGTAATTTTTAACACACAAGGATTTTAAACGGAGAAGATCTACACTTCTGCAAACAGAATTATAACTTTCCTTCCCTACCTAGGAAAAAAAAGCAAAGATAGTGTGTACAATTTTTTTTCTGGTCAGGCACACAGATATTTAAAAGTGGAAGATGATACTTCGGATCATGGCTATTGACATCGTGAGTTGAAAACGATTCTGCTGTAGGCAAAGTTTTAATGGGGAGTGAAATTGGATTCACAAGACTCTTGCCAAGACATTCAAATATCGGAGACGGAAGAAAAAAAAACATTAAAAAAACCCCGATGGATTTGGTTATTAGCAAGGGGTTACTTGCCGGGTAGAAAAAAACCCTAAAATCAACAGAAATTGTCATAAGAAAAACTGTTTTAATCGACTCAAAATGTAATCAGTAATATTACCCTTGAAAATATTGTTACCAATGAGTAATATTGCTTTCCAGCACAGTTAGTTCTACGTAGACAAAATATTTTCACAGTCAGCTCTATTGGATGCCAGATCAATGACTTCTGGATTTGGCGACAAACGTAAAAACCATTTGGGTCGACTTTGGCGACAAAATGAATGAAACTAAGACATTTAGGAATTTTGGTGGTAGGATCATTAGTAGCCGAGTTATGTTTCCTTGTTCGATTCCCTGCCATGCTCCGAAAGCTATAAAAAGCGGCTGTCTAAGCCGAAGTCATTCGTACAGAGTCTTATAGAAAATCAACGACGGATTAGTTGGATCAGGCCAGGAGCTCAAGCAATTAGTGGATTGAGAATTAATACCATGCTTCGAGATTTTGAGACAGGCATTGAAGCAGCATCGAATCGTGTGCAAAGCAAGCATTCATATAGTGGTGAGTCGGCAGTTACGTACAGCTAAAGGAGGAAGCAGTGGAGAATAGCAGACGTTTGGAAAGATATTAGTGAATAGCTACGATTTCCTCCTCCTGCTGTATTCTGTTTGGCCACTTTGTGGGCTCTGGTCACAGTTTACTACTGATTACTACTACGATTGTGTTTGTGCAAAGTGTATTGCATGCATATGTCTCATCTGTGTTTTAATACCGATGTATTTGTGACAGTAAACGTCATTATTTGTTATTGAGGAATGTTGATTGTATTATATTATACACCCACTACAAGTGAACTCGTCGGTTTCAAGAAAATAATTCCTGTAACAATATTTTTTTCCCGTAAAACACTGGGTATACCAGCATTTTGTTAATGCAAAATAGTAATATCTTTTGCTGTAAAAAACATTAAAAAATTATCGAAACCTTAAGAGGATAAACTTTTTAGAAAGGGAAAAAAACAATTAGGTCTGGGTGATTATAATTTAGAATAAAGTCATCAGTAAAAAATACTACTTTAAAATTTCTTTAATGTTAATAGATAAATCAAGTTGTGACTGTTTTTCAAAATTTGTATTTGGATACAAATACCTTTTCACTGTAAATAATATTTCTAATAGCTATAACATTTCTATAATATTACTTTTTATTATTATCACTCCTAATTATTATAAGTGTTATGAAAGTTTCAAGAAGGATGTAGATTGTTTATCCTTAATTTAAATGGATCCGGTATTTCTCATGAAAAATCATAAAGAACAATGGAAAAATTCTTATTTTATCTCTGACTATAAATAGTTTGAGGTACAATTATCTGAGTAAAAAAATTAATTTCCTCAGGATACACATAGCAAAAATTCTCGGGAAATTACGAAATGTATTGAACATAAAAACAAAACAAAACAAAAATTCTATGGAAATGTTGAAATTCTGATAAAATTTTAGCGACTGCTCTAACATGAATTCTTGCGAAATTTTAGAATTTATTTGCTATTTCTGTATTAGTTTTGAAATACTTCCAGGAATTTCAGTTGAAACAAGAACCACCTTTAAACTCGTATTTTTAAAAAACCAGACAAAGATAACATCGAAAAAATTCCCGTCTAAATAAAATCGGCTGCGAATTGACTGTTCAAAATCAATTTAAATTCAAATATCAAAAGATTTTGTGAAATTTCACAATTTTCCGATAATGGAACACGATACGATTGTTTTTTTAAAAATGAATGTTGCAGTAAACAGAAAATAAAACGGTAATGTAAAAAAAGTAAAAGAATATTTTCAACATTCTTTGTAATTTTTCAGAAAAGACTGGATTCAATATTTTGAAACGGATATCGGATTTCTTTTAGAGTTATAGAATCTGTTTATTCATGTTACATGAACTGGCTGAAATTTTCTATAATTCTATAAAATTCGCCAGTTTTTAGCATTTTCTTTTCTTTTGCAACATCAAAGATCAGGGGTAGATGGATGCATGTACTTGTAAATTTGAAGTTACAATACTAAGCTCAGAAAATATTGAAACTTATTTAACAACTATCCGCCTTTCACGACAATTTGGTTCGCCGAGTTTAATATTGGTAAAAGTTTCAGATAAATGTTTTGTGTAACTTGAACTAAATGTCTTTCTTAGCAAAATATTTTAAATTTTATAGACATATATCTCGTGCTATTTTAGAAGCCTTACCGTGTGCTCTGTTAATTTTGTTTTGTATTTCATTAATTTTATGCCCATGTCTTTGTTTATCCGATTATATCAAAGGACGGTGTAAGAACTTTACAAAGAATTTTCAATATTACTTAATTCTGAAGTTGCTCTTTAATTTGAAACACAATAAAACACAAACACAAACTTTTATTAAAAGCATATATTATTCTGAAATCTATTCAATGTGGAAGAATAAGTTGAATTTCCATTTTATCATCAAAATTTTCAAAAAAGACGAGATGAAAGGCTAATACAAAAATTAAAACGATTTGAAGTTCTCTTGATTAGGGAAATATATGGATTAAAATATTTTTATAATCAATTAAAAAAGAAAAATATTTTACAGTAAACAAATACTATCTATGGAAACATAATTTTTAAAAATTTAAGATGACATAGGAATTAGTTTTGTATTGCAATATTTTCTGAAGTTATTTCTGCAAAACGGTGAGATTTTTCTTAATTTTTTATTAATTAAAATTTTATAAAAATCGCTCCAAAGTGCATATTTCTACATTCCGAAGTATATTTATTAGGTTGTTCGGAAAGTAATTTCGTTTTTTCCTGACAAAGGATTTAATTGCATTTTTCGCACCCAATTTCATACTTAAACCGCAAAATCATTTTATATTTTAAGAGCTGATATAGCAAGGCTTGAGTGTGAAAAAGTGCAGCTGATTCTTCGCAGTAGTTTTTGGATGGTGCCCTTTTAAATATGGAGAGCAATAAACAGCATTTTCGTCATTTTTTTCTTTTTTGCTATAAAAGGTAAAAATGCTGTTCAAGCCAGAAATAAATTAGCCAATATGTGTGGAGAAGATGTGTTAACAGTACATCAGTACCAGAACTGATTTGCAAAATTTTTCCTTCAAATGAGGAGGCCAAAAACCACCTCGATCAGTTTTTTTTACAGCAAAGACCAAAACTTTTATGAGCGTGTAATCATGTTACTACCAAAAATATGGCAAAAGGTATTAGACCAGAATGGCAATTTTATAATTTAATAAATAATTTATTCATTAAACGAAAATTTCTTTTCATTTTGACAAAAAAATACGAAATGACTTTCCGAACAACCCAATAAGTGCAATGTTTGGTAGTTATATAAAAAGCGATCTAGCCTGCCAGTACGCAAACACACATACACAATTAATTTTATTATTCTTAGAAATGATCAAAAGATTCAGCAGATTTCAACTCATTAACCTTTGCTAAAATCTAGCATTAATAAAATATAAAATTTGTGATCTCAGATTAGTTTTTATTTTCTTGACTTTGTTTCACATTCTATCATGCAATTCTTTTGCCCCCGAACTTATGCTGCCTTGCAGTGAAATCTTCTCTACATTTAATGTTCACGAACTTTCAAGATAAAACTAATGTTTAAAATCGAATAACAGAAAAAAGGGATACATTAAAAGAAAAAAGTGTATTACCAAATACAAAATAAAAATAAAAATATCAAATAGAAAAAAAACTGTCCCGTAAAGTGAGAATATTAAGAAAACTTCAGATATCAGTTCATTTATCTTTGTTATAACCCAGGAGCAATGAATGTAAATAAAACATGAAATTTAACATCCCACAACTGCATATTATTCAAGCTTAGTTTTTGTTTCGCTCAGTTAAAAAATTAAACTTTTCAAGTTTTTAGACGCTATAACGGCATTACAGATTGTGATGAACATTTCTTAGTACTCATAATCACCTTATTCAATTATTCCGTCATACAAAGAAATGAATACGAATTGCAAATTCCATTTTGCTACATTTTTCAGACCCTCTTCTCTATCCGTTGTACTTCTTTGAAACTTAAGAATTGTTGCCCTTTAAAAGAAATTGGAGCCTTTTTCAGTTATGAAAATCATCGAAATTAAAATTGTAAATAAAAAAGATTTTTTTCAATTAGATGTTATATATCAGACATATGAATATGTTTACGTCTTAAAGTAATAATTTTTAGCCCTTTATTCAATAGAACTTTTTTTTGTAAAAATTGATGCATGTAACAAGTGATTTTTCATGAAAACGCAAAGAAAGAATTCAGGTATGATTAAATGCAAACAATTTCTCGTCTATATTTATTTGAAACTTTGTGGATAATTTATTGAAGTATGTATTTTAGTCCAGAAATTTCATCAGGCTATTATGAGTAACGTCAACCAATTTTAAAGTTTTACCAGAATTTTGTAAGACTTAATAGGATCCCTTTGTTTGCGAAGCAAGCACAACAAAAAAAGTCACTTTCAAAAATTAATTCTGCTATTTCCTTAATTCTTTGTGGATTATTGCATTCGACAACTATACCAAATATTTTTGTTAAGTTTTCTAAATTTCATAAAATGTTTAAAGAATTTTTTTAAGTCTCTGAATCGTGTAACTATTTTAAGAGCTACAATCAACTGCAAAGATATTTTATGTTTTTTTTTTTTTTTTTTTGTAATATTTATTTTGCTTGAATTAGAACTACACTCAGAAAATTTATTTTCTAAGTTCCCAGAATAAATATTACCTGACCAATTAAATAAATTATAATCAGAATATTTAGAAGGAAATTTCCCTCCTCTAAAAGAACTTAAAATGCGTCATCTTAAAAAAAAATTTCGATTGTGAACAATAAAATTCAGGAAGCTAACAATGTAAACTAAGATAACTTGAACTCAATTAAGTAACACTTTCTCGCAAAATGATGATTTCTGTATTCAAATCCAAACATCACGTAATCAGTATTAATTTAAATAACATTACATAATCACAACTGAATTATACCAGTGAATTATATCCGGTTATCAGAAAACGTCAAATGACATTCTAGATCAGTGTTTCCCAAACTTTTTTGTGTCGTAGACCCCTTGCCATGTTTTTCCGTATTGAATAGACCCCCTACTTACCTGATATTGATTTCCTGTAAATTTCTAACTGTAGTGAAGTTTACTGTTAAAAACTTAGAGTAAAAACACATGTTAACTTATACATTTATTAATTGAATTTAAATTTATACTACTCAAAATAAAATTTCGTATCTGTTATGTAAAATCTATGTAACATGAAATACACATAAAATAAACTAACGTAAGCAAAAAGTCAATATTTTTAATGAGAAGGATGAGCCTGATGCTTTAACAATAAATTATCAACATTTGGAGTCAATTTTGTAAGGGTTAATCTTAAATCTCCTCGGCAAATGATGTCCAGTCTGTTTCTTTTATTCGTTAAGAGTAACAGCGCTAAACCCCTTTTCCACTAGGTTTGACGATGGAAAGGAGATTAAAAATTTCCTCGCTATATTCCATAATACGGGATAAGTAACGGGTATGTTGCAAAGAAGCCAGAATTGCTGATATCCGTTTTTAAACTGAACCTTAAGTTCTTCGTTTGTACTTAGTTCTGAGTAAATAGGTACTACCAGTGTATGTGTTGAGATTTACTATCTTGGATCCCCATTTTCATTTCATGGACCCCCAAATTTTTTTTTCGCTGACGTAGACCCCTTGCAGGTTGTCATAGACCCCTAGGGGTCGATATAGACCACTTTGGGAATCACTGTTCTAGATCAAAAATGCATGATTACCAGAAGACGTCATATGACGTCTCCAGTGAATAATGCTTCTCTCTTAAGGTTTTTCTGTAAACATTAGATATCTGGTTAGAGAAATCCGCCACATCATTTTTACATTTTCTCTAATCAATGCCATTTGCAATTTCATATAGAAATTTCTTAATTATTTTGTACATGCCTTCTATTTTTGCCTCTTTCAGATATAAACTTGAACTATAGCAAACGTTCTGCTGAAAATGAGCAGTGTTTTCAATTTTAGCATGATTTTATTTCTACCCTACACGTGACTTAATTTAGCCAGCATCATCTCTTTCGCCATAAAATCCCACGAAACCAATGGTTAATAATGGGTTAATAACAAAGTATTACGTGATGCGATAAATTTCAAGTTCATAACCGCTTATCGATAAGCTTGAAAGAACAGAATTTTGAATACCAAAGAATTATACCTTAGAATATGTGTACACATTTAGTAATTACGGTGAACTAGTTTTTATTTTGATATATTTAAAATTAAATATTATAAAATATTAAATTATTTGTAACCTGAAATATTTTAAGAAATGCATGACATTTTTCATAGTAAACAGGCTCAAAAAATATATATTACTTCGTAGAAATAAATAAAAAAAGGATGATGGCCGCAAAATGCTAGTAAATATTTTAATATAAAATTATATATTATTACAAATTCTTATACACACTAAAATTTGAAAAGAACAAATTTTTGGAAAAATGTAAAATCCTTAATTTTTGGATATTTTTTACATTCTTGATGCGAAGTATACATAGAGCCTAAAGAGTTATTGTCAAAAGATTAGAATTCGAATTTTCAATCAATCTTCATATTCCATGCCTCACTGAGTCCAAAAGATACATTTTTTAAAGAATTATGTCTGTTTATGAATTTAAATTTAAAAACCCAGTGAGATAGACGAATAAAACTTGAAAGTTACGTGTGAAATTTTAAATTAAGTCGGTAGTTAAAAAGATATCCAAAATGCGTATTTCGTGTTCTTTACTCTATTACGAAGCATATCAATTCTCATGAAAATGTTCTTAATATAAAAATCTTAGCACTCCTGGAATAATTGTTCTTTTCCAAGATTTATTATTTTACACGGGTAATGGCAAAGGATAACATCTTTACTAAGAAATATGCAAGCAAGTTTCGGGGAGACCATTACCACAAGTTTAATTTATTTAACGATTTATTTTTCTTTTCTGCGTTCATTTCTTTATATAAACATTTTAAATAGCTTCTTCCTTTTCTGAAATTCGTCACGCTTGTTTTTTTACAAATCAAAATAAATTCAGATTTATTAATTGCTGTATATACATTTATATAACTGCTTTTTCTGATGAAATCATTTATTCTGAGCTAAAAGGAATGGAATTCTGCAGTTTATGTTGAGAATATGATTAGTTTACTGAACATCCTCTGATTTTGCATACGTCGGTGGGTAAAATCCGTGTCTTTCCCAGAAAAGTTTATTGCAACCGTCCTTGTTCGCCGTCACTTCCGCCCTCCAAACATTCGGGATCCGACTCGATGGCTGCAATCAACGGCGTCTTCTTCTCTGAAAAAAAAAAAGAAGGAAAAAAAAAAATTCTTATCGCGTTCGCTTTCGTTAGAAGGTTACCAATTGCCTATCAGCCGATTATCGTTCGCTTAGATAGGAAAATGGAACACAACACGCTTCTTCCTCGTTGTTTTTCGACTAACACTGGTCACGCCCGGTTCTGGCAGGTGGGTTAAGATGTGGCGTCGCATTAACGTCTGATGGATTGTCTCAGAATATTGGACGGAAGAGAGAGAATATCAGAACTTCAAGCTCAATGAATTAATATTTCACGTGGTCTAATTTAGTTCAATCCTCTGTTTATTCGCAATATCTAATTAACACGCAGCATTGTACTGTAGAATTTTTCTTAAGCTATAATACGCTAAATATGGCACCCCATAGAATATCATATTTAACTCAATAAATCAAAAATCGCAATTGGAATTTCATTTTTTTTTGTCAATTAATGTTTGATTGGCGAACGTCTCACCAGTTTGGTGACGAAACTTTAATATAAACTTGTCTAATTAAAAAGCGCGACTAATATGAGTTTTTTTTATCTCACTTTGAAGCAACATGAGTTTTAATTGAATTGTGCCTGCCAATTTGAATCCTGATCAGAAGATCAGGACTACAATCCATTCTAAATATTTCTGTATCACATTATAAAGAGAGCATTTGATTTCAACGAATTTAATACGAACTACACCTTTTAGATAAATCCTAAGTCTTATTTAGCTAGAATAACTCTCTGTTTATTCACAATTATTAATGTATAGTATGTGTGGTGCATTATAATGTTTCTCAAGCTATAATTCGTCAAATGTAACAACTCCAAAAATATCTCTTGAAAACCTGAAAATCGAAATTCTCAATCGGGATTTTGTTTACTGGCAACTGATATTTGATTGACAAACGACTAAAAAGTTATTTATTTATTTATTATGGTTCTCGATGTATAAACTCCTTGCCAATAAATTTACCACAAGAACACAACTGAGAGTTGAATAAATTTTAAATATAAGGACATAGGCACAAAGGCGAAAACAAGAAAACACACAAACAAAATGAAACAAAATTGCTCACAAACTATCAGAAATATACAACAGATGATATAAAACAATTGAAGAATTGATCAAATAAAAATAAAATATTCCAAACATAAATACAAAGTATATATGCTAAAAAAATAAAGTTTAAATAAAACGGGGGAAAATACTGTTAATATATATACAAAAGGAAATGAAAAATTATTTACTCTGTACAAAGGCAGATAAATGAGGTGGCCAAGCTATATTCTTCTTTGGAAAGCAGTTTCTGAGTTTACGTCTTTCCGGAATAAACTTGGTGCATTCAAATGTCAAATGCAAGGTATCTTGGACTGCACCACTGTAGCACGAACACCTGTCAGTTGGGGCCGAATTGAATTCGTTTTAAATAAGCTTTAAAGTTTCCATGCTCGCCCAAAAACTGGATAAGCTTAAAATTTGACTCAAAATAGTTTGCTATCCCTTAGGCGTCTCTGTATGGATGGAATAAATTCCTTAGTGAGTTGCGCATTAGTCGATGCTTGATATAAGCTATTCCATTCATATATAAACTTATCCTTAACGACATTCTTTAAATAAGAATTCGGAATGCTCGTAGAATGAAATTAATTAGTTTTTTCGCTTCTTTGGCAATCCAGTCGGCGCGTTCATTGCGATAGATTCCTGTATGACCTCTAATAAAAGAAAAGGAAACTTGCACTCATCTGCCTCGAAGATTACTCAGATTGGTAGTGTTTTAAAAATTAATTGATTTAGAGAATCGATGTTATTTAAGGCATGTAAAGGTGAAAGGGAGTTGCCGCAGATTAGGAATTGTGAGTAAAGATTTCACAAATAGAAGAAATTGCTTGAGCTATGCAAAGCAATTCAGCCGGAAAAACACTGCATTCGTCTCTTATTCTGAATTGATGTTTCCTTTTCAATATAATCTTGGGGGAACAATAAATGCAAGTCCAATCTTGCCGTCGAAACTGTACGATGATCTTAAGTCTAACATAGAAGCACAACTAATATGAAGTTTATGTAAAAGTTAAGTCACTTTAAAGCAACTTGAGCATTATTTTGGGATATGCCTAAAAATTTCGAATCTGGATCAAATGATCGTGACGACAATTTCTTCTAAATACTTCTACATAACTTTTGTAAGAAGTACATTTGATTCTGACAAATTTAATAGAATCCATATATTTTTAATAACGCATGTCCGTAACTAGCCGAACATGGCAGTCCACACACAAAAAAATCAATTGCTACTTGAAGAAAGTTTCTTGGGCGGATTTCTGTCTTTTGGCAAATATAACTAGCAAACGTTTCTCTTGCTTGACGACGAAACTGTACGAGGATTTTCAGCAGAATCAACAAATGTGAGTAATCGAGGAATTATTTCACATTTTGAAGTTACTCTATAATTTTTTTTTTTTTTTTTTTTTTTTGCATCAGTACTGCGTCGTGATCAGATTATCAGAATGACACCCTTCTATGAAAACATCTACACCAACCTACTGGAAGGACATTTGCTTCCGACAAATTTAACGCTCATCAGGCATAAACAGATTCAATTAAAGAATACCACTTATTATAATGGCTCTCATAGGCAGATTTAGGGGTAATATGGTCATTGGTAATGCATATTATGATATCCTTTTTTAATATCTAGACAAATTAGTTTTCATATTTTTAGCATTTTCAACATATTCAATGTATTAAATTTTTTTTTTTAAAAAAAAGATTTTATTTATATTTAATGTGCGGATCATGGAAAAAAATTAATTAAAGCATTAAAATTCGTGAAAAATTTACCCCAATTATACATTAATTTGCTTCTTATTTAGAAATAGAAGCACTTAATTATTGAGTGTCGGATTTATTAATTTTATGCCCTTTGGTAGTGCACAATTTATGCCCCTTTTTTAATAAGTTAGTTAATTTAGTTGCACATTACAGCCTATTTTTCATTGAATGTACATAACAAATTATTTAATTGTTTTAATAATAATTTTGTAAAAATATGTATGTTTATTTTTTTTTCATGTGTATATCGTTGAAAAAGTACATAAAGTAACAAAATTCGTGACATCTTAGATTATGTTACAATGATATTTTTTTTATTTAAGTAATTTTCTAAAAATGCACATTTTGCTGTAATATGCATTTCCAGAGTCAAAATAAATAATAAATTTATTTTGACTGGAGTTGGTTCGAGTTAGCAACGTTGTTATTCAGCATTATTTATAAACATTGTAATAAAGATATTAAAGTAATAAACAAATAAGATTCTGACCAATTATATTTGACTCATATTATGACTGAATTTATTTTGACATACTGACTTTATTATAACTCATGTTGCAAATTAGTGAACTATTATTCAGCATTATGTATAAATATCGTGATAAAGAAGGGAAAGTAATAAATAAATAAAATTCTGATCAATTGTATTTGATTCACTCTATTGATTTCATTCATGCTATTAAATTTTATTCATATTTGATTCATTTAAATTACACTATTTACAAATTCATTCAAATTTACAATTCAAATGGAAATTGGACAAATAATATCTTTTTATCGGCTTGCTTGCGATTTTATTTTCAATTCAATCATTAGAATGATTTAGGCTCATGAAATTCAAATGAAAAGGTAAAAGTACATAAGATTTCATATTAAATACTTTCCAACTAACCGTGTTCCATTGTAATTCAAGCAGCGACTTCTTAACAAATGACCTTATCGTCTTCTTAATTCAAGTATATCAACCTTGAATGAAATAAACAAAATAGTCGGCCAAAACAAAAATAAAGCATTATGTATAAATCAAATCAACTAGGAAGTATGTACAAAAACATTTTGTGACAATACGTTGATTGAAAGTTTTGGCTGTAGGTGAAAGTTTTCAACGATCGTGGTCGTCAGTAATTGAGTTTTTATCATCTAATGAAATATGTGCTCTCTTTCGAAAGTGTTTTTTTTTTGCCATTAAAGCCGATCATGTTTATGGAAAGCAACCAATGACTGTAAACAGCGTTATGTAACCTATGTTTTCGTTCTTCTTGATCAAAATATTTCGCCAAGAAATGAGATTTCTCTTTCGCAGATTTTCAAACTTTATTAGTTATTTATTTTCAAATTAACAATATTTCATAAAACATATGTAAATGCGCTCTGAAAAATAATTTCTTTTATTTTTAACTATTTTTTTACTTTTTAGTCTTAGTTTATATTTCATTGTTATTAATATTATGCAAATTTTGAAATCATTTTTTAGCATTTAGTATGTGAAATATAAAAAGATAAAATATTATTACGAATCTGTAACGTTGCTTCTCTGCACATTTAATTTCATTGTAGGAAAGACCATTTTATGATCAATTCTATTGTTTGCTGACTGAATGCCGGATCAATGATTCTTGGCCTTGGCGATCAGGACAAGAGGGATGATATTGGAATCTATAGGAATTTCGCTGATAGGACCACTAAAAGGCGAATTATGGTTCGATTGTTCGAGAACCTTCTATGTCCTAGTCCGAAAGGTATAAAATGCCGGCAGTCAAAGTCAAATCGTATAGCTAATCAACGAAGCATTAGCTGGATCACTCCAGCGAGGGGCAAGCATTGCTTGGAGCTCAAGCGATTAGTCGATTGAGCCGTGAGTTGAGTTTTGAAAACAAATATTAAAGCAGTATCAAGTCGTGTTATGAGTAGCCATTCGTTTAGTAGTGAGTTGGTAGAAAGATGCAGCTAAAGAGAGAAGACAGTGGGGAATAGCAGGTGTTTGGAGAGACCTTAGTGAATAGCTACGGATATTGTTTCTTCTTGCTGAGTTCTAACTCCCCATTTTGTTTGCTGTTGCAGTTGCTTACTATCTAATATTACTCGTAGTCTGCTGTTTGTTGTAACTGCTGCTGTATATTGCTTGTGTATGTCTTGGTTGTGTATTTGCCATCTGAATATTCATATCTTCGCTTTCATAAACGCCGTCATTTGTTACTGTAGTTTGCCAACTTTGTCAATATATACCAACTACGTGTTTAGCCGCAAATTTGCTTAATCCTCAAAAACCTTGAACTCGAGGTTTTAATGAATTACCTCCCTTCAGAGTTTTCTGAGTTGGAAACTGTAACTATTACTGTCTCTCTGCTAACTTGATAATTCAAAGCCTTTTTAAATAGACAAAAACACTTTAATATTTAATCTTTACTCTAATCTATTGTAACGACAAATTTTAAACAGAATTCATTTAGAGAAATCTGTCCGGCAGTTCAACTTCTAGTGAATTCGATAATTGCGAAACGAAAATTTAAAGACAGATAAAATATGGTGCACAGACTTAGGATCTATAGTCTAGATTCGTAAGTTTGGAGCTACTCTATCATATTGGTCGTACTTATGCGTGCATGTGAAAGCAAAAACGTAGTAAATTAAATATATTGAGCTTGATGTCTGATATTGTGGCTACAATGATCAAATAATGTATCAAATTTTCAATCGGTTGGAAGAAAGGCATCGATCATGAATAATTGTTCGTACACATTAATCGTATCTTAATGGTTTTGCGGTAAAAGGCCTTTTCATAATTATGGTTCGCCAGTGGCATATATTTAATTACTGATAATTAAGCGACAAAACATTAAAACTATGCAACAATTAAAATGGTACAACTGTCATCGACTAGTCGTATCAACGAGTACAAAATTTCAGAGTGCCGTAAACAAAAAATATATGCAAAAATTCTTTTCCTAAACACAGGAAATAATCAAATTTTTGAATCTTTATTCAAATTATATTAAGGAACACTACATTTTATTAATGTAGAGTTCGATTCATTCATACAATTATATAATGTAAACACCTTTGCTTTTTCTTCTTCAATGAATGTGTTTTAAGCAAATTTTGTTGAAGATTAAAGGCTGGTATATTATCAATAAATTGAACCACAAAAATTGCTTCAAAAACTCTTCAGAACATATCATTAGGCCTAAATCTACCAGATTTAACAAATGGTTAATTCTTAAGTAGTAGACTCTCATTAATGATTTACCAAAATTTTAATTAAAGTTTTAATTAAGAATTAATCAAAATTTTAAAATTGTACATCAGCAAAAATATCATGGTACAAAATCCATTCTCTTGCTACTTTGAAACTAAAAATAAATAAATAAACTTTTCAGTGATACCAATTTTATTTTCGTTTAATTATTTTCCAATTTAAATAATATTTTAGAAATATCTTCTAAAAGTTAATTCACTTCAAAGAAATTCTTATTCTAGTCAATTACATAACTATACAGATTATAATTTTTTATATATGGTTATCACTTGAATTGGATAACATGAATTTAACTGTTACTAAAACTACCACTGAATGTAAAACTTTTGTGTAGAACATGATAAAAAATATCAGTTATGAAATTTTTCGCTTGCCTCTGAAATTTCTTTCCGTAATATTTAAATATTACCGTAATATTATTTAAATAAAGGGCATCTCAAAATCAACGAAAGTTTTAATTTTTTCACTATTCATGTAGCAAAATGTTAGCAACCCTTCTTCTTCTTGCATACAGCCGACCACCCCGTCACCACTGAACGCAGCAATAACGACAGAAGTTAGCAACCCTACTAAAAAGTATTTGGTAGCTGATAGCTTAGAGATAGTAAAAAAGGAGCGTTACACTATAGAAGAATGTGTTTTTATTATTGAACAATATTTAAAAAATAAAGCGGTGACCATTCAAAAATTTGATAATTGGCGCCTCTAGAAAGTGTTATTTAACACCAATAGAATTTTTTTTATGAGATTATTTGTAGTCAGAGGTCTATGCCAAAAAGCCACAAACACGCATGCATTGAGGGTGGAAATTCAACACTGCATTAACGAAATTTAGTCATATTTATGCAAAATGGTCATGGAAAATGTCGACAAAAGAGTGCTTTCCTGCTGAGCTATGGAGAGTGCTCTATGCGTTATTCCGTGCATAATCCTATCCTATGAAATTTACAATTCTGTAAAAATATAAAAAATTAAAGAAAGAAATTGTTTATTTTATTTAATTTAAATCTTGCGTTAACACGTTGTTCTATTGTGCAATACTCCATTTTCACTAACCGTAAACAATCAGCTGTCAAATGTTTTTTAAAGGGTTGCCAATATTTTACTGCATGAATGGTGGCAAACTGAAATCTTGCTTTAATTTTTGGACTCCATTTGTAAGCTTACTCATTGAAAATAATGAAGAGGATATTTTTATTGTGAAATTTTATTCAGATTAAATTTTTACGCATTATTTGATGTTTATAATCATTTCTGCAAAGGAAAAGTTTACCAAATAAGGTCAAATATCATGATATCATAAAAATGTTAAAAACTCAAATATCTGAATAGTTAATCTCTTAAGTTGTATGTTTTCATTTGGGATAATGCGACTTCTCTTTTTGATCCCACAGATAAATGACAATTATTTAATTAACTTTCATTAATGCAGAAAAACCACGTGATTAAATGCTTAACTAAATATTGGAAATGACCTGAACATTATTGCATCAATAAAATCAATGGTTGAGAATATCAAATAAAAAATATCTGAAAATTATGAGAATTGAGACGAAATCTTATGAAAAAATACTATTGAGAAAATAATTTTTTTCAATTTTAAAATGCTGTAAAAATGATAACATGTAATAAAATGCTGTAAAAATGACATCATCTGGATAACATGGACTTGCGATTTGTTTCTGACTCAAACTCGCAAATCCACGTTTCGTCGCTTGTAACTCTGTCCCAGACACCTCTGCTTTTGCCATCGTTGAATTTAGTTTTCATCATGTGGCACCATTCCACACGAGCATTTTTCGGCTTCACTCAGTGTGAGAAGGATCCATCTTGAGAAACACTTTCGCAGTAAAAGATCATCATGCAATATAACGTTGACGCTCCCGGAACTGGTCTTTAGGAAGCAAGCTATATCCGGATGTGTAATTCTTGGGTCTTCTCTCACCAGGGACCGAACTTTTTCAACATTTTCCTCCATTATCGAAGTGCTCGGACGTCCGCTTCTGGGGTAGTCTTCTAAGGATCTTTTTCCATGCTTAAATTCGTTGAACCAGTTGAATAACGTGCCACGTGAAGCAAAAATGTCCGGAAAGGTGGAAGAAAGGCTTTGAAAACACTCTTAAGTAGTCAAATCTTTTGAAAAATCATAAAAAATTATGGAGTGCCAAGCTTCTTTGTTCAACTCCATTGTCTTAATGCAGGAAAAGCGCCTTCAAAAGAGGAAAGACATCCCGTAGAAATTCTCTTGTTGATGTTGTCATGGGTTGCCATCTACCATCCAGAGTATTGAAGGTTTCTATCATCTAGAGTATTGAGGGTATCTATCATCTAAAGTATTGACGGTATCTATCATCTAGAGTATTGAGGGTTAAATCTACTGATGGGCGCTGAAAGTAAATTTTTAATTCGTATTTTTCTATGCGAGTCTAAAAACTTTTTGAACCGCCTACGTATAATTCTTTCAAAAATTATTTTAGGAACATGTTAAAGTTATTAATTAATTAAAATTTTAAACAGTCGCTCAGAAGTGCATATTTTTACCTTCTAATTTCTATGTCTATTGGAAATTGGTGCCTCTATGCATAACAATCTGTTCTATATAGCGCCTATACACACCTGCACACACATAAGAACCCTTTCTTTTTTAAGAGTAGATTATTTGAAATTGCTTTAGAGAAAACTAAACATTGCAAAAGAAAAGTCAATATTACTATATAGTTTTCGTTGGTTTATTAAGTCGTTGCTTGTCTTTTTAAAGATCATTAATCAATATTTTCTCAAGGCTCTCAATTTATATAACTGTGTAATGTATTCAAGCAAAAGAGCAACAAAAAAAGAGAATCGTACACTTTTACAAAAAGAATTTTTACATCTTTAAAAATGATAGATATAAATGGCGCCACTTATTTTATAGATTTATTGCATAATCATTTGATATAAACGGCCTTGCTTCTGATGATAATTGGTTTCATGTTTTTTATTAATAATAAAAGTAACCATCGAAACATTTATGACCATGAATCCTTCACTAAACCTTTCATTACGTTTCAGAATTCATTTGCAAGATGAGAAGTACTTTCAATGCAAGAAAGATAATAGTTAGCATATATCAATTAGGCGTTTGATGCTTACTTTGTGTAGTTGTCAGAAAATAAAATCACATTTAACACTAGCCACTTTTGGCAATCAGACAGTTTGCCAAAATTAAATGTTGATAAAATTTTAAATTATATATATTTTGGTTTTATTGATCTACTTCAAAATATTTTAATATTTAATTATTGATAAATTGCAATAAAACTAAATTAATATAATATAATTAACAAAATAAAATAAAGATAATAACTAATAATAATTATATTAATATATATAATTATTAATTGATTGATTAAATGATTGCAATAAAATCATATATTCATAATGTAATAAAAACAAACACTTATATTAATATATATAATATTTATTGATTGATTGCATGATTGTAATATTACTATATATTCGTATTGTAATAATATTAGATACTTATATTGATACATAAAACTGTTTATTGATTAATTACATAATTGTAATATTATATATTCATATTGTAATATAACTAGAAAATTATATTAATATATATATATATATAACTATTTATTGATTGATTAGATTACTGTAACATTACTGTATATTGATATTGTAATATTATGTTAACGTGCTATTTTAGAAGAATTAAAGCTAATTCTTTTTTCGTGTTATCTCTTCTAAAAATTTGAACTTTAATTTGAAACCGAAATGATTAAATTTAAATATATTTAAATACAATTTTTTTTTGTTGAAGCTAAACAGGCATTTAAAAAAAAAAAAATATGAGTACAGAAAATGGAATCCTTCAACTCTGAAGTCTTATATCTGTTACTGAAAAAGACAGAAATCTGGAGAATATCGATGATCACAGGTGAATGTCAACATATACTAAATACTGATGAAAGACAGAATATTTTATATTCTTATATATTCTCACAATTATCATGCATTGATGGTTAATCTGGGAAAAATTATTATTTAAATTAATTAATAATAATTTGAAAATTATTATTTAAATCCTATTTTATTATTAAAACATATTATGAAGGATATATGTCAAAAGAGGAGAAAGAAATAGTAATTAAATTTTAAAAACTATAGTAATCAAACCATAAGTATTAAACTTAATTATACGATTGACCTAATACTATCTAATTTGTTAGAACAATTTAAAGTTAATTCATTTTGAATTGCACTGATGAGCCCCTTGCTTTTACTGTTGCATTTAGTAGCGAAAAATTTCTTTTTGCAATGACAGCGATTATAGCCCTTCCATCCACTTTTAGAACTAGCTGCAGCATCTTTAAGAGATCTTTTTTCTTGAGGACGAATGTCATCTATGGAAAGTGATTTTTCTTTATAAATTACAAATTGATAAGGGGTAAAAATCTGCTTGAGGATACCATTTTTGTTTGTTAATTTATAAAGTCAGAGTCTTCTGTTCTACAACAACCGTCAACACATTTCGGGCATCTTTACGACTATGATCGACATCAGGAACTTGTATTCGCACAATGGTGTCGAATCACCGTTTCAACTTTCACCAGATCATGTCGGTGATTGTCGACATCCACCGGTGATGGTACGAATATATAAGAGTTCAGTAAAATATTCGATATTTCACCGAGATATTTCATTTATGTTGATATTTACCGGTGAGTGTCAACGTTCTCCCATTTCGGTAATATCTATTACAGAATATATTCTAGGTAATGTACAATTTCACGGTAACAGATCTATTACAGAATATATTCACTGCAGTATATTCGTTATAGAAGGTAGTTTCTCTGATGATTATTCAAAAAGTACTTTTTAAAAATTTATTTTATTAAAATAAGAAAACTATTCCCATATGAAAAGAAAGAGTATATATTTTTATTCATCCAATTGTAAAAAGAATGTTTAAACATTTTTAGAATGTTTTGGAGCCTTTTGATTAATGTTCAAAATTTAAAGACTAATTTTTTTAAATGTTAGATCTGATTATCTTTATTTCTGGCGTATACCTATCTCATCATTTTCCAATTAAAAAGTTTTTTTTTTTTTTTTTTTTTTTTGTTGTTTCCTTTTTTATTTTTTTTCAATTAAAAATTTTTTTTTTTTTTTTTTTTTTTTTTTTTTGCAAAACTTTTAATAGTATTTATTTCTCATCTACTACTTTCAAAAATGCATCAATTTTAATAGGTTTAGGCTTAGAACGAACTCTTTGCAACAGATTAAAAACACAATTATTACTAGATGTAACGTCAGGAGGCATTAGAAATACGTTTAAAAAGCATATATGCAATAATTATGTTTTAATGCAATAATTGAGTTTAGAACGAACACTTTCCAACATATTATAAACACAATTATGACTAGATGTAATGTGAAGAGACCTTAGAAGCATATTTAAAAGGCATATATGGAATAAATATGTTTTAATGCAATAATTTTGTTTGGAACGAAATCTTTCCTCCACATTAAAAGCACAATTAGCACTAGATGTAATGTCAGGAGGCATTAGAAATATATTTAAAAGGCATGTATGCAATATTTGTCTTTTTTCCAGAAAATGCAGTTATATTTTAAGAAGCATGACTTATAGCATTGTCTCTAAACAATTTCACTCTTAGAAGGGGATTTAAATAAAGAAACGGAGTTCCTTTTGTAAATATTAGACTTATAATACTTAATAGTTTGTTGAACAATTTTCAAAATCACCCCCCCCCCCCTCTTTTTTTGTCTTTTTTATTTCCAATTTCAGGAAAGCTTTGTGAAGCTTTTTTCTTTTTGCATTGATGGAAGATGGTCAGAACATTTTCAATCGTAAATAGAAATTTGCAATTATTTATTAACCATGCTTCATCAAAATCGCAGTATTTTTTCATTTGTCTACTGTTAAATAGTTTTCTTAATAAAATTTTTTTTAAATTTAAATAGCGTTTTCGGCTTCAACCTTATGCCTTGTCAACAGCTTGTGATCATTATGTTTTTTGCCAGTTTTTTGGCTTTTGAATCGTTTTTTCATGTTTTATTCATTGTTGTTACGGATGTATTCAAAGATTTTGCAATTTGTTTCTGCAGTGGCGTATTTTCTTTCATTCCAACGATTTCACTTTAGCAATATTTCAAACAGTAATTTTATGCATTCATTTGAAGTTTTTTCTCAGCGTAAAAGTAAATAATGACATTTCCCCCACTTTCTGATTAATATTATTTCTTATTTTGCTCTTATCCATTTTAATAACTCGATTTCACAACGTTTGGAATTATGGAAGACATTATGGAGCAGTTCTCTTCAGAAAGTGCAAGAACATATCTTGTTTACATGCGAAATTTTAAAAGAAGAATATATTTAGAGGTAGCAGACGATATTTCTTATTTTAGACAATAAGCTGTTTCCAGAATTCTTTTCGAAATCATCCTTTTTTATATTCCATTTCGAAATCCTTCTAAAGAGATGTAGATACTTTTTGGATTACAGGAACGAGTAGCAACCCTTAAAAATGAGCTTACATCAAATTTTTAGAATGAGTATGCATTATATTTAAATAAATAATCTTTGCCTTTTATATTATATGTTATATTTTATATTATATATTTTTAATTATATATTATTTATTTTTTATATTATATTATGCATATTTTTATATATTATATTTATATAAATAATGTTTGACTTTTAAAATATAGGATTAATGAATTAATTCCCTCGAAATTATTTTAAAAGGGCACAGAAAAACTTTTACTTGAATTTTTTCCCTCGAAAATACCATATTTCACATTCGTTTCAATTGGCATAAGGAATGTAATATAAGTTTTGATATTCTAAGTTTAACTGTAGAGAAAGTTAACGCAATCAATTAATTTGTGCTTTTGTCAATGTTAAGGTAACATTTTGATATAAAATGCTGCTGGAACTTAAATTTTTATTTATATTTATATGAAATATATTGTTAACAATATACATGAAACGATTTTTGAAATCAATCCATAATAGATAAAAAATATGTGCGTATAAAAACAAATCATTAGAAAATAATTTTTTGAATTTTAAGATTATATACAAATAATTTTAGTGACATAAAAGTTTCGTGACTTAAAAGCCATTGTGGAAAAATATCAAGATTTCTCCAAACTTTCAATTAATTAGAATTTTAAAAATATCGCTCCAATGTGCATATTCTGATTATCCAAAGTAGTGAGGTAGCTCTAGGTCAAACAGCCTAAGTAAAGTGCCAGTAGTGTTTGTGCTGCCACTGCACAAGTCACACTAACATTCATGCTTATTGTAATTAAGATGTGATTCGATGAAGTGCCAGTGTTTAGTAAACTTTATAACTTAACGTTAAAATGTTAAAACCCTCCACAAAAACCCAATTAAAAAATTAAAGCAACTTTTATGGTTTCGCAAATCTTTCTCGCATATTCTGTAATAAGGCATTTCCACTCGAGAAAATGCCTTCCTTGGCATTGGCGTTCAGTAGTTACGAAATAATAACTTTTGGTGTGAATTTAGTATCTTTACTGAATCTATAGTGTCATCCTTCATGAGCTCTTAGGCGATTAATTCTTGGCATGTGGTTAATAGTATCTGAAAATCGAATTTTTGTTTTATGCATGGTTTTCTCAGCGGAATGAAACCAAAATTTGACACTAACCTGTAATCACAAAATTCACACCAAATTCGATATTTTTAAGTTATTGCGATTTTAAATTATCATGTTTATGTACTTCTGAAATTACAGAACGACAGACGACCAATTCCCGATTGAATTTTGTTCACAATTCTATAGGTTCCTAAAATAGAGATATTAGATCAATATACCGAATTTTATCTATCTAGATTTCTTTTTGTAATTATCGTCTTAACTTATGCTCTAGCAATTGTGCAAATGAATTTCCTCTGAATTAATTTTATAACAAAAGTGGATTTCAAAAACACTGTAAATTTTGCGTAAGATCGTGCACCAATTTTCAAGCGTCTGTCTCAATTTTTTTTAGTTATCTGTATTACAGAGAAACAGAGAAACGTACATTTTTCAAAAATGTGTTTTTCGAATTCAGGGAGAATCAAAACGTGCGTATTCGTCAAAATCTCGTGTTCAAATTTTCTGATGATTACCATGCCTTCTATAAACTGCCAATATGAGAAAGTAAAAATTACTTATTCAATTATATTAGCTTGATTGCTGTGTAATATTTTATAAAAATGAATGATACTCGTGTTCAAATTTTCTGATGATTACCATACCTTCTCTAAACTGCCTATATGAGAAATTAAAAATTATTTATTCAATTATATTAGCTTGATTGCTTTTCTATATTTTCTAAAAGTAAAAGATATTTTTTCTTCCAGTTTTCTACTACGATAATCATCGCTTTATTCAATGAAATTATTCGTTGACGTTAAAAGACAACTTGAAAAATTACATCTATTAATTGAAACATTCCAATTATTAATAGTGAAGTAAATTTATGGTGGAAAGATAAGCGGAAATAAGATAAGCGGATAAGCTTAAGGGGACGCGTAGTTGATTACTGGAATATTTTAATTATACTGTGCATTAAACACTACTACTGTCCTACCCAACAGGACTGATTAATGAAACTCGGTCTAAACAATTACAGGTGGTGTATTTACTCTAATGTCCAATGGTGTGTAATTTATGCTAATTGCTGGTTTCTATTATTATGCTAATAATTAGATTCATAAATTAAGGTAAAACCATGAGTGCATATATAGAGATATATGCAAATCAAACGATTGTTGCACAATTGATATAATGAGTGAACATAAATAATGAAATTCGGGTGTGCTGTTTCTTCGAGAGATCGTTTGTCTTTAGTAATTAGTTAAAGCACCAATTAACTGTGGGTCATAACTCATGATTTTTTAATGTTCATGGGAGAGGATTCAAATGGAGGTCTGTCCTCTTTCCATCGCCTTTTATAAACTTTTCATAACTTGGGAAGTTCACAAGATAAATAGATGTACAAAGCGCTGTAGTTTGTTGATTTAGTTCCACACTCTCTTAGATGGATTGAAGACTGATAATTGAGTTGATAAATAATTTCGAGTTATATCTTTTGATTTTGAAACAGTAAAAAATTCAATGTCAAAGTGTTTGGAAATATGGGACTTTCCAAACACCTGTTTTTACCTAATTTTAATGATATTATTAAATTTGGCAGAATGTGCTATTTTACAGAATTCAGTGTTGATGCAACATTAAGCCTACATATAAATGGATAAATTTTCTCGATATAAAATCATTGATGCTCAAGTAACCAAACATTCCAAATTTGTATACCAAATTTGGATAAAGTATCATTGATTGTTATGCCTTTCTGTTTACAATTAAATACTTCACAATTTATTTTCGAAGATTAATTGCATTTTGCTTTCATAAAGACTTTTTATTTTCAAATTTTAATTCATTTGACAATTCTTAATCAGGCATCTCAAATCCTTTTCGATTAATTTAATTGGCATCCGAAGAATTTTCCTCCCCCATTTTTTCTACGAATTGATATGGCCTCTATGTTTTAACGAACACCTCCCTTTTATATTGTATTTTTAAAAAATATATCATTTATTGGTTTGAAGCTTTGAATTAAACCATCCGATTTAGGTCTCTAAATCCTGGTGGTAATACTTCAGATTCGGGAAAGGAATGTTCAAAATTCCAATTCCGATTCCATTAATGATCCATATTATTGATTTGGATTATATAAGGTTTGTTATATTTGACCAGAATTCGGTGAATGATGGTTCATATATCAACCTTATTGTCTGAAAGATGTTTACAAGTGCTTTTGTGTTCCAAAATAGCTGTAGCATTGCTTTAAAATAGAACATTAATGTAAGGGCTGTCCAAAAAGAAAAGTAGGCAAGCTGAATGAAAAGAATATCTTTCTTGTAAATCGAAAGAAATAGCCATGGGCGTTGTAATACAGATGTCATCGTTTAGGTAGCTAGTTCCATGCATTTGCTGTAGAAAATGATTTTGAAGAAAGGTGGAGTTTTGAAGAAATCCTGCTCAACTCTTTTGTTTCGTCGTCTGAATGACCCCTCTAATATTCTCTTAAGAAGTGGAAGTCACAAGGTGGCAAGTGTTCCAATACTTACCAAAGGAAGTTTTTTAAGTCACCTAGGTTTCATTGGAGACGTGTGGACAGGCAATGTTATGAAAAAGGATCCATGTTGTGTGAGATGGCCTAGCCGTTTGCTTTTGATTGCTTTCGATATTATCACTAGAGTACTCCAGCATTGTGTTGAAATGGTAGTGCTCCCTTGGAGCTGGAAATCAATCAAGAGTGGTCCACGACAATAGAGGGATAAGAAACCATACAACAGCGAGCTGTTCCTATCTGGTCGGTATGCTTTTTAAAGTTGTTTAAGTAAAGTATGCTTTTTAAAGTTATACGCTCTATACAGAGCACACCTACTACAGCTAGTTATATCCCTGTTCGCATGCTGCATCTGACGCTGCTACAGTCCTTCTGACGCAATTGCAAGAGTCCATTTTTCATTTTGGCAACCCATATATAATGAAAATGTGTGCAACTATTTGTATCAAACATGAGTGCCCATATGTTCTGTACAGGCCTAGCCACCCCGAGTTTCGATTTAAAGTGCCTGTCTTCTCCTGTCTCATATAATATGTAGAATATTTGGTACATTGCAGTTCAAAAGAATCTGTTCTTTTATAATTGTCTGATATTTTTATTAGTATAAAAATAAGAATTAACTGAAATTTCATACATATTCCATTTTTTTTATAAAAAAAAGGACAATTTTAAAATTTTTGTAACTGTCTTCAGTAGGTTTTACTGCGGTTACTTTGCTACCAATTAAAATGAGCAAACTTTCCAAGAGCCCTGTCCTTTTTTTCAATTCCAGAAAAGGAAATGAGTCACGCGTTTCCGAGAGAAAAAGCACACGAGTTTTCTACTCTCCTTTGAACAGAAAACAGAATCGTCTGCTTTCCAGCAGAAAATTTTTTTAGCTTGTTTATCCGGAAACCGAAAGCATCGGGGGTCACGTGATCGGATGCCTTTCCGCAGGTAGCTCGGCCTTCCTGCTCTCTCTTCAAGGACGAAGGATTCCAGAAGAATTCGTCGAAAGCATCGCTTTCGTTGGGTTTAAATTATTATTATTTAAAAAAAAAAGTTGCATTTTTGGCCGGAATAGAATCGTGCGATATTTAGAACGTTTTTCTCGAAACGAAACCGGAATAAAGGCTTTAATAGGATGTATATTTACTTCACTCTAGATAAGAATTTCTGTTGTAATCAATTACTATCGGGAACAATTAATTTAGGACTCGTTTATAGAAGAAATCGTCTGCATTACTGAAATTCTTTCCATCTCCGTTTATATCTGGTAACTTTCTGTATTTCAATTCCTTTTTTCGCTTTTAAAACTAATAATCCTTTCATGAGACGTCTTTGCTATATGCCTAGTATTACGGCGTCATGTAATACGCAATTGTATCTTTGAATGCGCATGCGTCTATCTTCACACACCTCCTGCGCCTTGATGCTTTTGCTGCAATAGTTTGACGAATAAAAAAAAAAGAGGGTGAAGTAATGATAATTAATTCACCTCAATTTCAAACTTGAAACATTGTAGCAAGATGTTTCTGTGTTTAATTCGTCAGTTGTGTTTTTATCCCGCTCAGTTGCACTAGCCGTGGCGTGCCATGCTTATAGCATTGCGCAATTTAAAGAAAGAATGAGAGCATAAAAAGACGAGGATATTAATTAGAGTGAAAAGGGTAATTTGTTGTGAAGTGAATGCACAAAGAAATAATATTTTTTTCTTAATACTACATTTTTAACATTTTTAAAAGCATGCAAATGAATGATGTGATGATACAACAAAATAAATCAGTAATTTCGCTCCTTTGGTGACCAGTTTGCTCGCCTAGAATACAGTATTTTCAAGTTTTTAAATTATTATTGCGAATTGTATTAATCAAATGTCATCTTATTATTTAATAAGGCTAATCGACATATGAATATCAAACGACAATATTCATATGTCTGTTCATACAATTAGAGGAAATTGTCAAATTGTATGGGTGAAAGTTTATTATCGGGTGTCCCTTGATTTTTTGGCGATTTTTTTGATGCCAAGATCGGCATCAAAGGTATTTTTGATCCGCAACCCAACAGTAACATCAATGAAAACAAGACATTATGAAACAAAAAGTAGTGCTTCCGCACTTAAATTTGCCACCAATCGAATGGGGAAACCAAATCTAAACTAAAATCCTTATATGAAATAAGGATTGACGATAAACTACATAGCGATTACTTGTTTGACGATAATTAAGCCTAATTTAGAGCTGGATTAAACTTTCTGATGCCAGAATTTTGATTCTTTTCACTTGTTTATTCTTCGAACTGATTGAAGGATCCAGTGACACGACAATCCTTTTTCAGAGCATTTCTGATAGTATTTTGCAGCTCCGTTAATTAGCTAAGCGAAACATTGAATTAAATGCAGGTGAAAAAGAGTTTAATTAATTAGTCGAAATACTCTTACAATGGCTTGTTTACATTTTACTGTTGTCATTTGACAATCTATACTTATAATAAAGCTCAACGTGCGTGTGCGTGTGTTGGTGCTCAACGAGTCAGGCAGTTCCACCTAGAATTACCAAATTTGGCATGTGTATACCTTGGACACTAGGAATGTGCACCTTAGAGTGATTTTTTCGATTTTTTAATAAAAATAAAAATTAATTAAATATTAAGCGAAATTTTGGCGTCTTTCCGATATAACTTCTGAAAATATTATTGCACATACATGATTTTTATATCAAATTAAAGATTCACAAAACTGGATTTCTAATGGTATCAATGTTTTCACCTATAACTTAGGCTCTTATTTTTAAAGAATTTGCAAGTAAATATTTTAACCATATTTTTCAACAATATATTTCGGAGAAAACAATGAAATTTAATCTGCACGAGTACGCCAAAGGGAAAATATTAGCTTTTATCAACATGTTGCCATCATATTGACAGAAGTTCAAACTTTAAAAAAATCAACTGTTATTGCAAATTCAATCTTAAAAAATGTAACTTTCATCATACTGTTGGATAGAATAAAATAAATATGTAATGCGATATTTTCTAAAAGAATGAATGCAAAGCAAAGGTTTCTAAGATCGTTTGCAATATTTATATCATCAATTCCATAAATCCTCTTTATTTACGATAAACATGTATAGTAATTAATTATAAAAATTTCTGATGAATTACTGCATTATTTTTTCTACGACTTTGCTTCTCTCCCCTCTTCAACCAAATAAAAAAAAGAACAGGTCAACCGAAAATTATTTGTAAGTACTTTTAAGAGAAGTACGAATTCGTGAATCAAAAACAATTCCTATTCCAACAATGCTACGATACGATTATCAAATAGCATCGTACTGGTCTATTTCCAGAAAAAAAAGTGTCGGAAATTGAATTTGAAAAAGAAAGTCTGAGTTTGTGGCGAATCAAGTTCGGCACATAACACTATTGTAAAAAACATACAATAGAGTTTACAAATGAATTCAATCTTATTAAGTGCGACAAAAAGTTAACTTCCAATTTATTTTTCATTTTTTACAGTTAAAATTTTTAGAGAAAATTTCTTTATATGTTAAACAGACTCCACTTTTGTGTTTCTTTTGGAGAAAAACTTCTTCAAGGAAAGTCAGCTTAATTTTTTTGGTTTAACATCTGTGTAATTTGTGAGGCGTATAAAAAAAGTGGTTACAATACTTCGAAATTAGAAGTTAGATGAACTGCATACTTATGTTTTAATAACTCCTTGATGTTATGGAACTGACCTCCATTAAAAAAGCTCATATACTCAGTACGAAGAGTTAATATAACAATTAAAATAACTCGACTTTAATGTCAAATAATTTGGCGGAATTTGAATATGAAGCAATTTAAGCATTTTTTTATGAAAATAAATATAATTGTATTTCTGACGAACCAGCTGGTCACCTGAGGCGACTAGTAGGAAATCAGTTCTGATAATAAATCGAGGAAGGTTTACAATTCCTTAATGTAGACTATGATCGGTTTCGAGAATAGACATTGTCCGAAGAAAAAGTAGACAAATATTCCAAATATCAGGAAGAAAATGCAAACTTCGATATCATTCATCTTTTCTTTTGTTTGTTTTCTTGTGTACTTTTCAGACGTCTCTTTATTTGAAATTATGACTTTCTGTCTATCTATGAATAAGATAGTAGTGAGACAGTGAAATTTAGTATATTGATTACAAATCAAAATTTTAGATTTTTTCAAATTTTAGGCTAAACCTTTTCATTGGAATTCAGTCTGTCTGACTATCAGAGTGCTGTAGAACACGATAATTATAAAACATAAAACATCATAAAGATAAAATTTGGTTGTCTTTGACCTGTCTTATAGAGAGTGATATATAATATCTACCAATAAGTAGTTGGACACCTATGATAAAAGCGATAACACATTTTATTCATTTTCAGTTGTTGGTAGAGCCTCCACCTGAGACAATTGTAGCTCTAACCTTTTGAGGCATGCTTTACAAAATTGTTTTGATGATGGATAATGATATTTTTTTTCACTCGGCTCGGAGAAGACATCTAAGTTCCATCACCAAATTTGAATGGCTGCTGCACCCCTTATTTCATCGATCCAACTGTCTCACAGTTTTTTTTTTTTATGATTCTACTCCAGACTTCTTCTTGCGTACAGCCAACCACCCCACCACCAGCCTATTCTAGACTTCTTCTTGCATACAGCCGACCACCCCACCACCAGCCTATTCTAAACAGTGGGCAGACCAGTCGTTTCACCCCATTGTCAACATATTAAAACATGGTAGACCTCAAAACATAACAAGTGGCTTAAAAAGCATAATGTTGTCTAGAATAGTGGAATAGGAGTCGGTGTTGAGCTTACTATGAATTGGGATCAAGGCTCCTAATCGATTACCACAAGAAATATTCCCAGACCATAATTCATCTCTACCAAACTTTACTGTAGGCACAATGCACTCTGGCAAAATACGTTCTTCATGTATATGTCAAACCTAGACTCTGCCATCTGACTGGAAGAGATTGAATCTTGAATCATCACTCTAGAGAACTTTACTCCTTAATCTACGGTCCCATTTCGAAGTGCCTTGAATCACCTCAACCGAGCAATGCAATTAGATTTTGTAATCAAATGCTTGTGGGTGGCAGCACGATCATGAAAACCCAACAGATATGCTTCCTTGCGGATTGTTTTATTAAAACAACAGTACCGGATGTTTATTGGAACTCCTGGAGTATGTAGGCCATAGGTTTGGTGATTTTTTTCTGAATTTCTTTGTCACTCGCCGCTCTCTAACTCTTATTTTCGTGGGTCTACCAGGTCAAAGCGCTTTCCAGAAAAAAAAAATACTCTGTTTCTTAATCACAAAAGTCATTGTCATTTTTGAATTTTTTTACTTTATTAGATATGTCCCTTAAGGATCGGTCATTTCTATGATATCCGGTTATTTCTCCTTTCCCGAAAGTTGTAAATAATAATTAGCTCTGTATTTCATGGCATTTTGCTTGCTACTAATGTTAATACTGTTTCTTACACGATATTTAAATACAGAAGGTGTGATGTATATATCCTGGTTTGCATGGGTGTTCAAATATTTATTGATTCATAGTGTATATTGCTACTAGAAAATAAATAGTCTTATAAACTTTAGGTTGCCATATTTTTTCATTTCATATAATATCATAAAAGCGAATAAATCATTTCTTGTTACGTTTTCTGATGTAAAATCTGATTTTCTTTTACTAACATTAATAAATTTCCGAAGAGCTTTATTTCAGCCAAATTTGTTTAACACCTACGTATAGATTTCGTCAGTTAGGATAGCATGAGTAAAATCTTTTGCTAGAGACAAACACCTGCTCTCAAGTAAATACGCATTTCTTTTCCTTAAACGCATTGATATGAAGTTGATTCACACTTTGTTTCAACAACAGCCGTCCAGATGAAATATTCCAGTCTAACACGAATTTCTGACTGCCAATGAATAATAATATTAAAAAAAAAGATAGGATATTGATGTTTATGCCGTTTGACAGCAATTTATGAAAAAGTAAAGTCTGACTTTGTTTAGTGAAATATGAATGGTAGGCTGAACAAATCGGAAACCTTGGATTTGATTGATCTGTTTATAATTAATATTGCCTTTTAGTTCCCCCCCCCCCAAAAAAAAGATTAAATATTTTTTATTATTATTTTTTTGAATTTATTTCTTGAGCGCTATGTATTCTGTTTGTAGCATATTCATTCAGAGGATCTTTAGACGATAAAAATATGTTGATTCTCTTCGCTTGTACTGTTCGTCAACGGATTCTGAGGCGACCACATTTCGACGACTCCATCTCATTAAGGGGTGAGACGAGGGTTGATGAGTACATTTCCGGTATTCCCTTTGACCTTGTATTTCCCGTATTGGAAAGTTCGTGTTAGTAAATGTAAACATCTCCGCCTTTCATCTCTACTTTCAGCCCTATTCTGGCGAATTAAACCCATCCTAACGCATGCGTAATACGGGGAAGGTTTTACAATCCGTTACTGAGTAGTAGAATGATTTCAGAAGCATATAGGGCAATAATTACCACTGGTGTAATCGGGGCTCCGAAATTCTGTATGTGGAGGGGGGATATGAGTAGAGGAAAAAAAACGTATCTATTGTTCTATATTTGAGATTTCGTTTTAAAAAATTGAAAAATTAAGCAATTATTATTTCTTTCCTAGTTTTTCTACTTTAAAAAAATCAACAAATTTGCCAACTCTATTTATGTTTTCATTTCCAAGGTGAAAAATCATTTAGTTAATTAAATTTGGGGATTTTACTGGCACAAGAGCCATGATGTTGACTATGTTAAGCCAAACTGTGTTTTTTTTCCAGGATTAAAAAGTAAAATTTTGGCTATAAAACAATGTGCAAACTTTTGAAAAAGCTGAAGAACATTTAAATATGTGGATAAAAACCTATGGATTTCAAAAAGGCTAAAAATTGATCACGTGGTGTCTTACCAAGTAAGAGAAGTAATGGAGTGTTCGTGTTTTGAAAAAAGTGCAAACGCTGAGCATTGAAATTTGGACATTCTGACAATATTGCTGGACAGACATTTGACAATCACACTGAGAACACAGAGGTAGTTGTTCTCCGAGCAACAAGTGGAGATAGGTGAATCTAGTATTCCCAATACGTAAACGGGTTAGTTAATTAAAAGTAAAGTTTAAGGAAAATTTTAATTAAACAAAACATTATATCCGTGAATGCAGTGACGGCAAATCAGATTAGGAAACACCGAATAGCTTCAGAAATCAAATCTTTTTGACTCAACGGGAATATAAAAATATAATAGCAAAATTAATTCAATAATTATAAAAAAAAACATTCTTCAACCAAAATTGCGTGAAATTGCATCAACAATTAAAAAGCTGAACTATCATAACCAAAGGAATAAAGTTCGAAGAATCACTAAAGATTAAATCCTATTCGGCCATCCCAGCTTCCTAAGTCTATATTTGTGACCGTAGATGAAATACAGATGCACAAGTTAGCATTCATTTCATAAACGACTGAATGCAGTTGAGAGGCTGTATTGTAATTCTGGGAATGTTGCAGATTTTCCTAACAGTGATAATAATTGTGACTGAACGTTGAAATCCTAGTCTGAACTTAACAGATATTCTAACAGTACCTCAATCCATTGAGCCTTTAGAATCACACTTTCTGTGCAGTTGCATCTCTGAATACGATGATCACATATCGGGAATCGTAAATATGTGTAAAAAAATATTTATATAAAAAACCGTTTGATGGTTTTCAATAATTTCCTTATTATTTAAATACTTTACATGATATAAATAGAAATGTTCCTTTTGTTTTTCTTTTGATTAAACATTTCTTTTAGAGTAATTAAATTTTTTAAATGATCTATCTTTTACTTCATTTATTCTAACTTATTCAATAGATCAGTTTTTCAGCAATACCTTCTGAAATGATTATTGTATGAAAACTATATATAAATCATGAAAAATTAGAGTAAATGTTTATACGATTGTGATAAAAACAACCGGAATAGAAGGCATAAACCAACAGGTACCAGTTAATTGGTCAACATTTATTTCCACCAAAATATTCTTCTCCAACAACAATGCATTTCAACCAATGGTTTTACCAATCATCAAAAGATGTTTTAAAGCTGTTTTGGTGAAACCACTTTAAAGTTTGTAGCTAGTTTTATCGATTTAATGGGTTCAAAATGGTAGCCACTGAAAGGTAATTTCAAACATGCAAATAAGAAAAAGCCACAGGGTGCCATATCAGCTCAAGGAGTGTGTTTGTTGAGTGCCTCAACGGTTTCTTGATTCATAGCAGGTAGTTAAAGGCAAGAAATTAAAAAAGAGAGATAGAGAGCTTTTAAACCGGCTGAGAGATGTATTAGCGGATTTAGCTACTTTACAATCCCGTGCAGCCCACATTGTGAGGTCCTTATTTCAATAAACTGGTTATGTTTCTTTCAATTTCAGCTCATTTGTAATGTGTTAATATTCCATTGCATCTTTCAAAATTCCTTCTCTTATTCTAAATATCATACATTGAATATTATTACATTACAGCGAAATATTTTACAATTATGCGGAAGCAATAAAGCATTACAATATGTCCAATTATATTTTATGAAGTATTAACACATCGTAATATTTAATAATTTATGGAATTTGTGATTTTTGTCAGCTTATTTTATGTGGCAATCAGGAAAATAAGTTTTTAAAAACAACCCGATTATGTCCATTTATAAACTTGCGGATTTATGCAACTGCCTAGTCTACTTAGGCAGAAATTTGCCCCTGGAGGGCTCAGAAGATACGGTGGATCAAAGGCGAAAAATATTGGAAGATGATGAAATGGGCCATTCTTTTATAAAAATTAAAAGTTCAAAAGGGTCAGATTTTGTTTTCCTTCCCTAATAAAAACTCTTATAAACAATCATAGACCATAATTTTATGAAATTTTTACTTGTAATATCCTCAATTTTTCTTGTCAGACAGATATCGCAAAAAAGACGGAAATAGTGATTTCACATTTGATTATTATCAAAATGGCGCCAACGAAGGAAAGAGATCAGCGTGTTTGTCTCAATTGATTCAAAATATCAATTTGAGGTTACATAAAAGGCTGTATCGATACGCTCAAAGTTAAGGTCACAGCCGTCATGGCTAATGTGACAGACGAAATGTAGGGTGATAATGGCGAGAATTAGAATATCACCTTGAGATCTTTCGAACTGCCAAGGTGCTCATACCAGAATTTACTAATATAAGTGTCTTTATTAAAGTAATAAAATTTGTAAATGTTTTTACAATATATCGAAACAACCATTTGACTGCATGTAATAGTTTTTTTAGAATAATGTTTTACAATCAAGAAAAGATTAACCGGCTTTTCAACTGTGATTAACTGCTCCTTAGGCTGTGACAAGAATAATAAAAATTAATGTTTGTGTATTTGAGATTCTATCAGCCAGGCCGTCTGACCTTCATCTACCAGATTTGCACTGAGTACTTTGAAAGAGGAGGAGGGACACCTCCAAGCGATGTTCGGAAATTATCATTGCAATTTTAAATTATTAAAAATTAAATTAAATTTTCTATTTTTTTGAGGTATTAGCGCACAATAATAAATTTTTCACAGATTCAAAATTCTTTTTAATGTTACCAAAATAAAAGTTCCAAAATTTTGGTAATTATTTAAAAATATTTTTTATATTATTTCTAATAATCATTTACAATAATATATTCAAATTTAAAACGGTTTTTTTTTTGTTTGCTTGTTTCATCTAACATTTGATATCGGGATTTTTTTCATTGCAGAAACATAACGAAGAATGAATATGTTCAAAGTATTTGATTACATTAAAAATACCGATTTCCGAAAATTTTGAATCGGAAAAAAATTGTCATCCTTTTTTTAAGATTATATTTTTTGTTTGAAAAATCATTTACCATGTTTTCTTAAGTATATTAGAAAGAAATATTACAATGATTGTAGCATATTTTGTGTCAAGTTAAACCAAGACGGTGGTACATTGGTACATACTGAAACCGAAATTGGCCTTAAAATTGCATCCCTTTTCTATTTTTCTATGTTTTTACATATAATACAGTAAAAGAAAATTATGAAGAATTATATTTATTGGGCATATATAGAAAAATGTTGTATCTCTCCTTTAAAATCTTTAGAAAAAATATACAAAAGAGTGAAACGAAAAAGGAAAATTGAACTGTCACTACATCCATAAATTTGCCATGGTGGCCTGGTGGTAAGGTCTCGGCTTCGTTACCGGAGGGTTTCAGGTTCCAGACTCGATTCTACCAAAGAACCGTCGTGTGAGGGGGTCTCTTGCACGTTAAATCTGTCAGGCCAAACATCCTCCCGTTGGTGTGGTGTGGTGTGGAGAGGGGGGTGCCAGTTCAGGTGTCGTCCTCGTCATCTGACCGTGGTTCAAAATGACGAGGTCCGTCCCAAAATAGCCCTCGTGTTGCTTTAAACGGGACATTAATATAACTAAACTAAACTAAACATCCATGAATTGCAAAACTACTAGGAGCTTATAAATCTTAACAACAAAAACAATTTACAACGAAAGCAAAGAGCTGCTGTTGTTTTATTTCTTCATTGTCAATGTTAAAAAGGGGTGCGTTGATGGCTGGTGTGAATGTCAACTATCAACGTTTTTCAAAAATTCATTCAAAAGGTATGATAAGGCCTGGATAGCCTGTTTGATAGGGCGTTGCGTTCCTTTGGAACCCATTAATTTAACACTCCTCGTGTGTGGTGGTGACTGGCGCACGTATAAATCTGCCATGGTCACTAAATCCTCTGGGTCGAGAGTAATACCACTGGGGATACTGCATCTGAAGTTATCGTTCTCTGGTTCAGGTTTAAATTACGATCTGTAAATGAATGAATGAAGTTCGTCCCGTATAAAGGTTCGTTACGCTTGTATTGCTAAGTCGTACTCCCGATTCTAGATGGCGCTACTGAAAAATCAAGAACAGTAAAATATTTCGGCTTAAAATCGCTGACTAATTAGTCAGTGGACTTGTCAATGATAAATGCCATTAGAAACAACAACAAAGATATGGTGGCAGGTGCATCACAATTCCTAATAAAGCGAATAAGGCCAATTTGCAAGAAATGTCTTATCTCTTAAAAATCAATTTGTGAACCATTTGTAGAGATGAAATCAATCTTGAATCTATTTTAAATTAAGTTAATTGAATCAATCTAGAGTCATTTATGTTTGTGATATACATCATGTTATAAAATTGTATTTGCGTTTTAAAATAGTGTAACGTCAAGAATTGGAAGTTAAATATCAAGTGAAATCGAAGCAAAGTGAAAATGAATTGCTTCAAAAGATACTCTCGGCCAAAAGCAAAAACTTTTTGTCCAACAAAATAAGCAACGTTGAAAAATAAGAAAAATAATGGTAAAATCTATCATTGTAAGATATTTTAAATTTCTGTGACTATAGAACCTAATTGTTCTCATTAAAAAAATCTTTAATTGTAGTTTTCCCAAACTTTTGTTTTTTTATAAAAATGTCTTATCTTTAACACGATAAATGAAAACGTAATTGAAATAATTTTCTGAAAATTATAATATGAGTTAAAATAAAATGGGCAATGAAATTAGGCAAAAGTGTTGCGATTGATGAATTGCAATCATTGCACTTTTGCGATTGGTGTGATAGTTGATAGGCCTTTCTATCGAAATTCAGTTGCAAATTGATGGGAAAATTGCGTATTTACACACTTTCATTCTCTTTCTCTGATTTGCTTTCATTTCAATAACTTTTTTAGATTTCGGATCATTTCATAGATATAGATATATTTCATCCTTTATAATTTTGTACAAGGAAAATTATGATTGCGATAATACGATTAATCATACAGTATTCAATATTTTGGTCAAATTTTGTTAAAAGTTGTTATAAATTCCTCTATTTTCAAAAATTATTATGTTTATAAAAGATACCTTTTCATTTTCAGGAGTATAATTGATAAAACATTAAAAAATTATTTAATTTTTTTTCAAGAATTTTGTGGATATAATAGGTTAACTTTAATATCTGTGTAGTTTACGAATTCGCTTTATGGTATGGAATTACATTTGAATGATTTAATTCATATTAAATATAAACAATATCTCTGGTGACATAGATGATCGTCAAAAGTGACTATTTATGTAATAGGTATATATGCGTTAAAATATATTTGAAAAAATCCGGCATATCTACTAATGCAATCACAGAATTTGAATTAAGGAGGATTTTCAAAATTATGAAAGGGTGATACAGTGATAACCGACTTCATTACCGAAGCAGATGACCATCAAAATCAGTGTCGACAACTCGAAGCAGACGCCAGCCGGTCTCATTTTTTTATTCATTGTCTTGTAGTTTTCTTAGGCGTGATTAGCAATCTGCTTCGAACAGCCTTGGCGATATGTGTTTTAACAACATTTAAATTGATGCAAATATAGTGATAAGGACCGGAAGGGTAACTTCAAGGATCTTATAAAATTCTGATGAGGAATTACATAATTTTATCAAGGATTCACAGCGATTGAGGTGAAAAATCTGTGTCAAAGGGGAAAGTGAAGAGCTGCTTATCTAAGAGGCCTTGTCGACTGGTAATCTCTAATCACAGCATAGATAATTTACAGTGGCACGGCTGATGTTAAGTTCAATGCAGGTGGAAATGTGAAATAGGTTCTGGAAAATTGGTTATAATCAATTATCTATCAAAATGGTCTCATTTTGTGTGAGAATCTAATCATTGAGTTTCTGGTTTACGTCGGTTTTATGAAATTGCGCCAAATGTTTTGTTTTATTTTGTGATTGTAGTTTCCAAAATGTTATCATTTGAAATTGAGCTGATGCGCCTTTCTTTTGAGTTTTACTAAGTTCATAAATGAATATCCCAAGTTTCTTGGTTTATAAAAAGAAAAAAAAACTTATGTGCTACCTTGTTCATCAGAAATATAAAAAAAGAGTTGGAAGTTTAAATTCAATGCAATTTTAAGTGCTTGGTGACAGTTCTTTCAGGAATAAGTAGGGTATTGAGATCTCTACGATAATTCAACACACACTTTTTCAGCATGTCTGGTGTGTTGAATTATCGTAGAGGTGTCAATACCCTACTTATTCCTGAAAGAATTATCATGCGGAAAGAAGCTACAGATTTGCGTATACGGCGATTAATGATATTTTTTCTGGGTCTACATCACACAGCAGGTGTTTGTTGCCCCACAATCAAACGATATTAATGAATTGAAGAGCAAAATTTTTAATGATTTACATTAGACATGATACATAAAATAATTGATATTGATGATAAAAGGTGGAAAGACATTACATTAAATTTCGAGTTTTCAAGTTAAGATTCGTCGGATACTCGAAGTCCGACTTGTACTTCGTAGTTGTGGGAGCTAAAACATTAATTCATTTCGTATTAATGCTTTTTAGATTAGCTTAAATTCAATTTTATTTTAAAAAATTAATTTGAAATAATTAAACTTACGATATTTTTTTTATTTTATGTAGGTAAGATTTAATTAAAAAATGCAATCAAGCAGTAACTAACTTTGAATTTATTTTTAGTAAATAAAATAAATAGCTTTAGTTATTATTCTTAAATTATATAGTTTTATTTATTAAGATTCATTCAGTAGTAGTGAAAAAAGTAGAATTTGTTTCCGTATAACTTTCTTTCAAACTCCGTTAGAAAACTGTTATACCTCCCTTCACCCCTAACAAATTTCGGATGTTAAAAAAGACTGTGAAGGACAGTGCTCAAATTTTTATTTTTAGAATCCAACGCATTAGCATTTTGTGCTTCACAGTATAGTGAAGAAAATCATAGGGGATTTTGGCATTTTTTTATCGACCGATGAAACAAAAATTTGGCAAAGACCTACTATTACTAATTTTCAGAATTTCGGTAATTTAAAAGTACGTGTTTTTATTTTATCCGTCTTTCATGGACAGAAATGTACATATCGACAGAATGTCGCCTTTTGAGGGATATGGTCCAAACCTGGGTGAAAATCAACATATTTGGTGATAAAATTGTGTTCCGAATTTATTTTTATCTAAATTGTTAAGACTGAATGAATTATTACCTTTACATGCATGTGATAATACAGATTCATACGATCAACCCTTTGATAGATTTAAATTAAAATTTTATAATAATCCTCACTTTAGAAACAAAAACTGTGTATCGAATTTTATTTGTAAAAGTTTCTGAGATTCATTATTTTACATGATTTTTAGCAATCTTGAATTCTAAATTAAACTTTTCAGCTTTTCCTAAATTTCCGTCAAATTTTTATAAATGAATTTTTGACAATATTTTTGGTAATTTTAGATAATTTTTTTACCGAAAATTATTTGAAAAAATTTACTATTAATTAAATACTTAAATGAGCAGGATAAAAGTCCTTGGATGAAAAGACAAATGACGCTATATGAAAGACATATTGAACGAAATTAAAATTAAACGAACAGAATTAATTTAAAAAACTTAAGCTATTTGGAAAAATGTTGGTCCTTAGAGCTTGATATTTTTAACTGTGATGCTCTTTTTGATTTTTAACTATTATATATCGGTAATAACGCTTACAGGTAATAACTTAACAGTATGGTTTAGTATTTTTATGCGTTATTGCTAATTCTCTGTAATTAGTGTTCCGGTGTGTTTTGAATGCTTTTGGTTTGAGACTGCCAATAGAACCGAGCTCCACTTTTGTCAGAAACGATGTTTTCTTGTAAAGAGTAACTTTTTATTTCAAATCATTTCTATAAAACCACTTGTGTTACAATGCAATGTTATGGCACTTCTCTAGTTGTTTATATGTATTTAATGAAATGTTGGCAGTGGTTCTTATTAAAGCAAATATCCATGTCATTCCAAGCGGCATATGAATTCTCATGACATATTCATTACAACTGTATGTTCCGAAGAGAGCGATGGCAGAATCTGTTTGAAATATATGTTACTGTGTTGTAGGTAAGGATAAAGGCGGTTCCATTTCATCAGAATGGAAGATAATGTTAATCAGTCCCTTATCCATCCACGTATTCGGTCTCATCATTAATATAAAGAAAGTAACTATGCACTAAACGAGATTTATTTCCATCCCCGATCCTGATTAAGATCGTGAAGTACTAACACAGATTTATAAAGAGTAGAACTCGGAATAAAACATGATCTTCTTTTCACTTCGTCCCTCATGCCTTAGCAAGAGTAAATGGCGTTTAAGGCATGAATTTATCTCTTATTCCAGAAGAGTTAATGATTTTGCTAAAGCAAATAGCTCCCGGGGCATAGTAATAACTTTTCACTCTCACTTATCATCAGTGTCATAACATAGGGGAATTGAGCTCAGAGTTTCCTGTGACTTTCTTGCCTGCAATCCTTATCAATGAATGGCATAATGAGGATAAATTGCGCCTAGGGCATGAATTTTTTTCTGCAGTTGGCATTAGTGACTTTTCATGGATGGTTAGTGCCTAGAGCATATTTTTATGTTTTCGTATCGTCATAATAAGGATTTATGGAGCTCAGACCTAACAGGTTTTTTTCACCTCCTGTTCTCATCAGGAGCTTGGCAAAGGTAATTGGTCACTGGAGCATGGTATTATTTTTTTTCACTCCTACTCCTCATCAGTGTCGTAGCAAGACTCATTGGAACATGGAACATAACTTTTTTCATATCAATTCTTTAGCAATAACTTAGCAAGAGTAAATGGATCTAGAGTCTATTATTATTTTTTTTTCTCGCAAATGGCAGCAGTGACTTTTCATGGGTGCATTGTGCCTAGAACATATTATTACGTTTTTGCTTCTTGTAGTCATCATTCATCAATGCCGTGATGAAGGTAAATGGAGAATGGCCCATTTCTTCGTTTTCATGTCTCATCAGGAGCTTAGCAAGGGTAATTGGTCACTGGAGTATGGTATTATTTTTTCCTCCTACTCTCATCAATGTCGTAGCAAGACTCATTGGAACAAGGGGCATAATATTTTTTTCACATTAATTCTTTAGCAATAGCTTAGCAAAAGTAAATGGGCCTAGAGTCTATTATTTTTTTTCTCGCAATTGCATCAGTGACTTTTCATGGGTGCATTATGCTTAGAGTATATTATAACGCTTTTGCTTCTTGTCATCATCAACGTCATAATAAAGGTAAGTGGACCATAGACCTTTTTTATTTCCTTCTCCACTTCTCATCAGGAGCTTAGCAAGGATAATAGGTCCCTGGATTGTATAGTATCATTTTTTTACTGTCAGATATCACCAGTGTTGTAGCAAGGCTCAGTAAAGCACGGGACATAACTATTTTTCATCCCGATTCTTTAGAAAGGATAAATGGATAAGGATAAATGGCTCCGGAGCCTAATATTTCCCCTCAGTTGGCTGGCATCAATGACTTTTTAAGAATAATTGGTGTCTATGGCATTTTATTTTTTCATTTACAATCACCCTCAATAATTTATTGGAAAATAGGCTCAGTTCAGCACTACATAATAGAATGTGTCGAACTCAATGAAATTGGAGGAAAACTCATAATGGATAGTCATAATTTTAACAAAACATTACAATATCCTAAAAAATTAAAAACATTAAAAAGTAATGGAAAATTTTTATAGTTTTTTACTGTAGTCTGAAGAGTCCTTGAACTTTTAATGACCGTTGTTCTCTGATGCAAAAGCTGGATAATTAATCAATATAGCAGCCATTCGCAATAATTCCTGTATGTATGGCTTAGCTCTGTAGTAACGTAGTGACTGGCAGTAATTTTTTTAAAAAAATGTCATCATCAGTATTGTAGCGAAGTTTACAGCCGCTAAAACATGGTTCTATCATTTCACCTCTAGTCGTTATTAGTATCACACCAAGGGTGAATGAAGTTCGAGACGTAGAATAATTTTTCATCTTCAGTTCTCACCTATGGCTAAGAATAAATGTCTTCCAGAACATGGAACTTTTTCTTCCAAGTTTCATTAGTGACCTAACAAGATTAAATTACTTCCAAAATATGATATTATACCCCCGGTGTCCAAACACGGTATCGTGTCCAAGGCATGGTATTATTTTTTTCATTCAATTTTCATCAATGGCTTTGCCATCATAAATGGTGTTCAGAACATGGTGTTAATTTTTCTTGCTATTTTTTTTCCTGATATTTTGCAAGAGTAAATGATGTTCGGTGCATAATATTATGCTCCTCCAGTCAGCATCAATGTCCTTATCTCCGTTTGCCACTGTTATGCTATTCTTCGTCAATAGCATAACGATGGCAAATGTAGACAGGAATACATGATTGTTTCGTCCTCTCACCGCAGTACTGAATTATCAAAATTGAATGATTCCCAACACTTGAAATTATATTTATGTGTTATTGCCATATATGATTTCAAAAAGTGATATAAACCAATAATTTAATTCATAACATCTCCTAAGAGTGGATACCCGGCATTTATACACCTTCCCCCTTCCCATTCTATTATATGTTTAATGCCAATAACTTCTCTCAGCGTCATATATGGATATGTAGGACACTGATATCAAGAAAAGGACTTGCAATGAAAGCTGAAATTCTCAAGACATATGTTTTTATCAGCTCGAATTTTAAAATCTCCTACAAAATGTAGGACAATACTATAACTATGCAACAGGAAGATAGTCAAAAAAATTTGATTTCCAACGATTTAACGCTTATCAATATTTTAATCAACTGCCACAGTTTCCAACGCAATAGACACAAAGAAACAGCGACAGCGTTGGAGGTGATAAAATAAAAAAACGCAAAATTCCTTATCTGGCCGCTGCCAGTTACAGGGTCATTGCCTTAACTGGAATGGGGTGATTCGATCTACTGTGAAAGACAAGATATCCTTTTAGGTTGTAAAGCGTATATTTTTCTTGAAAGAGAAAAAATTGTGTTTCCCAACCCGAGTGACCTCGGAACTCAGTCCTTTGTTTCCAAACACCCCAGAGAGGAAAGTAGGCCTGCCTTTCGCGTGGTCTTCACGTGAGCTGTTCTTTCGTTATCTAACAGACCACTATCACACCATCCACAAATCACTCCTCCACACAACACAACACGTCATCTCGCTTTCTGAAATTCCACGAAATGGTAATATAAACATGCCTGATATGTGTTTTATGAATGGAATTTGTGCGAGAAAAATAACATCTGTTTGACATTTGTTAGGTAAGAGAATTATTCGGCAGAAACGCATGTGTAAACTCTCAGGTAATGTGCTTAAACTCAAATTTCAAAAGGCTTCTGTGATTAACTGTGAGGAACTTGATTAGTAGCTTTTCATCAATCTAATTTGGAATAAAATAATATTTGCCAACTATATTTTGTGAACATTTTACTTTTAGGTTACTTTCACAGATTTTCTTGAGGAAATTTTCTACGGTATGATCTAAAGGCCTTAAAATTACGAGTTTACTATTGATCTTTTCGAATGCTTGGGGTCACAAGTATATATTAGATACTGTTTTATCTCGGTATAGTTAGAGGTTTGCTTGAGGCAACTAACTTCAACATGATTTCACCTTGGGTGAAGTAAAATTCTTTGTAAGCCCGAATTTCATCTATAATAGCACGAAATATTATATCTGATATTAAAATAAAGAGCTGCGATCTTTTTCCCAATATACAAATATTTTTTGCTAAATTTCTTGATCGATAACATTTATACCTCTTCCCATTGATCGATTGCGTTCAAAATTTGATATAGATGTGTCAATAAGCAAGATATAAAAAATATATCAATAAGCTTATATCAAGGTTACAAGCCGAATTTCATTCATTCAGTTTGCTGAATTTTTGAATTTTTGAGTTCACTTTTACGTCAATAGAAAGACTGATAGGCAGTCAATTCTTTAGAAAACTTGGTCTAAAATTTGTCTGAGATTTGGAAGTCTGTTAATGCAATCAAATGCCAAATTTCATTCATAAGTTTTGTTTCGTAATTGAATTATAACGTATCAAGTTTACATTTTTTTTCATCCATTTTTAACATCGATAAAAACTTGGACGAAGTATCTTAATGATGCCCGAATAGCTAAAAAATACGACTTTGAGAATTCTCCCGAGTGGTATAGTGAAGTAATTAGAACGAGGATTCCCAAGCTGTGGGTCACTTGAGAATATTATATTTTGTTTTACTGATTATATGGTGTATATTAAGAGCGACGATACCGTAATAACCTCATTTACAAATTTAGAATTTAGAGGAAAAGGAACATTCCATCTATAAAAAGTCATAAAAACGTGTTTTGATATGATAGACATAAAAATGGTGAAGAGGAAGTAAATATAAAACAGTTAAATGGACATAAGTGACAATGGACGTAAGGCGTCTTTTCAACATGATGAAAAAAAGAAAATTTTGCTCATAATACAATTATTTTGGCACTTATTGTTCCAGTCTGAAGATTCTGAGAGTTACACATCCATATAATGGCTCAGATTACACCACCTCATCAGAAACACCTTTTCCGCTATGGACTTTCATTCTTATTTTCATATACATTATTTCCAAACTGTTCATTATCATACATGCAAACGTTTATAAATTTAATGAATGTTCTTCTTTTTATCCCATACACAAAAAACGCAGTCAATGAATTAGCATAGTATATAGATTCAATTTCTAAAAAGTTAGTTTCAATATTTAAAATTTTGAGAAACTAATTTAGGATATTATTTAAAGGACCTATATTATGGTTCTCCTCAAAGGTTCTCGAACAATTCAGCACCAGCCAAATCTTGTCGGTTTTTTTAAGAATACAAAGGCATTCACTGTTAAAGTGTTGGGAATGTTTGTCTTCTCCCAATGAATCTGCAAGGCCAAATCTATAAATCAAGGCGTTGGCTGTCAATTTTAAGGATGATTGAATGGTTCGTGTCGCGTTTTCCTAGCTTTCATGGTCACAGATATTCTCAAGTAAAATAGGATTGAGTGACTGTGTATCAATATGATACTTTGTACTAGGTACATAAAAAAATATTTGGTACAAAAACTTGATACAAACTAATTTGATTTTTGAACTCAACTGATTATCTATTTGACCTCATTCATTTTCAATTAAGTCATTGATAGAATCAAGTGTGCGATTATTCTCTGGTGACTTTTTGAATACGAATGATGTTTATATATATCTATATCGCTTTCTCATATTCTAATTATATAAGTATATATTTTCCTTTCGTCTTCTCATCCATCCATCAATCTTTGTCAAACTCAAGGCCACCAGCACATCATCAATGCCCTTTCAAAACACCGAAATCATGATTTGAGATCATAATCTTGTCAGCCTCGGTGTAAGCGTGAAAACTAATGGACACTCAATTCTCGGTTTCATTTTTAAAGGAAAAGAATCTATCAGCTATATCAATTAAAGATTGATGCTGATATTGGGTTACACCTGATACTTCTGTACGTTGTGTCTGATGCAGCAAAACCTGGTACCCACTCAAATCTACTGAAAATAATTTCGCCAAAATCAGATACAAGTTGGAACTTTTTACCCGAATGTACATGATATTTTTGCATTAAGTACTTCAAACATCAAAAACTGATTACGGATGTTTTACCTGATACTTTTACAGCATCAATATATCAGGTGCTTCAAACTGTACTTGATGCTTTAAAACCTGATTTCAACTTAATCCAACCATGAAAATAACTTTCTCAAATGATCTGCGGGATATTCAGGTAGCAGATGTTTACAGTTGTCTGGCTATGATTTTCTAAAAGTGTTGGTGTAGTGATCTTGGAGGATGAAAAATTATGAATGTGTCACGATTCCGTGTTAGTGGAACATCAGACATAATAATGTAGAAATATATTAAAGTTAGAGCCAAATTTCATGCGGGGTTGAGTTGTTTGTCTGTCTGTACATTCGCATAAATGTAAGTGTGATAACTCAAAAACACAGCAACGCATAAACGAAATTTAGGACACGATTTTAGCATCTAAAGGGTACATTCTTTTCAAATCTGTGAAAGAGTTTGAGCCAAATCTGTTAAGAAGCTCATATTCTGTCTATCTGTAAAGTTTTAGGTACTGCGATACCTCACAAAATAACAAAAGTATCAATATAAATATCTCAAAAAAAAGTAAGCAACGGCTTACTCAAATGAAATTTGGCATGTGATAGTTACAAAAATTGTAGTTGTAAGTCAGATTTTGATGTCAGTTGGTCAGCAAAAGCTTCCAAAATATATATTTGATTTTCTTCACTATATTATGAAGTGCGGAAAATTTGAAAATAAAAATTTCAGCACTCATAGTTTTTACGACTTTATCCAAAAATTTAATAGTGGGGATCGAGCCAGTCAACCACAACAAATCCTGTCGATACTGCTACGTTCAGTGGTGGCGGGGTGGTCGGCTGTATGCAAGAAGAAGAAGGGGGGAGCGAGAGGATTACACCTTTATTATGGAATATGCAAGAATGTTTTCATAGGCTTCTCTCATTGGTTAACTATATAGACATGGTTTTTCCATTCTATGTCTGGCGCAGTCTGGCCAATTCTGTCTCTTGTGCCTTTAAATCCAAAAATCCAATCCAATCCATTGGTTTAACTAAGATACTAGATTTTAAATTTTTTAGGATAAAAGATAAATAACTGGATTACTTTAGAGAGTGCAATGCGAAGTAAACAGCATATATCTAAGGAAAACAAACATGTAACTACGTAAAAAAAACCCATCTTTGAATCGATAGTAGCAGTAAACCAATGATGAACTCAATCTTTCTCTTTATAGATAAGATATACAGTATCTATTTATCTAAAACCAGATAAAGTAGCAGACACCATAGAATGTATTTTATGTATCATTTTAATGTTCAACGTGACTCAGTTGTTATGCATTACGATTACTTTTTTTTTTTGAATTCCCATTGGTATTCTTTTCTAGAAAATCTGATCTTGTGTAACTTAAATGGGGCATCAGTTATCCGAAATAACAGGAGTTTTTAAAACGCCTTTTCAGTATAAAGCGATTTCTTTATTTTGACTTTTTCCGACTTTTAAAACTTTTTAATATGAATAATTATTATAAATATTATAGAATCCAAAAATCACTTTTTTATAAATTCAGTATAATTTTAAACATAATTATTTCTTTTATTAAATTAAATAATAAAAAATATCTGAGAATATTGAAATACACAATACGGTGAGAATACACAAGTGTAAAAAATTTAAAGATGTTAGCTCACGAAGAAGGTAATGCAAAATCGATTATAAAATTCTGTCTTCATGCATATGGTACAAAAATTTATTTTAAAATTAAACTAACATTTTTAAAAATGTTATTTTATTCAAAAATAACATTTTTCAAGTTAAATAAAAATGTTTAAGAAAATAAATTTTCTAAAAAATATGATTTATTATAGTAAACATTTCATTTCCATATTGAAACATTTGATATGCCATGCTTTGCTCCAAAATTAAAATCTTTTCACGTATAAAGCATTCAACGAAAAAATATACTTAAGTAAAAAATTTATAATATACGAAATTTTTTTATCATCTAAAGTCTTTGTTGTGTTTTATTGCCTGTTTTTGATTAAATTTAGAAAACAATTCAACCAGACGATTGTTAAAAATTGCTGATAATTAATTTGCTTCATAAATTATAAACAATATTTGTTATAGAAATACTGCAATTTTTTTCACTAATACTCAAATATAAAAAAAGGTTGTCTTTATTTGAACAATTCACTTAAGTTTAGTTGTAAGAATGATTAAATCAATACTTTAAAACTAGTTAAAGCACTGTCAGCAAAACCTATTGAAATAAATGATAGTTTTAAAAAAAGAGAGAGAAGATTGGTTTTTACTCTATACAAAATTAATAATGCTCTTTTTAATGTCTAATATAATGAACATTAGAAAATTTGGTTGAATTCAATACGGTTGTTTAGAATGAAATGAGCGATATGCATATATAGTCAAATTGTCTGATTTATATTAAGTTTTGAGAATGTAAACTAATTCTCTAAATCCCAATTCCACGTGTCCATTCATAAGTCCACGAAACTATTAATTGACATTACTCTAAATAAAACTTACAATACAAATGAAATCTTTCACGTGACTTTACAGTTATAATTTCAGACCTGTATCAAATTATGAATTTAACTGGTAAAAACATTGCCTATAGATCGCCTGTATTTGTATATATATGAATACAGTAGCTCAAAAACACGGCAACCTAGATGGATGGCATTTAGCATTTTGTTTGTAGAACGACACTACAAATCTACATGAAATCACAGTCCACTTGTAGATAACCTTTATATTCCGAATAACTAATTCAAAAATCCAACAAACTAAATGGATGGAATTCAACATAATTTTTCGACGTCAAAATTAAAAATTCACTTTCTATTTAAAATGCATTTGGTAAACTGAAAGAGATTGGAAAGGCTATTATGAATTTGTAACATTACTTCACTGTGCAATAAGTCTCTTGGAAAGGAAGGAAATTTTATAGAAATAGTAATGCTCGTTGAATCAATGCCACCTGTCTTGGCGAGAAATTTGGCCACCGTTTGATGATTTGCAAACTTCGGTGACAAAAATTAAGGAGCCAAAATATTTCAGATTCTTGACGATATCTCCATTAAAACCCGAGTTTCATCGAATTCATTAAAGACTTCTTTTCTGAGATTTAAAAATTATAAAAAGAGAAAAGATAGAAAAAAAGTCATTGAATAGAGCTGAAGAAAGTCCCTGCAGCTGGTTTTTTCTAAATGCTTTGTGCTGTGACAGTTGCTTATCCCCAATATATTGCTTGTTGGCTGCTGTTTATTGCAAGTGGAGTAAGTTCCGTCAATGGTTTTACTATTTAACTGTTTTTTATGCATGTAAAATAAAACAGTTTTATTCAATATTGGGATTGTCAGAGCTTTTACGGTACACTCATCTGACGGATTTGATTTTTTACAACAAAACCTACTTGATTCCACACGAGGGTGCTAAAAGCAAATAAAAAAGAAAAACACTGACTTATTTTTTAAATATACAAAAAATTTGATGAAAAATTTCAGTTTATTTCTAATATATAAAAACTGAGTGCCTTAAAGTATGCAATAAGAGCTTTAATTTTTTGAATTACATTTTCATCAGTTTTATTTATTAGTAGATCTCGTATATACTGCTGAATGCATAGCCAGGACTAATTCGAAATACAAATGGATATTCAGGAGAAATGCACATTCTTATATTTCTCATCTTCTCATGGACGAAATATATAAAGAGAAAGCATCGTTTTTTCTCAAAAAATTCTGAATCCTAGTAATATATTTTTGGAATTATGTAGGTTCTGGAACGAATTCACAAGCGATTTGAGCTGAACAATGAAATTTTGTGAGTGGTTGATTCACCAAAGAGGTAGATTTTTGTCAATTTTTGAACGAAATCTATTGTGAGGAAGACTAATTATACTAATTACAAGCGAACGCGATGATGAGAAGACTTTGATGGATAAAATTTTGTACTCTTGTGCGTCTTCAAAGTAGATTCTTTTCAAATTTTGAACCAAATCCGTTAAAAAATTGATGGTCTTTCGGTCGGTGCTTTTGTATGTATATAAACAAAGTTACTCAAAAAAGCAAAGATTTCAATAAATGTCTATAATTGCCAAAAACGCAAGGACTTAAATCTTGTAGGTATAATTGCAGTTTTAAATCAAATATTGAATTCAATTGGTAAAAAATTATTCCAATATACAAATCCTATTTTCACGTATTTGTGTACTAACCTCCTACTAGAGATTAATTACTTACAATTATTACAAGATTCATGCATAACATTTGAATCCTTACTCAAAAGTCCATAACTGTATGCGTAAAACGGTGAAAATTATTAGTGAATATGCGAGAAATTTTTGGGGAGAACTTTCCCACAAGTTTCTAATGAAATGTTGACAATTGTGACAATATTTTCAATAAATTCTTCCTTATTTCTTAGCATTTTTGAGCAAAATTTGATGTTCTTAAAAATTAACAAATATTTATACAAAAAAAAAGTTTTCACACACGAAATTCACTTAAAGATTATCCCAAAAAAATTTTAATAACCACAAAATACAAATTTTTCTCATAAATTATTGTACTTGTTTCATAATCAGATGAAGGAAATTTTCACAAGCGGTAACTTTCAAATGATTATATACGTGAAGAAAATTTGTAATAATTTTTATACAGAATTTAATTGAACATCGTGTGTGGCAACTCAAATATGCGTTTACTACATAGAATATGTAAGCAATCACTTTGAGTGACAAATTCAAATGTCCTCTGATCATTCATAGACAGGAGTCAAGTTTGGATTCATATCAAAAGAACAGAAAACTCAAAATAATTGTCAAGTTAAAAAAAATTCTCAATAGCATTAAGTTAAAAAATATTTAAATATTTTCCCCCTTTTTTTTGACAATGTTAAGTTCAGCTTTCTCAAATAAATCTTGGAATGTCTTGAAATTTGAAAACATGATGAGCTGTGCATGTATGGCAATAATGTCCATTATTCCTTGTTTTCAAAAATAAAGAACAAATAAATAAAAATCAACATACGCAGGCATACACACACAAAAACGCACACACAAATCTAAGTTTCAGTCATTTTATATTTGCAGAACAATGATGCTGTTCAGTCCATTTTCATGCTTCTGAAGTTTTGATCAAAAGAAGAGGTACAATAAAACGGGGAATTCAAGCAACAAGGGGAGAAGTTGGTAAAATAAAAATCTTGAAGTAGTCATGTTACTTGCTTGCTCAATGAAAAAAGACATTTTGTAAAGACAAATTATTGGGTTGTTCGGAAAGTAATTTCGTTTTTTCTCGTCAGAGGACTTAATTACGTTTTTTCGAAACCAACTTCACACTTAAGCCGCATAACCATTATATGTCTTGAGAGCTAATATTGCAAGGCTTGTGTGTGAAAAAGTTCTATTAATTCTACGCAGTAGTTTTTGGTTGGTGCCCTTTTAAATATGGAGAGCAATAAGCAACATTTTCGTCATATTTTACTTTTTTACTTCAGAAAAGGTAAAAATGCAGTTCAAGCCAGAAAGAAATTAACCGAAGTATATGGAGAAGATGTGTTGACAATACACCAGTGTCAGAACTGGTTTGCAAAATTTTGATCCGGCAATTTTGATGTCGAAGATGCACCACGTTTTGGAAGGTCGGTTGAAGCTGATAAAGACAAGATAAAGGCATTAGTTGATGCAAACCGGCGAATAACAACATGTGAGATCGGTGAGATCTTAAAGTTATCGAATTCAACTGTTTATGACCACCTGAAAGGCCTGGGATTAACCTCGAAGCTCGATATATGGGTTCCCCATGTTCTCACGGAGAGAAATTTGTGTTGTCGCGTTGATGTCTGTGATTCGCTCCTCAAACGTCACAAAAATGATTCATTTTCAAAGCGCATCAATACTGGGGACGAAAAATGCGTTGTATATAACAATGTCAAACGCAAATGATCATGGAGCTGAAAAGATGAACCGGCTCAAAGCATTTCGAAAGCCAATATCATCAAAAAAAAGTGATGCTGTCTGTTTGGTGGGATTTTAAAGGAATCGGTTTTTTTACAGCTTTTACAGGATAACACAACAATTAATTCGAAGTCTACTGTCATCAGCTGGACAAACTGAACGATGCACTTCAACAGAAAAGGCCAGAGTAAATCAACAGAAAAGGTGTAGTGTTCCACAAGATAATGCGAGACCTCTTACAAGTTTGGTCACTCGCCAAACGCTTTTACTGCTTGAATGGGATACACTGCCACATCCACCATATTCTCCAGATCTGGCGGCTTCGGATTATTATTTGTTCCGGTCCCTGCAAAAATTTTTGGACGGTAAAACCTTTACCTCAAATGAAGATGCCAAAAATCACCTGGATCAGTTTTTTGCCAGCAAAGACCAAAAATTTTATGAGCGTGGAATCATACTACTACCAGAAAGATGGCAAAGGGTGTTGGATCAGAATGGCCAATACATAATTTAATAAAATGCTTATTCATTATACGAAAATCGTCTTTCATTTTCACTAAAAAAACGAAATGACTTTCCGAACAACCCAATAATTAATTAACTGCAATCAAATTTTTATTAAAACTTCCTGTACGCTTAAGTGAATTGTCGACCAAATTTTGAAGAAAATCTATTTAGCACTTTAGTCTTTTGCAACTTATAAAAATAGAGGCATTTCTGTCTTATTCATATTGATTGAAGTTGGTAAAAAATACTATCAATCTGTACCTTTATTCATTGCTCTTAATGTTATTCCAGGTGAGAAAGAAAGATAATAACAGAAATAATAAATATTGATAACAAAAATAATACATTAGGTAAGCAATTATAAAATAAACCCTTTAATGACAACAATTATAGATTTTTAATTAGTAAAAACATATAATTCCGATTTAAAATCAGTATTATTTAAGAACCTCGGTTATTTCCAGTAAAAAATTTTTGAAAATTTCTCTCTCTCTATATATACAAACGAATGGACATTCAGTTATATATAATATAATGTTCCTTCGTTTGTTTGAAGTATATGTTTTATTATGCTATGTTATGTCTTGCCCAGAATTTAATGAAATTTGACTCACAAAATCCTTAGTCTTAATTGCGCCTTTAAAACTGTACAGTAGGTGAAATGATGGTAGATTGATTAAAAAATGTTTCAGCATAAATTTAGAACATATCATTGTCAAAAAACCTACTTTTATGTTACCTTAAAATTTTAAAAATTAGCTTTTCAGTAACATAAATTTGATTTCCGCATGATTATCTTTTTATTTGAACTAATTTCAATAAATTAAATTGAACATAATTTTTAAAAAGGACTTTTTAAATTCAAATTTAAGATTCTTTTACTACTTAATCACTCCTCTCTTTCCAACACGTTTGTCAATAAAAAAAAATCTTTTGATATTTTTACGCTTGTTTTCATTTCTTTGTATTTTTTATATTTGAACGCAACTTTTTTTTCTTCGTTTAAAACTGGTGTGGCTTTTTTATTGTGTCCCAAATTTTAAGTAATTAAAATGTTAGCAAAATTTCCGCCTTTCTTCGCGATGACTTCTGAAAATATTACAATGCAAAAGTAATTTTTACATCAACTTAAAATTCGAAAAAAAGGCGAAAAATTTGATGTTTTTAAATATATACCAATATTTTACCATACAAATGGGTTCTCTACTTTCAATCAATTAATAAATATATTTATAATATTCCAAAACTTTTCCAAACAAAATAAAAATAAAATTTAACCTTCAAAGGTGCATGGAAAAAATTAGCTTTTATCAAAGTGTTACCATCACACTGACTAAAGCTCAAATTAAAAGATTAAGTTAACTTTCATTTCAAACTGAGACTAAAAAAGTTAATTATCATATTTATTAGGGAAATAAGTAAGAAAAATTTTTCTGTGAATTTTAATCTTTTTATCCCTAAGATCATTCGATTTCAGGCACTTCAGATCGTTAGAACGTCCGCATTTTTCCTTCAAAAGACAAGAAAAATTCCCTACCCTCTTAAAAATAGCAATGATAATCCCTTTTCACAAAAGATTATAGCGTTTTTGGATTTAAAGGTAATGATGGCAAGAATATTCTATTAAATATGATTCCTAAAGCCCAAAAGGTATAAAATTTAGATTTCATAATTTTTTTTCAGAAATAAATTTACTGACTGAAATAAAATAAAATAGTATTATTTCATTTAAACCCTTTGTTTTGTTTTTGTGGCTTATAACACCTTACAGTGATTTAAGCGGAGTGAGTATCTCATGTTTTTTCAGTAGTGCCAATTAGGGCCAAGAGTAAGGAATTAACTACTTCATGGGTCAAATTCGCTTAAACAACTCTTTTTTATAGGGGTACATTCAGACGCATTCACAGACAGAACACAGAAGAAGAACCGAACCGGGAAGTCCAGATCATGCGGAAGACACGCTATCTCTATTCCAGGACGCCGGCATTTAAACCCTTTCGAAAGTAAAAGGAAAAATGGAATTTATGAAGAATTAAAGTAGTTTTTATTGAATAATTTCTCAAGATGTTGCATAAATTATATATAAAATATTCTGTTGCACATATTAAACTACAATGATGGATTATTTTTTTAAAAACTAGTTTTGCTCAGATTCAGCAAAAACATTTTTTTTAATTATTTCGTTATTTATTTTATCATTCAAATTAAAATTCACATTTTAGGAAAGTTGACAGAAAATAAAAGAAATGAATAACAAAATGAATAGAGTGACAAAAGTCTGAAATATTATTATCTTCTTACATAAAAGGTAGGTCTAAAATCATGGAACAAACTTTGAGGGGTTGTGGAGCTCAGTATAACAAACAGTTATTGTACAGAAATATATGACCGAAAGAGACGTGTTGAAGCACAAACACAAAAAAATAATGCATGAAATGAAAAACATGCTTTATTTACAATGTCGTCACTAAATGATTTTTTTACAAAAATGTCTACAGATAATTAATAATTTTTTTTACAGAAATGCTCAGTACTGCCATCATCGACAGAAATGCAAGCTTGGTCGCGTCTATGGGGTAATTGGTGAACACATTCCATACCTGAGTATTTCACGTAGGAATGCAGCCGTACAGTATAGTCAAGCTACAAGTACTTCAATAGAGTCAACTGGGGTCTCGTAAATAAGGGCTTTCAAATGCCCCTATAAGTAAAAATCGGGACGATAAATCTGGCGATCGTAATGGCCATCAGACTGGTCCACCATGGCAAATTCAACACATTCCAAATGTAGCAGTCAGAAATTTCCAACATCTGTTTCAAAATTTTCTGTAGGGATTCACTGATTAAGTTTGGTAAACACATTTCCATACCTGAGTATTTCACGTAGGCATGCAGCCGTACAGGATAGTCCTGCTACAAATTCTTCAATGGAGTCAACTGAGGTCTCGTAAATAAGGACTTTCAATTGCCCCTATAGGTAAAAATCGAGTCTAGATAAATCTAGCGACCGTGGTGGCCATCAGACTGGTCCACCAAGGCCAATTCAGCACACTCCAATTGTAGCACCCAGAAATTTCCAACAACTGTTTCAACATTTTCTGTACGGATTCACTGATTAAGTTTCCTGCTAATGAGCGTTTTATGATTCTGTTAATGTTTTATTGTTTTTCTGTTTGTGCCTCAAAGCGTCACTTTCGGTCATATATTGCTATTCAATAATTGTTTGTTATAACGAGCTCTAATACCTCTCGAAGTTTTCCCCATGATTTTAGATTCACACTAAGTATTTAAAAATTCGTTTATTTGTTTATGTGTTTGAACGTTTAAATTTATGCAATTCCATACCATTTAACGGATTCAAAAAACATTTAGTAGTCGCGCAAGGATTTTTTGTGCATTTAGAAAAGTTTCTACTGCCCAGTAAGCGGGGGTGAAATAGAAAACTGAGAGACTTTACTTTTCCCCCCATAATTTCTAAGCAATTCATTATACAAAAACTGTTTGTCTCAAAAACTAAAATTTAAGCCTTTTAGTGACATAAATTTCATTTTTAAATGATTATTTTTCTCATTTCAATGAATTCTTTAAAATTAATTTAAATATATTTTATAGTTATCTATTTTCCGTTGAAACATTGTACCAATTTCCTGCTCAATTACATTTATCAAAGCTTTTACCAGTATATAAATTACTTTATTAGTTATTTTATTTTTACTTTCGTTTTTATAAAGCAGTATTTTTCAGTCGAGTTAGAATTTAATTTGTTACATACTAGCTTTTGGTATGCGTTTTTAAAAAGCTGTCGTTTAAAGTGTTCACAATTTTTTTAACTGCGTGATCGATGCTCCACATTCAAAAATTATAGCATTTTAATTTGGTAAATTAGTGTACTATATATCTTTTTTTTACTGATTTTTAGTTTGAATTCACTGAATATAGTTCTATTTAAAAATAAATAAATAAAACATTTAAAATATGTGGTACATCTGTGCATTGCGTATTTTCAAATTGCATATTATTGGGAATAAATTATTTACTTATGGTTTAATTTAAATTACATAATCGTTTTAATTTAATTTAAATTACATAATCGTTTTAATTTAATTTAATAATTGATATTAAAATGCCTCAGTGTTGCAATTAAACATCTTATTGTCACAATCCTTCTTTTATAAAATCCATCCTATTAATTCCATCTTAATGGTCAAATCTTTAGCCAAGCCACTGACGAATATCAGTTCCAGAAAGAAAATTATTATTATTAATAAGTAATTGCTCTATTTTTTAAACCTTGAAAATTTATCACTCGAATCACAGTGAATAGCTAAAAAAAATCAATTAGAGCAAAACTAAACCGAAAGATCGTTTGGATTCTAGGGCATTCAATATTTCTTGGAATGAAAAAAATGGATTCTGTCACAAAACCGGTCATAGAGTAGAACCCGTGCTTTGAAAAAATTGCCGCTGATGATAATTATCATATATTAACAAAAAATTTCAATTCAATTTATATATCAAACTTATGCGATAGCAACTACCAGGAAACTGTAAGAGATGTTCTTTCTATTTCTCTGATTCTCTGACTTAAAAATAAAAATGAGTGCATAATAACAATAAGTGTAACTACAGGAATGATTATGACACCGGATCTACTAATAATTCTTGTAGCCAACGAGATAATAACTCCTGTAGTCAAGAAAAGAAATAGATATCTTCTTTGATTTAAAAAAAATATCTATATCTATACTAATATTATAAATGTGAAAGTTTGGATGTTTGGATGAATGGATGGATGTTTGTTACTCAATCACGGCAGAATGGAATTGGATGAAGTTTAGCACAAAGATAGATTATAGTCAGGAATGGAACATAGGCTACTTTTTATTCCTGTTAATTGAGCGGTAAATTTTTTATTAATTAAAAACTAACTTTCGAGCCAAAAAGGCGAGGCCAAATCCGCCAAAGATAAGTAAAGGTAGATTCAGACGAGGTTTATTATTGTACGCAATAGAAGATCACGCCTACTTCTTGAAAATCACGTGACCACAACGGGACAAATGTTGCCCGCATTGTCTCAAGTGTTCACACGAGGACAATGCCGGGACAATAGCTGAGAGGCAACGTTTGCGGACAATAATAAGCCTCGTCTGAACCCACCTTAAGGCTCCAGTTTTTTTCCCCCAACAGAAATGAGGTTATGCTTAGTAAAGTTTCGACCGATTACTTCAAACGATTCTATTTATTTTCTTTGTGTTTGATGCACTTAAAATCAAACGTTGTTAACTAATCAAAAGTTCATGCGTGATTGTTGACAACTGGGTTTTCATTTAAATTAAAAGTTTAAAAATTATGCGTGTAATACTGTCGTAGTTATCTCAATCTCAATCAATAAATAAAATGGATTTGACCGGCCGTGATTTACTGTTTTGTTTTATTTTGAGCATACAATGTAAATAAGTATTTTTTTACGTTAGTTGTGCGTTTTTGTTATTAAATTGTATTTATGTTATATATTTTTCGTATATGCTTATACTTTTTAATGTATCGCTTTTAAGTTAGGTTTAATTTTTTAATTTGTCATTATTTGATAGTTTTTCGCACATATACATCAAAATTTCCATCCGAACATAGTCGTGGGTAATTGTTAATATATATATAATTTCTTTGACAGACTCTTAGAACAAATCTATGAAACATTTAATAATCTTATTTATAAATTATTTTTATCTATCAATATTTTTAACCAAATAATTTTTTTAAACGCCATATGCAAATTCGTCTTTTATTTGCCATATTATATTGGGAAGTACTGGAACCGGGGTCCTGGCATTGGGGTAGAGGGTCTTTTCTGTGATCTGGCGCTCAGGATTCAAGTCTCGGTTCTGGCATGGTTGTTTTTCTAGGTTTTGTCTATGTTTAGTTCAGTTTAGTTATATTAAAGTCCCGTTTAAAGCAACACGAGGGCTATTTTGAGACGGACCTCGTAATTTTGAACCACGGTCAGATGACGAGGACGACACCTGAACTGGCACCCCCCTCTCCACACCACACCACACCAGTGGGAGGACGTTTGACCTGACAGATTTAACGTGCAAGAGACCCGGATCTTCGGTGGAATCGAGTCTCGAACCTGAAACCCTCCGGTTCCTAAGCCGAGACCATACCACCAGGCCACCGTGGCCCCAGGGTTCTATCTGAATGTCTCCCATATAAAAAGGAGTTTTGCAAGCGAATGTGATGCATAAAGTAGCTAAGTCGTACTCTTGGCCCTAGTTGGCAATACTGAAAAAACGCTCATTTCGCCTTAAGTCGCTGTCAGCGGGTTTATGAAGAGTCATAAGTAGCAACAACATATTGGGGTTAAAAGAAAGTCAGCTGTTGTCAGTTAGTCAAAAGTTGCTTTTTCGTAAACGAAGTATCGTAAAAGGATAGTAATCATAAAAAATTTCAACTCGAGATTTTGACGAATCTCCACGATTTAGATCTCCCTGAGTTCTGAAAACACATTTTGGAAAGTGTCCGTCTATCTGTCTATGACAAACGTAACTCAAAAAGCTTTGAGCTAGATAGCTTATAACCAAGTTTGTAGATTTCTATAAAATTTTGAGAAAAATCTATTCTGTCTGTCTGTTCAGCTGTTCGAATGTAAGTTAATACGATAACTACAAAACTAAAAGGAATAGATAGATAAAATTATTTATACACACATTTAATACACATTTAACATACTTAATGTCACGAAAATCCACGAAATCCAAATAGATATTCATCTCTACCAGTTTGTATTTTTGGAAACATGTCAGCCCGATTAATCAACAACTCAATGGCTCATATACATCAAATTTGGCACGGGATTTTGTGAAAAATACTGTAGTTTTGCAAGAAATATTTGCTTAAGTTGGTTGGGGAAAAAATCGTCTAGAACACAAATTCAACTTTCGGATACTTTTATCTGTATACCAGAGATTAATCGCCAAATCACTAACCAAGTATTTCACGACAGTATCAGTAACAGTGCTAAATACACACCTAAAGTTAATATTTCTAAATTATTGTAAGCCGTGAAAGGTCTTAAAATCTTTATTAGAAAGTAAGCGAGAAAGTTTTGTGGGGATCACTTCGGGTTTCATGTTAAAAATTCCAATCACTATTTTTTAAAATCCCAATAAAGTTACTTTTTTTGGTATTGTTAGTTTTTGGTATTTTAAAATTTAATTTCTTAAAACTTCTACTCTTAGTTTCTTCCATGTCAATTATATGTAACCTGAAGAGGGGATATTATATATGGTCAATTATATGCATAAAAGTCAATTATACGGCAACCTAAAGAGAAGATTCTAGAATATGTCTTTATTACATATTTTTCAGTTTTACTCATAGAGATTGCTGACACTAAAATTGTTTTTATCTGTACTTTTTAGAGTAGTAATTAATTATAATTGATAAAAATCTTATGGACTAAGATTCATAAAAATATAATAAGATATACACTGAAATGACAAAAGTCATGGGATAGCAATATGCAAATATACAGATGGCAGTAGTATCGCAGCGAAAAAGTATAAATGCGCAGTTCGTTTTCCAGAGCTTTCATTTGTGTTCAAGTTATTCATGTGAACAGGTTTTTCGTGATTTATGGCGACACGACGAGAATTAACAGACTTTGAACGTGTAATGTTAGTTGGAGCTAGACGCATGGCTCATTCCATTGCGGATATCGTTAGTGAATTCAACATTCCGAGATCCAGAGTGGCAAGTGTGTGCCGAGAGTATGAAATTTCAGGCATCACATCCCATCATGGACAGCGCAGTGGGCGACCACCTGCACTTAACGACCGAGACCGCCGACGTCTGTGTAGAATGGTCAATGTTAATAGACACGCAACACTTCGTCAAATAACTGCAGGAATCAATGTGGGACGTACAAGGGGCGTGTCCGATAGGACTGTGCGGCGAAATTTGTCTTCCTTGGGCTATGACAGCAGAAGACCGACTCGAGTGCCTTTACTGACAGCACGACATCGCCTGCAGCGACTCTCCTGGGCTCATGAGCATATCGACTGGTCCCTAGACCAGTGGAAAACCGTGGCGTGGTCAGATGAGTCACGATTTCAGTTGTTATGAGCTGATGGTAGAGTTCGAGTGTGGCGCAGACCCCACGAAAAAATGGACCCAAACTGTCAGCAAGGCACTGTTCAAGCTGGTGGTGGTGCATAATGGTGTGGGCTGTTTTTACATGGCATGGACTCGGTCCTCTGGTGAAACTGAGCCGATCATTGACTGGAAATGGTTATGTTCAGCTGCTTGCAGATCACTTGCAGCCATTCATGGACTTCACGTACCCACACAACGATGGGATTTTTATGGATGACAATGCGCCATGTCACCGGGCCAGAACTGTTCGCGATTGGTTTGAAGAACATTCCGGACAATTCCAGCGCATGATCTGGCCACCTAGATCGCCCGATATGAATCCCGTCGAGCATTTATGGGACATCATCGAAAGGTCCGTTCGTGCCCAAACTCCTGCACCATCCACACTTTCCCAATTATGGACGTCTATACAGACAGCATGGCTCAATATTCCTGCAGAGGACTTCCAACGACTTGTGGACTCCATGACACGTCGAGTTGTTGCACTTCGCCGGGCAAAAGGAGGACCGACACGATATTAACAGTCATCCCATGACTTTTGTCACTTCAGTGTATAATTAGATATTTATATATATAATAAGATATTATAATAAAAATATTTTATATAAGAATCATAAAAATTCGATGATATAAGAGTATAAATACTTCTCGTTTACATATACGTATAGAACAATAAGATACTGGTTGAGGGCAGGTACAATCACTAGAAAATTGTATGTCTATCAAAATTAGAAGCTTAAACTTGTTTTGCTGAAGAAGCCCTTAAGATTAAGTTGCATAAAATATTTAATTGAAAATTTTAATAGTCATTAAGTAAGAAATAAATAAATAGAACGAAAATATTTTTAAAAATATTGTTATTTTCATGCGCGTTTGCATTCCATTAAGAACATATTGCAACTTGTTCAATGAAAATTATTTACTTAGACTTATCTGAATTTTGTAATTATTGGTATTTCATTTTAAGTAAAAATTAATAATAACATACATTATTACGTGTCTTAATTCTAAGTCAGAAATTCAGCAATTGGTTAAGGTCAAATAATATTTTTAGATTGTCACCATTTAAAAATTGGTATTATTATAATTTAATCTCTTAATGTTGCCAGTATCAATTTAGAAACTTCATATTTTTCCCACAATGAAATTAATGTTTTACTGAGTCCTAGAGTGGAAACTCCAAAACAATTTTTCATGTATATGACAAACAGTGTGACCAAGAATACTTGTTCATCAGAAATCTTCAATATTAATTAATTTATTATGATTAGGATTGACAGTTCTAAAGCATCTTAAAGGATCGTAAGAAATTCATAAGTATAGTTTGCTTTTTCTTACATACAGATCAAATAAAATCAGACAAAGGCCGCGGGTACAATTGCTTATGAAATTAATAAATCCTTCAAGTTACTCATTAACTTCCGGAATAGCAATCTTTTGACGTTTCAAATACGTTGTCATGACAACATCAAACGATCAGATAGAATTGAAAATACAGATAAGATTACTGTTTTGATACTTTCGATCGGTTGATTATCAATTTTAACTGATTATATAAAATTTCTTATTTGTCTATACTCGTGTTGATTCACATAAACCGAATCAAAAATTCTATTATCTTTATTTTTTCATTTGATTTAGTTAGATTTGAAAACAGATTTTGTGAGGCGAATTCACCAAACCATTAATTGTATATGCTTCTTTATGAACTTACGGCAACACGAATCAGAAATAATTACATTTTTTAAAGAAGTGATCAGTTCTTTTAGAGGAAACATCTTTTTAAAATTTATTTTCTTCTTCTTTTGATTCTAATTGAAAATTTTATTTCGTTTGAGAAAGTATGATTAGAACGGGTGTCCTATCGCTTTTGGGTTGGAAATTTCTAGGGAACCATGAAATCAACAAATAGTTTCAAAAGACGCTGCCAGGATGCACATTTAAGAATCAGTAAGTTTCCAAATCAAGACAATGATGAAATAAATAAATACGTGTCGTGGTTTGTTTTAAACCAGCGGGTGACCGAGCTCCGCTCGGAGAAAACAGGTATCGAAGCTAACTCGAAGATTTAAATTTTCAATTGTGATTTATCAAAACAATACATGCCATAAGAAAATTTGTGAAACCATTGGTGAAAAGATAACCGGTTAAAGTGCACCATTGTAAACTATTCTAAACAAAGTTAGAGTTTGGAAAGGGAACTATTCTATACAAAGGTAAAGTAAAGGTAAAGATTGAAGTGTGTTGAAGTTCAATATTTTTGACAAATTTATTTAGAAAAACCAAACATATATACATGCATAAGAAACATATTATAAACCTATAACAGCATAAACATAAAACTTTATTAGTTCGCCTATTGGCTATAGATGGCAGCACGTTACCGCTTGAAAATTTAAGTAGCCATTATGGCGAATTAATAAAGTTGAAAATATCCTATCTGTAACTCCGAATTGCTCGACCGTAGCGCTTCAAAACCGGCGCCAATCGATTCCTTGTGGCCAAAAACCCCAGACCCCCAAGTTTACCGGAGTTTATTAATTCTGGGGCGATTTTCGACTTGGCAACCATTCCTCGTATTATAGTATTAGATAATTACATTAGAAAAGACTTTTAACTCTCTATTACCGATAAAAAAAACTACTTTAAAGGGGACAAAACTATAAAAACGAAAAGGAATGGTCTTTCCCAAACTGTCTCGCATAGTTTCTAATGTCATTCAGGGTATGCCTTGCATGGCATTGGTGTATAACGCGAATATACGAAATATTAACTTTTGGAGTGAATTCAGCATTTTTGCTGAATCTATCGTGTGATTCTTGGCGATTAAAGCCTAGTTGACGTTAATAGTTACGAATTTGAAATCAAAATTGAGCTTTAAGTATGCTTTTCTGAACCGATTGGAACAAATATTTGACACAAAATTGCCTTTGCCACCACAAAATCCCATACCAAATTAGATACATTTAAACCAATGTGTTTTTGAATTATTGCATTTACAAATTTCTGAAAGTACAGACAGACAGGCAATCAACTTGTTGTTGGATTTGACTTACGACAGCTTTTACACTATAGATGTTGAATCTGTATACTGAATTTTGTCTACTTTACACTTAGTTGTATAATTATCATGTTAACTCATATTCGAAGAGGAGAGAAGGTCTTCTGAATAGCTTTTATTCAAAATTTGATAGAAATTGGAAATTTTATGTAATGTCAGTACACCGAATTTAAGTGGAGAGTCGTAAAACATGGAGATTCGTCAAAATCTAGAATTCGGATTCTTTTAACGATTCCTTTACTTCCTCTATGCTTATACACGAAATCAAAAACTATTAATCAGATTTTTGAAAGATTTAATCTGAGTTCCAAATTGGGAACTAAGATCTAAAGTAGACTAAAAAATGTAGAAACAACGATACGTTTGAAATTTATCCATCATCTATAATTTTACCATGTCAACAAACTTTTGTGGCATAACTTTTCCCAATTACTTCATTATTTAATATTCCTCCATTTTCTTCATATTTGAATTCAGCTAGTATTTTTCAATATTACGTTAGCATCTTGCAATTCACCATACATAGCCATCTTGCTAAGTGATGCTACTATTAAGCACCTTGTCTTTTAACCACTATAATGCCCGGAAATTTAGAATCTTCTATTCAAACACTTAGCCTACTCTCCCACAAATCGGCACGTTTGATAATTTTTAAAAGAAGATTTTATTCATTTTTCAATTCAATGATTATGAAGATCTTTGTAACCGAACTTTTCCCAGTTACTTCATTATGTAATATTCATTCAGTTTCTTTCTTTTTTTTCCACCATATTTCATTTCATCAAGTATTATTCAATACTAGCTTAGCATCTTGCAATTCACGATACACAGTGATCTTGCTAAGTAATGCTTCTATTAAGTAATCTGTCTTTTAACCAACTGCAATGTTCGGAAGTTAAGAATCTTCTGTTCAAACACTCCTCCTACTCACCCATAAATCAGCATGTTTGATAATTTTAAAAAGAAGATGTAATTTATTTTTGCCAGATGATTTTAAAAATAAATAAATGAACTAATCTTCCATTTCAAATTTGATTTCAGAAAAAAATGTTTTGTTTGACAAACAAAATGGATGGAATTTTGGCCCAGGATTTAATTTTGTTTGAAAATTCCATCCTACCCATAGAATGGAATATTCTGGCGAGTAATTTTGGTATAATGCTCAAGGATTTATTAATTCATAATTCTCATAAATCTCACTTGCAGCTATTATCAGATATTATATTTAAAACCTAAATCTGAGAAGTCAAATCCTTCAACGTTTCTCATTTGGGAATGAAATAAGATATATTTCCCAACCGGGGGAAAGGAAAAATACTTTTATTAAAACTGTTTTGAACATATTATAAAAATTAAATTATTTAATTTCCTCCGAGAAAAATTACATTTCATGAAAATAACAGCTATGATGTCATTGTTCTACGTCAACCTTTTAAAAATGCATCTGATATCAAAGAAGCATACAAAATAATAAAACAATACTGGTTAAAGCAGGTCACCTTTTTAAAAACACATTTGTTTTCAAAGAAGCATACGTAATAAAAATACAATACTGGTAAATGCAGGTAAAAAATAGATGATTAAATGATAATGATGAATATTGTTATTTATGCTTTATTCGTTGCCTATTCGTTTCGAGTTTCAATTATTTTTTGCCTTTAATGATTCAAAAACAGAGTTTTTTGAATCATTAAAGGCAACAAAAACAGGATCATGTTCTCATATAATAATAATGAATTTTTTGGATTCATAATTGTTTGAAACTTGGATCCGGAGTGTGGATTTCTTGGCAATTACAATACTTTCTTTTTACATATGTTTCACATGAGAAGGTAAAACTGTAACAATATAAGTAAAATTTCTTTGATTCTAGTTCTATTTTTTTATAGGAAGTCTATTCTATTTATACATAATGAGGTTTGCGTGTAGTACTTAAATTTATTATAGCCCAAAATGAATAAAAGATCGTTAAATCAGATCGTAAGTTGTTTTTCATTGGAAACTAAATTTAAAGAACTACCCAATACTCATTTTCAGGAATTCTGGAATATAATAACAAGAATTTTTACTGATTTTTTATTAAAAGTAATCAAATTTAATTACATTTTTATAGCACTATTTTTTCGTAAATCCGAAAACAAATAACTCAAAAGTATTCGGATGAAAGGTTTAAATTTATCAGTTCAATTTAATTTTCCAAATCTAATTACTAGAATTGATATGATTTATTTTAAGTGAAGCGATTTTTTTTCTTTTACAAAGCATAATTTTTTAAGTAGTTTTTTAGTTCTTTTTTTAAAGTGAAAAATTATTATACTCTGTGGCGAAGAGCTGACTTTTTTTTTAAACTAAAATTTTTTTTTCTCCCACTTTTCTTGGTGTATCATTCTTAGACTTTGATAATTTTTTCCTTTCTTTTTAACTTTAAGAATTCAATGATCAACGGAAACGAAAAGCAGCAGTAAAGACATACAAATAAGTTAGAAAATGAACAGGTAAATAAATGAAATATAGATAGGGACAATTCACCGAAAAGCTCACGATAGCTGTGACAACTAATCAGTTGATTTGGAAAGAAAAAAAAAGCACGGAAAAAAACACACATTTTTCTTCATGTCAATTCAGAAGCACTGAATCTGCAATCAAAATAGACTTAAAATGGAGAGCTGATCTTTTTTTTCCCCCTTTTAACTCTCATTCATAGTTTTCAAATTTGCCTTTGTTCTTATTTATTAAAATCTCTTTCTTTCTGTCTATTTCATTGCATATTTAAGATTTTTGATTTCCATTCCTATTTTCTTTAAAGAAATACATCTGCTTTATTGAAAATTCATTTTCTTTTATTAAAAATTACTCTTCGAAAATAAGTTAATTTTCTAAAATTTTATTAAGATAATAATTTTTATGGAAATAATTTCTTATTAATTGGCCGCCATTTGATTCGCCGAAGATATGAACCATCTTTTTTTCCATTAAATTATTTAGATATAGCTTCATATTTGAGACGTTATGACATTGTCAGATATTCAATATAATTTTTTATATTTTGTCTTACATAAAATAACTTAACTTAATAAAAGTAATAACTTAATAATAGTAAAATAACTTAACGTGTAATAAAAAACTTCATATAAATTTGAAATTAAAAATTTCAGGCTACTTACAGATAAAAAAATTTAAAAAATTCTAATCTCTTAAAAAATATTTTTTGCAGCACTGCTGATTTCTGATTTAATGAACTGCCAATATCCAAACTAGGACAGCTATAAGGTATTTTTATACATCCAGTTATATAAAAAATAGTTTAACTGAAAACACCGAAAAAATATATTTCTGAATTTTAAAAAGAGTGCAAAAATCACATTTCTATAATATTCCTTAAGTTATAGCGAATAAAATCGAAATTGTCGTTTAATTATAACTTTAAAAAAACCGCACCGTGTTATATATTTCGACTTTTCCCAAGTATATTTCTGTGCAAAATTTGGAAATCCTAGATTTTTTTTTTTTATTGGAAGAGTGCCAATACATGTATTTTTCTTTACATTATTTGTAGAAATTATATAAAAGAAATTTATATCTTAGAAATGCAATAATAAAATAAACATTTACCTTTCTAAATACAGAAAAATTATTGAATAAATTTAAACAGATTTAACTGTTCCTTATAAAAGAATTTTAAAATCCAATTGTCGGTTTTTTTTTTTTTTTTTTTTTTTTTTTTTTTACAAAGAAAAGATTACAGCGCAATATTTCAGCAGAAATACAAATATGTCATAACAACTAAATTTATTTAACATAATATTACACTCTATTCAAATATTTTCTCAACAAGAAAACTCCCACCTCAAAATCCCCTTTTAAATATTCAATTAACCTAAAAAAGTGCTCAGTAAGAAAATCGAAGCTATGATAATATTTCATTAATTGCCATGGCAACAACTCGGCTTGAACTTTTGAAAATATAAACTGGCCGAGAAAACGCTTACGAGAGATAAATGAATACTGGAAGTTATTAAAAAAATAAGTTCTTCAAATTTTAGAAAACAAATTAAAAATAGGTAAATATACAGCTCTTAAATAAATAGAAAATTAAAATTAAATTAAACCTGAATAAAATGATAAAAATTTTACTATAAATTATTGATACATGGAAAAAAAATCTTGTAGAATAGTAAAAACCTTTAAAAAAAGAATTTCAATTTCTTTTAGTTTTGATTTACTTTGAAATCAAAAATCAAGATTTATCAACTGTCAAAGAGAATTAATCTTTTTTTTACTGCCCTGAGTAGTTTGTAATACAAAAATTTCATATGAAAATGTACCTTTTTCTCATTCAATTAGATCATATCTCAGTTCCAATCAGTAGTGCTTGCGCAAAATATCATACAATAAAATTAAAAGAATATGAATAATTAAAATGTTTTCAAATCAGCTACTCTGTTTATTTTTTTAGATCCAACTAGTTATTTTTCCATTATTTTTATATATTAATTTCCATTTTTTTTAATATATAGTTTATTATATTCGTATACAAAACTGTAAACGAATGTGATTAAACTATGTAAAATAACAGTATTAAATTTCTGTCATGCCTGTATACAAAATTTTCAAATTGTAAATATTTATTTTATAACACTAACTTCTAGAATTATTCCAAAAAGATTTACCTCGGGTAAAAAAAAGGAAAGAAAAGAAAAAGAGGGGGAAAAAAGAAAAAAGAAAGGAAAAAAGAAGGAAAAAAAAAACACTTATCCCTCTTTTATTCATGACTTGTATTTTGTTTATAAAAAAATTAAAATGAGCTGATCTAATTTATTAACTTAAAGCTATGTAATCAAAAGAAAACCTGATTTAAGCCCAAATATAAAAATAAAGGATACCGAATATATGCATTTATAAAGAATTTTAAATTATGTGAAACTTGCAAATATTTTTCTGAAATGTAAATTTTAAAATTCAATAAAAACTGATAATTTATTAAAATTATTTTAAAATTGATTAAATTTTTAAAATGAACTCATTAATCAATATTTAAGATATCAACACAATAGAGCATACTTTTTGGAAGCAATTTATTGTCAATTAATATTCTTCCTCTTAAAAATTTCAGGGAAATAATATAAATTCTTTGAAAACATATTCTTACTAAAGGAAAAAAAATGTTCGTAAATGATACACTAAATCTACAGTTAAAAAGAACACATATATTTAAATATATTAAAGAAAATGGCTCAATATTAAATGAAATTGTTCTATGAGGCATTGCTTTTATTTTCTAAAATACAAAAAAAATATAGATTACATTCGATTTTATTTAAAATTTAAAAAGAATTAAAATTATCCCAAGTTTATTTACTCTTTTATCTGACAAATTACACTATAGTATTAATCCATATATAAAAAATTAGGGCAATTTGAAACAAAATCAATGTCTCGACTCTATGGATAATAAAGAAACTTGATTATTTGGAACAAATTATTACTTCAGCAAAACATAATTTCGATATTCAAAAACATCTAAAAGTTACCCACCATTAAATTAAATACCATTTACTTGCCATCAAAACAGCAGAAATCAGCCCGATTCTGAGAAAGCCAGTTCATCTGAAACTAAGGAGGGGAGGGGAAGAAATAAAATGATATTGACAGTGACCAAAACAATTATAAATTAATAAAATGAGCAGAACTCTATATTCTCAAACACGTTACAGGTAAGTCCGACATTCAGTATGACTGTTATTGTGTTAAAAATTAAACCGAAACGTGCTGGAAAGATGAGCAAGTCCAGCACGTGCTGTACCGATGGCTGAGATGCTACGGAACTATGCAGTGAAAAGAGCTGACATCTTCAACCGTGGCGCGCTTGACGTCCCATTGACGTCAGAGCGATCCCGGACTACGTTGAAAGTTCGGGTTGCCGTATTTGGCATGATTCGCTTTTTTCGGTCTCTTTTTATATTCGCCGGTTCAATTCGATTTTCCTCTTCCCCTTCCTCCCCTTCTTTTTCGCTTAAGAACAATGACATTACGGCAGTTTTGTAATATTGAGAACAGGAAACTTAGCTGCTTCTAGTTGATTAATTCAAAAATGCTTAGCAATGAAAAAACATAATTATACGAGAGCAATTTCAGGATGATATAATAGCCACTGTTAGTGGCATCAGAATACGTGATGATATTCTTGCGCAGCGAATTAATTCAAATTTTCAAGGACTCTCTGTGACATTTTGTAAGAATACAAACTGTTTGGAGACAGGTGTAATTTTTCGTTACTCTCTATGTAGTAATTATATGATTTGAAAAATGAAATAAATGCTCATGTGTATTTTTTATCTATATGTTTGAATTAATTCTCAGAAACAAAAACTGAGAAAAAAAATCTATCTTACTTTTTTTTGTTGCTCTTGCTTAGAATCTTTATTCTTTAAAATTAAATAGATGACGCTTACGAATATTAAATTTCAAAAGGTTGACATTCATTCAATTTCATGTTTATTTCAACTTTCACTAATAAATTATTCACTTTTGAAATGTCAATAGATTAAATACCATCAAAACATAGCTTAATGATCGTATACCTATATTCTAAAATACGTATATCGTAAGCTGATATCGTTCAGAAAAATAGATATTATTTCAAAATCTTATAAAAATAAATTGTTATTTAATCTGCAATCTTTAATCTTAATCAATTGTTATTTA